>JAXQQM020079535.1:0-15238 GCA_034641835.2 Pinus albicaulis | reverse complement strand
ATTTCCCGAAAGATTTTTTTTTAATAGAAATTTTCTTATGTGAAACTCTGTCACTGTTGAATGAAATTTTAAATGTTTTCTCTTTGTTAAGCAAGGCATTTTTATTATTTTGGAATTCAGCAAAATTCCAACATGGTATCAGAGCCAATCCAGGCTATTTGAAGGTCAAATAAGCTGAAGGAAACGAATTCTTGAATTCTTTGTTGCAGCAGCTTCTCCAGCAGTGTGAAGACTCAGCCATAAAGGATTTAAGGTATTTCTCTATATAGTTTTGTGTTACTGTTGTAGTACAGTTGGTTAGTTTTAAACACACAATCAAGTGTTTTTATCATAGTTAAGAGTGTAGAATGGCTGGAGCCAGCACAGGTATGGGTATGGGAAATATCCATCTCCCAATGTTTAATGGGAAAAATTATGACTACTGGTCAATAACTATGAAGGCATTATTTGTCTCCCAAGACTTATGGGAATTAGTTGAGGATGGCTTTGAAGAGCCAACAAATGAAGTGGAGTTTCTTCTTTTAACTCAGGCAGAAAGAGAGATTCTGAAGAGCAATAGGAAGAAAGATGCCAAGGCTCTTTTCTTCTTATATCAAGCTGTGCATGAGAGTGTGTTTCCAAGGATAGCAGCAGCCAAGAAATCCAGTGAAGCATGGGAAACTCTCAAGACAACTTATCAGGGTATGGAGAGAGTGAAGACAGCAAAACTTCAGTTGCTGAGGAGAGACTTTGAGACTCTCTGCATGAAAGAGTCAGACAATATTGACTCATTCTTCACTCATGTGATTGGAATGGTCACACAAATCAGATCTCATGGAGAGACTCTTGAAGACAAGAGGATTGTGGAAAAACTCTTGAGAAGCTTACCCTCAAGATTCGATGTGATTGTCACCACCATAGAGGAGACTAGGGATCTCACAAAGTTTTCAGTGGATGAATTACATGCATCACTGATTACCCATGAACAGAGATTGGGTAGGAGTGAAAACTCATCTCTTGAGCAAGCCTTTAAGACCCAGATGTCTTTCGGAAGAGGAAGAGGGCAAGGTAGAGGAAACAAGAGAGGAAGAGGCAGAAGCCAAAACAGAGGTGGAAGGAACAGTCCAGCAAATGCTCAAGGAAGGGGCAACAATCCAAATCAGCATCAAGGCCAAGGCAGCAGCCAACAGAATGGTCAGCAGGATGCACAAAGACAAATTTATGACAAATCCAATGTCCAATGTTACCATTGTAAAAAATATGGTCATTATGCTAATGAATGTAGAAAGAAGAAGCAGAATGATATGAGAAGTGAAACTAGTGCCAATTTCACAAAAGAAAATAGCAGTCAAAGTAATTTGTTTTTAGCTTGTAATATGGCTGAAGAAAAGAGTGAAGACTTATGGTTTCTAGACTCCGGTTGTAGTAACCATATGACAAGAAACTTAGCAATGTTTTCTATGTTAGATGAAAGTGTGCAGTCACAAGTCACACTAGGAACTGATAGCAAAGTTTCTGTTATGGGAAAAGGAGATGTAAATGTCTTAACAAGATTAGGTGCAAGGAAAACCATAGCAGATGTTTATTATGTTCCAGGAATGATGTGTAATCTCTTAAGTGTTGGACAGCTTGTCCATAAGGGATATAATGTTTTCTTTGACAATGATGTTTGTACCATCATGGATAAACCACCCAGCAAACAGTGTATTGCTGAAGTGAAGATGACAAGGAACAGGATGTTCCCTCTCAGAATGAGAGCAGATCTGATGAATGGTGAAGAGAAAGCAACAGTAGTACAAGAGACATTCCAAAGCGAACCAAAAGATGATAATTGGTTATGGCACTTGAGATTTGGTCATCTCAACTTTGGAGGTCTTAATCTGTTGAACAGAAAAGGGATGGTAAGTGGTTTACCATTGATAGAGAAACCGGACAGCCTTTGTGAAGGTTGTATTCTTGGGAAACAACACATAAAGTTTTCCTTCCGGGAAAAGCATAAGGGCAAAAGCACCCTTAGAACTTGTCCACTCAGATGTATGTGGACCGATGCAAACTCCATCGCTTGCTAGCAGCCACTATATCTTAACATTCATAGATGATTTTACAAGAAAAACTTGGGTTTACTTTTTGAAAAAGAAAAGTGAAGTGTTTGAAAAATTTTGCAATTTCAAAGCACTTGTTGAGAATCAGAGTGGGCTGCATATCAAAGTATTAAGGACTGATAGAGGAGGTGAGTATATATCTAAAGATTTTCTACGGTTTTGTAGAGAAAATGGTATTCAAAAGCAGTTTACAACTAGATATACTCCACAGCAAAATGGAGTAGCCGAAAGGAAGAACCAAACCATAATGGACATGGCGAGGAGTATGCTTAAGGCAAAGCATTTGCCTAATGATTATTGGGCTGAAGCTGTACATTGTGCAGCGTATATTTTGAACAGGTGCCCTACAAAAGCTGTTATGAACAAAGTGCCGGAAGAGGCATGGAGTGGCACCAAAGTGTCACACATATGAAGGTTTTCGGATGTGTGGCTTATGCACATATTCCAGATCAGCTAAGGAAGAATTGTAACAGCAGTTTTTTTATACATGGAATATAAATTTTTCTGAGTTGAAACTCTGTCTGTGAATGAAATTTTAAATTTTTTTCTCTGTGTTAAGAAGGGGAGTTTTATTCTCCAATTCTGTTCTGGAATTTGTAAAATTCCAACAGTTGTTGCATTGGCCACTAGATTGTTTGTCTGGTTCTGTTACAAGCACAGAGTATTGAAAAGGACAGACAAATTTAGTTCAGATATTGTGAAATTGCCTCGGAAATTCACCTACAAAGAGCTCAGCAGTGCTACGAAAGACTTTTTTGAATGTGATTGATAATCAATAATTGCAAGCAAGGGTAATCCCCTTGTGAAACCCAAATTTATGAGCATTTTCTAAAACCTGATGACGGAGACATTGTAATGAACAAGCGCCTAGGTCCATATTACGTCCAAATCTACCAAGCACCAAGATCTATAAAAAAAAATCCACAATATCTGCGAACTAAGAAGAAGAGGCAGAAAATGTGTTCTTCTTACCTGTTCGAATAGTGGTTGGGGTTTACCACGGCAAAAATTTGACAGAGCCCATGTACAATTTCGTATCATTGAAATTCTGGCAGTATCATTCAACTGGGCAAGCACCTGCCTCGGAGCTCCATGACTGAGGGAAAGATCCCTAAATGTTGCAGAGTCTCCAGCAATATTTCCCAAAGCCCAAACAGCCTTACACGAACACCAGTTGAACTCAAAGTTGCCCAAACAGCCTTACACAAACACCAGTTGAACTCAAAGTTGGGTAGTAGTTTTTTAAATCAAATTCCAAAATTACAGACGTATAAAGATAGTTGGGAAGAATAATTTTATGCCTCTAAAATGAACGTGCTACCTGCTCTCGAACATTATCATTCCCAGAGGCAAGAAGTTCCACAAATATAGGCAGTGCCCCGTAATCAATCACAACCTTTGTATTCTCCAAAAAAACCCAAATAGGGTCAACCCTACTACAGGAGGAAGGGCCTGCAGTAATAACTTACCATTTTGCAAGAACTGAGGGCGAATGCTGCTCTGCAAGAGCTGAGGGCGAATGATGAGGGCGAATGCTGAGAGCGAATGCTGTTCTGCAAGAGCTGAGGGCGAATGCGCGAGCTGAGGGCGAATGCGCGCGTGATATCAGACATTAATGTAGTTTTTTAAAAAATCATTTTTATGTAGCCCGCATTTGAATTTTCTGTTTTCCTTATTTTATTGGGTTGCACTGGATAAAATTGAATATGAATAGTGAGTTAATTGTAAGATCAATGGGCCAAGGCCATACATCAACATTCACCATAGTGGGGAATTATAAAAGCATGGATATTCATGCAAGTATAGTTATTAATGTAAGATCTAGCATCAACTGAAATTCACGTGAAAAAGTACATGAAAAATGTACAATCATCCATTGGAGAGGTAATCTATAATTATCTAGTAAGACTCTTGGCTATGCCTTGAGACTAAACTAATTCTCAATATTTTTGAATAATCATCCATTGGAATTTAGTAGGAAAACCATAGTAAATCATTGTCCAATGGCCATGCAAAAATTGGGTGAAGTTGGTGGTGTTTAACGTCATGGGATGGGGGAGGGGAAGCCACTGGCCCACCCGCAAGAGTGCTGTCATTCAGTTCTTAATGTCGACTGATCGGCGTTTAATTCCATTTACTCGCTCGAATAAACCGTAGTCCCGCTCCTCGATACACATTCACATGCCCCGACATTACTCAGCCTCCAGTTCATATTTATGGTGGTTTATAGCAGTCGGTTCACAGTTGCAAGGTAGACTGGGTTGTTATTATGGAACGTCCCTCTGGTCTGAACAGAATTTCCCCGCCTGTGAATCTGTGGTGCGCTCCAGTAGCGGGGCTTTCTAATGTTCGCACTATAACTGGTAAGAGGAGCTGTCTCAATTGTTGTTTGGATTTTGGAGAAAATCTCCACTTCTGCCACGCTGGTTCCTGCAAGATTGCTTCTTTCGCCCTGTTGCCCCTCTCGCCTCAGTCTTCTGTCCATCTTTTGCCTCCCTGCCCTGCTGTCTCGAGTGCGACTATGCCGCGCCTCAGGCATAGAATGCGCTGCCGAAGAGGCTCCACGAGGCGCCAAATTCGATGCTCTCCCTCCACCTCTGGCACCTCCTCTGCGTCTATCTCCCACTCTGACAGTCAACCTAGAGGGCTCCTTCTCCGCTCGGGCCGTCGCCTTGCTTCCCCCACTCCTTCCGCTCCTCCTGCTCAAACCCACACCGCGCATTTTTCCTTTAACAACACTCTCAATCAACCCAGGGTGACTGCCTCAATTACGGTCGTCTTTCGTGAAGAGCCTCAGGAAATTGTTCCCAGTTGTCGCCCGGCGGAATGCAGCCTCTCGGCGGCTCAGGATTCGGCGCAGTTTGTTGGGCTGAAGCAACCTGATAGTGCGAACGTGCAGGGTCAGATGGGCAAGGCCACGCAGGACCAGGCGAACAAGGAAGCGGTGGGTCAACCTACTGAGAGGCAGGACACAGTGCAAGCGAGCGAGGCGCAGATTACTCCTCCTCCTCGCGGGAAGGTGATCCATTCTGTTGCTGACCTGTATAATTCTGACGGGGAACCAGATGAATTCTGGTGCAGAGTTATCTACGAACCTGATCCTGATGAATAGTTCCTCCTCTTCACTCTGGTTTTTTGCTCTATTTCTGCCCATTCTCATGGGCCTGTTCATGTGTTTCCTACTGTTTCTGAAAATGCATCCGTTTTTTTTGCTTCGATATGGTCTCCAGTACTACAATTCTCTGGTTCCCCTACGCGGGATTTTTCAAATGAACTGTTTCAGACTGGTTTCCCTCTTGTAGGGCAGTCTTCAAACTATGGTTTTTTGTTTCAAATGCCACAACACTCGGCAATGATCAGGCTTCGGCCCGCTGTACTGTACTCCTTTTGTTAATATAATTAGTTTTACTTAGAAAAAAAAAACTTTCATACATGAGAAAACAGATACTGACAAATGGTACATCATGGCCTGATTAATTTCGCTCAGCAATTTCAAATGGTATAACATTTAGTCAACAGTAATCATCAATTTCTGCACACATAGACTAATTTCTCTGGAAGCCTCAGATTTCTTTGGCTTGTTATTCTTATAACTACATAGACATAATTAATAGAGAGATTGAGGACAGAAAAAAATCTAGGGCTTAGTATCCACTACTCAACATGTTTTGTGAGAAATAATACATAGATTGATTTCTCTGAGTGCCTTAGCGTTCTTTGGCTCATTTTTTTAATCACAACAACAATAAAAAATGCACTGAGGATTTGTTCTTAGTCTGATTATGAAATTTTTATAAGACAAATTATGCAATATTAATAATAAACATAAATTTATTGCAATTTAGGGAAAGCTCGTTCATGTTTTTTTCTTTATATTGGAAGGTTTACTTGATTTTTGAAGTAATTTTTAGTAGATCATAGTGTTGGAATATTTAAAATTCCACCGTAAAAATATAACACAAATTTTTTCACCGGGAAATTTAGGTTTTCAAGAAACTATTTCATTAAACTTCAAAACTTTGGTTACAAAATCTCCTCTGACTGAGGGAATAAAAAAACTTTGACCGCTTCAAAACACAGTTCAACACAAAACTCACACTCTAAAATTTCACTCTATCTGTGCATTTACAACTCACTGCTTTGAATTGTGCATATGATGTATATATGTAAAACATATATATATATGGACCTGTACGCACGACATTTTTAAAACAAACATTAAAGAACTTTGACCACCGGACGTCAACCAAAAATTAAATTCTCCTTCAATCAATTTCGGGTGCCAAAAAAATTTGCTGACGTCATCAAAAATGTGACGCGAAATTTCTATTCAATCTGCTTTATGAATTTTTCGCGTCCGATTTTGGGCACTCGTACGGACGGCTGAGTGTGATGCGAAATTTCTATTAAATCCGCCTCAGTGAGATTTCAAATCCGGAAATTTCAGTTATGGGACCACTGTCCTTCAATTTTTTAAACTCTGATCAATCAAAAATGGCAAGCGGCTCTCTGCAACGTTTTTGTTATACTGCGATCTTGAAGGATCGCTGGAAATGGAAGGCGGTTTCCTGTACATCAGCTGTAAGTAATTTCAACACATAGCATAAGATGTGTTGAAATAAGTTGTATGACAATTGTTATGGCAGATATAAGATGTGTATTATAGCTTATATTTCAATTTTTCTAGCATGCATGTGCGGTCCATATAGTGACTACAATTACCAATATATTTCAGTGAAGATCATCTCATTAAGTCCTAATTACTTAAAGCATCATTAATTAGCTTTCCATAAGTTGTATGACAATTGTTATGGCAGATATAAGATGTGTATTATAGCTTATATTTCAATTTTTCTAGCATGCATGTGCGGTCCATATAGTGACTACAATTACCAATATATTTCGGTGAAGATGTGAAGATGATCTCTCATTAAGTCCTAATTACTTAAAGCATCATTAATTAGCTTTCCATAAGTTGTATGACAATTGTTATGGCAGATATAAGATGTGTATTATGGCTTATATTTCAATTTTTCTAGCATGCATGTGCAGTCCATATAGTGACTACAATTACCAATATATTTCAGTGAAGATGTAAAGATGATCTCTCATTAAGTCCTAATTACTTAAAGCATCATTAATTAGCTTTCCATAAGTTGTATGACAATTGTTATGGCAGATATAAGATGTGTATTATCGCTTATATTTCAATTTTTCTAGCATGCATGTGCGGTCCATATAGTGACTACAATTACCAATATATTTCAGTGAAGATGTGAAGATGATCTCTCATTAAGTCCTAGTTACTTAAAGCATCATTAATTAGCTTTCCATAAGTTGTATGACAATTGTTATGGCAGATATAAGATGTGTATTATAGCTTATATTTCAATTTTTCTAGCATGCATGTGCGGTCCATATAGTGACTACAATTACCAATATATTTCGGTGAAGATGTGAAGATGATCTCTCATTAAGTCCTAATTACTTAAAGCATCATTAATTAGATTTCCATAAGTTGTATGACAATTGTTATGGCAGAAAGATGTGTATTATAGCTTATATTTCAATTTTTCTAGCATGCATGTGCGGTCCATATAGTGACTACAATTACCAATATATTTCAGTGAAGATGTGAAGATGATCTCTCATTAAGTCCTAATTAATTAAAGCATCATTAATTAGCTTTCCAAATATGGCACAATGAGTCACACTCTTAGATTTATTTAATTACTCATCAAGTGTCGCTACAACATATATATGATCACCATTACCATAGAAATGGGACATGTGACCATCATTTTGGTTTCGCCAATGACATTCCACATCATGAGCATTGTTTACGGTTGAAATGGGACATGTGACCATCATTTTGGTTTCGCCAATGACATTCCACATCATGAGCAATGACATTCCACATCATGAGCATTGTTTAGGGTTGATTGTGTTGATTTTTTTTAAACAAATCATTTATACATTTTATGGAAATTATAGACAATTTATAATCACATTACAAGATCATGATGTATGGATATTACTTATCATTTCTTAGATACTCAAAACTTATCAACACCTAATAGATTGATATACACATCATATAGAATTTACCCCTAGAATGCCACATGTATCCTAAAACAAATTAGTTGTATGGCAATTGTTATGGTGCATATATAATGTGTATTACAATTTATCTTATAATTTTGTTGAAGTAGCATACAACAATTTACATAGTGATATGAGAACCAGTCTCTAGAGTATACATCGATTTTGTACACATGGCTTTTCAGTTGATTTTTAAGATATATCATTGGTGATGCTCACATGATTATATAATGAACCATTAAGTTGAACTATGAAATTATTCCTCACAACACACACATATTGATGAATTAATAATTTTTCTCATACAATTTTTTAATCTATTTTGAAAATAAAAATAAAAATTATATATAATTATTTCTACGAAGAACAAGAGAGAGTTACTTACCATATCTTCGTAAAACATATAATAGAGAGGTTTGGAGGAAGCCGTCTAACGACGCTTTGGGGCATAGTGTCGGAATTGCGACACTTTTCCTAAGTGTCGGTATTGTGACACATTTCTCTAAAGGTCGGTATAGCGACGGTTTCCCAAGATCAATGACCCAAAGTGAACCCGATAACTTACCTTTCACCTTTTCGGTAAGCGTCGCTCTTACTGACGTTTTGAATGATTTCCATTTTCGTCGGTCTTGTGACACTTTTGCAATAGTATCGCACTAAACCCGATAACTAACCGATTTTCCCCGCACCTTTCCTTTTCATTGTGGCCGTTCGCTCGTTGAATCTAGATCCGACGGCGCTAATACATTTCCGCGCTCATAAAGTAATCGTTTGATGTTTTGGCAAAGCCGCGCGAAATGGGTGGTTTTTCCAAACCACCCGCGCTTACGTGTCGCCACCACGTTGTATCGCGTTCGAAAAGCTAGTTTCCTCTTACCACCATTTACCCTCACGAATACCAATGGCGGTATTCCCTAAACCTCACCCGTTTAACCCGAGTTTAATGTCATTTAACTATGGTTATACCATCGAAGGATAACATTAAAATTATTATTTGCATTCAAATTTTCACCTTTTCGCTTTAAACCTGTAAAAACATTGCAGAACCGTTTTCCTCAAAATCACGTCGTTTGAACCCTCAGAAACTTTGCAGAGCCATTTTCAACCTACCAGTACCATTTTTCGACGCCCATTGCCCTGAATTTCCATTACAAAGTACTACATTGTCCTCTGCGAAGCCATTTTCAAAAAATTGAAGACTGAGCACCTCTGCAACGTCTTCAACCGAATTCCGCTGGTTATCCAGGTACTTTTCTTTGAACTTGCCCTCTGAGATTTCAAAATTCCTTTCGATTTCAAATAATTACCAAAATTACCGCAAAAAAGTGTCCATTTTTCAGGGGAAACTCTGTCAAAATTTCCCTGGAATCCCTAATTTCCCTTTCTCGCAGTTTTTTCCATACCTTGGTCCATTTTGCTATTGAAATCGATTTTAAATACACGTTTTGAGCTTTAAATTCCTTGCATTTCCTAAAAACCCTGCTCAGAAACCCCATTTTCAGTAGAAATTCGCCAAGAAACCCCTGTTTCTCGTAAAGGAACTTAGCAAACCATTTAAGCTTGCTTCGTTCATTATTAAAAATGACCAAGAAGCAGGTAACCCCCAAGAATGGAGGCCCAAAATCTGAAAAGAAGTCTTCTGCAAAGTTTCCTCAGCTTATGTCCTTCAAAATCGACAAACCAACTCCTGCACTCACGGTTGATTCTACAGAAGTGGTCAGACCAGTCCAGCCTCCAGTCATTTCTCCAGAGAAGAGCCCTTTAGTTGATCAGGACTGTCTAATAATAGACCCTATTGTAGAATTTAACGCGCTTGATGTCTATAATTGGTGCTATGGCAAATCAGTGGAAAAGGGTGACAAAGATATTCCAATTTGGGAATCCAATCTGCCTAGATATATTGTCCCTCTCACTCATTCTGTTCCTGACTTTATCAGATTATGCCAAGCCCATTATATGCCAGAAAAAAGATGTATTGTAAACAAAGAAAAAGAAATCCTGTTTTACATCACTGAAGATTCGATAAATTCCATGCTGCAAATGAATCATGACCCCGATTCTGCTACCCTAACAAGAGAAGATTTAACCCAACTATATCTTGACTTGGATTTCAATGCTAGATTCAAAATATACCAGAATTTTTGTCTAAATCAAGTTGATATTCCTAAGTTAGATCCTCCTTTCGACACCGTTGATTTCCCAGATGAAACTAGACAGATTGTCTCAATGCTCTCCTACATACTAGGATACGCCAGTGATGAATTCACTGATGTGGCTATCCTAGGTTTTCTGTCAACTCTAAACCCTGGTCAATCACCATCCATGCAGTTCAATTTTGCTAGATGTATTGCTGATAATATGCATTATCAGTTATCCAAATTATCAGAAGAAGGAGTTTTCAGATACTCCTCTTATCTACTACACCTCTTCCTATATTATCAAATAGATAAGTTTCCAATTGAATGTCAGAAAGTGGATGCAGAAGGAAAAGTTCTATCAGTAATATTTTGGTCATCTATTCTAAGGAAATGGAACAAAGAGTATAGTTTTACAGATTTCAATGACTCATTTATAGCCCCTGCTATGTATCTCTTGGAAAAACAACAGATCCCTAGGATCAATGATGAGACAAGAAGAATTCTGCAGTTATCAAAGAGCTACAAAATTGGAGATTGGTATTTATATCAAAATCATACAGAAATCAGAGTGTATGGCTCATCCCTGGCCCCATATAAGTTACCCAAATTTGTAACTACAAGAATATTTGCTTTAGAATATCTGAGACAACTATTGAATGTAGATGAAATCCACTTCATAGCTTACAAGAAAAAGACCCAATTTAAGCTGAAAAATCAAATTGGGCCATTCATTGTGAATATCAGAGAAGATGCTAATGAGATAAATGTCAAACTTAAAGAGTATAAGTTCCCATGTAGTTTTACATGGAAGTATGACCCACAAGGTATTTTGAGTGCAATAAGGGTAAAATGTAAGTTGCATGTTTACTTGCATGATCCTAAGCCCCATATTGAAAGATATGTAAATAAAATTGAATGGGAGCCAAACACCCTATCTGATGATGATTCACATGCAGTACAGGTAATACAGGTAGACAGTGGCAAAGGCAAACAGATTGAACAGACAGTACAGGTGGCTTCTACAAGCAAAGATATTTATAATGTACATAAAAGAGACAGAGAAGGAGATAGTTTCATAGCTGAGACTATTGAGGACATAAAATTCAGAACTCCTTATAGTAAAAGAAGCAAGTCAACAAAAGAAGAAAAGGATAAGGCTGTAAATATTGATATAAATGATGAAGCAACAACAATAGTCACTCAAACATTAGAAGAGCTTCAAAATGTAAAAATTGGAACACAAAAAAAAGATACAGTCATGAAGGAAAACCAGGCTACTGTCAATTTGCCTCCTTCTTCTCACGAAACTAACAATACAGAGTCAGAGATTCAGATCAGATTCAGACAGATTAAAGAGAAGAATGAAGAGCTCAAGAATCAAGCTCATTCTAGATTTCTTAAAGAAAAGCCTGGAAACAAAGACAGGATTCTTTAAGCATTTGATTATTCATCCAATAAATTGGTAATGTCATTATTGAAGCCTACAGTGGCTGAGCCAAAATCAGTGGCAGATTATTCCAAAACAGATCTTGAACTGGATGCAGATGCCATTCATGAATTAGATCAAATTGAATTTCATAGGAGCAATACCGAAATGCTATATTCCAAAATTGTCAGTAAAACTATGAAATCAATTAGGCTTGAGAAAACAGTGCTCAACCTCCAAAATCAAATGAGGTTGGACAAAGCCTCACTGTATGCTAATAATTTAAGAATAAAAGCACTAGAAGATATAGTGATTGAAGCAGGGGGTGACCCAGCCAACATTGACGGGGCAAAATTCTTAATTAAACAGAAAAATGAGGATATAGCTGCTCTTAGAAAACAGTTGAAGTTGCCTCAGAGTGAAAACTCTCAAGCAAAAGAAATTCTACAGCAAAAAACAGAGAATGATGATTTAAAGGAGCTTGTACATCAAATGTCAGGTTAGATAAAAACAATGGAAAGTCAAATGGAAGCTCTAATGAAAGAGAATGAAGAACTAAGAAAAGCACAACCAATGGTCATTCCTACAGTGATCCCCACTGTAAACACTGCTATACCATCTACTTTGGCAGAACACTTGGCACCGAACGGAGTACTGCCAACTGCAGTGCCAATTACTTCTCTAATCTCTGCCTCTTCTTCTTCATCCTTACAGAGGACCACACCACAAGACCAAGATAAAGAGATTCTTAGTTTGAGAGGCACTATTAAAAATTTGGAAAAATCCAAAAATGATGCCTTGACTACTTCTAGAGGACATGAGCAAAGGGCTGATCGACTACAAGAATAGGTAAAGATTCTGCAAGCACAAGTAAATCTTACAGATCAAGTGGCCTTTATAAAAAGTCATTTATGGACCAAAATTATTGATGGCATTCATTCTCAATGGCCTTCAATTCGGATAATTTATGAACAGAGGGAGTTACTTCAAGTTGCTAGTGCAAAGATTGACAAGACTAAGAGGGAAATTGACAAAAAACCAGCCCAAGCAATCCAACTCATAGCTTTTTTAAACAGTAAGACCAGGGAAGAGTTGGAAGAATTGAAAATTGTTGATAGAACATAAACCATTCTTCAAATCAAAAAGGTCCTGAACAAAAGAAACATAATGAGTACTCTAGAGGACCGGTGTAAAGACATGAATTTATCCATCTCAAGATTTTTAGCCAAATACAAAACATTGTCAGAAGCAGGTTTGCCTGATATTCACGCATTGAATGACAAGTTAATGCCTCTGAAAGAGTATGATCTAAAAATCAGAAATCATGCAAAAGAGCAAGCCAGACAACAACTGCCTCAAGGATCACCAACAGGCAGAATACTTCTTCAGTATTTTGAAAATCTGTTCTTTTTAGATAATGAGATCAGGCATATGTTCACTATAAAGCCTAACTTTGCCAAGTATACAGAGGCAGATGAAAGTTACAGAAAATTGAAGACTATGAAGATCCCCTCTGCAGAAAAGTGGCAAGAATTCACAGATTTTCTGTGAATTTAATGGATAAAAAACAAGAAATTCTTTCCTATTTTTGATTAAAACATCATCTCAATTCCTGAGATATTTTGTAAACATTTTTTTGTATAAATACTTAACAATTCAAAGTATTCAGTGTGAATAAAATTTCTCAAGACAACTATAGTTCGTGCTCTCTACTTGGCATTTTAATGTTTTCTACTTTGTTCGTGCTCTCTACTTGGCCATTGGCTTGTGGGTGATATGGAGTTGTAATTTTGTGCTGAATGTGGTAGTTTTGCAATGTTTCAGCTAATTTATTACCTACAAATTGTGGTCCTCCATCTGTGATTATGTCCCTTGGGAGACCATAGCGCACAAAGATTTGGAAAAGAAACTGTACTACAGAGTCCTCTGTAGCTTTTGAAAGTGCCTCCGCTTCGACCCACTTAGTGACATATTCGATTGCAACTAGGATGTATGTTTTTTGGTTTGAGGGAGGACTAATAGGGCCAACAAAATCAAGTGCCCAGCATTCAAATGGTTCAATCACTAGTTGAGGGTTCAAAGGCATTTCATCAGACTGCCCAGGGTGTCCTGCCCTTTGGCAGCTATCACAGGCCTGCACGAATTTTTTGGCATCCTTAAAGATGGTAGGCCAGTAATAGCCTGTTCGTAAAACCTTATGGGCAGTTATACGGTTCCCATTTAGATCCCCTTCTTCAATCTTCTTATCTGTAGCTTAAGGATTCTTAAGTGCCCTTTTGCTCAGATTCCATCCACTCCATCAAATCAAGCCTATACATAGCCTTAGAAGGTCACCTATCTTGCCCTTAGCACATTTGCATCTCTAAGCCTTATTTCTTAGTTCTTCTTGCCTAGAGAGTTGACTCCATTGCCCAATATTCTGGTAGATCCTTCTCGTTAACCTTGAAATCTCTTTATTCCCACCAATCTTTTAAAATCAAACCCAAATACACAATCATAGCTAGCCTAATATCTGTTACTAAAACAAAGCTAAATCATAAGGAGAGATCCCTCTCTAGAGTTCAAGAAGGCTAGATCTTGAATTCCCAAAGCGGTTCTTGGTTACCCTTGGTGTTCTTAACTACAAAAATCCCTATCCCACAACCTGAGAATTACTAGGGTGATAACAGGCCTTGGGGGTATTATGATCCTTGAAGGAAACTCCCACAGCTAGAAGAGTTGACAAAGAAAATTGGATCGAGTACAAAGGTGTGGCAGGTGGGTTTTACCCTCTACCAATTGTTATGGTGCATATATGATGTGTATTACAGTTTATCTTATAAATTTGTTGAAGTAGCATACAACAATTTACATAGTGATATGAGAACCACTCTCTAGAGTATACATCGATTTTGTACACATGGCTTTTCAGTTGCTTTTTAAGATATATCATTGCTGACGATCACATGATTATATAATGAACCATTAAGTTGAACTATATAATTATTCCTCACAACACATACACACAAAGCGTCGCTATTGCGTCGGATGCCTCCAAACGTCGCAATTGCAACTTAGACATTGTGTTACAATTGCGACGTTTGGACGCATCTGTCGCAATAGCGACCCCGTGGAGAATAGGGTCGCCATAGCGACGTCTTCCTTCAGACCTCTCCACTGCGACACTTTGTCTAAGTGTCGGTATTATGACTAATCTCTCTAATCGTCGGTATAGCGACGGCTTCGGGTGAGATTGAAAAAAATTGCGACAGGGTTTAGGTGTCGGTATTGCGACAGGTTTCTATAGACGTCGGTATAGCGACGGTTGCGGGCCGGATGGAAAAAATTTGGGAAAATTTCCGACATTTGGTCAAAAACGTCGGAAGCAAGTGTCGGAATTTCCGCCAAATGTAGTAGTTTAGCGACGCTTTGGGCCATGGTGTCGCAATTGCGACGTCTTCCTTCAAACGTCGCAATTGCGACAGATTTTAAACGTCGGTATTGCGACAGTA
>JAXQQM020062715.1:0-544341 GCA_034641835.2 Pinus albicaulis | reverse complement strand
TACTAGCAATAATCAGCATTAAGGGTACATAATCGACATAAAGGAACTACCCCTTCCTGTACATAAAAATTTATTTAAACATATGAATGTTGGACCATGGGCCATCTCATGGAAAACCCTTAAGGTGATACTTACCTTTGTTTAGATGCACATTGGCACGAGAAACTATGGGTGACATACTTGTAAGTATGTGTAAATTATGGCAGCAGATGTGTCATTAATAATCTTTTGAAAGCTACATAGGGATAGAAAGAAAGAAAGAAAGAAAGAAAGAAAGAATTTTTAATGTCCACGAGGCTAAAAAGATATGTAGGATGGTAGTAAATAAAATTGGTAAAGCCACGTGTCAACTTAGAATTTAGGGCCGGAGTTAGATTATCTCCATGATTATGGAAAGGCTGTGTGAATAAAGGACTATATTTAATTTTTTTTATTTTTATCTTAGGTATTATGTGATGTTTAATGTATTTTACAAGTGGTATCAACATAGACACTACACACAAAAAAAAAATATAAATAAACCAAAATAATAAATACAAAAGAAAAAAAAATTCAAACATTAAAAAAAAAGTGACAAAAAAATCAAATATAAAATTTATATAAAAGAACCAAAAAAAAAAAATCATCAAAATGTAAACAAAAACAAAATTAAATAAAAAAATAAAACAAAATTTGTGTGGATATTTTTTTTGAGTGTTGGTGAAGAGAAAAAAACCCATAAAAATGTTAAAAAAAACAAAATTACCTTGTAAAAAAAAATTAAACAAAAAAAATAATAAAAAAATAAATTTTAAAGGGGGGAAGAATTTTTACAAATACATATTTTAAAGAAAAATAATAAAAATAAAAGAAACATCAAAAATAATTTTTTTGGTAAAAAAATAAAAAATAAACGGTATAATTAAAAAATAAATAAATAATTAAAATAAAAAATTTAATAATAATAAAGTGGCAATAATAATAATAATAATAATAATTAAAAAACAAATTAAAATAATAACAATTTAAAAATTAAAATTAAAAATAGTTAAAAATAAAATAAAATAATTAAAAATAAAATATTTAAATTTAAAAATAAAATAAAATAAAATAAAATAAAAAAATAAAAAAAAATAATCGCAGCGGAATTAATTGATGGCTTGGGGGTAGGGGCTTGGGCTAGGTGGCCAACGGAGTTGCGTGGCCCTCGCTACCCAAGGGTTGTTGGGGCTTGGGCTGGGAGGCCAACGAAGCTTCGACGACCCTAGGTGGTGGGTCCGCCAATTTTTTTTTATTTTTTATTTTTTATTTTTATTTTTTATAAAATATTTATTTATTTATTTTGTTAATTTTAATTTTTTTAAAATTTTAATTTTAAAATTTTCATTAAATTATTTTTTATTTTTATTTATTTTAAAAATATTTATTTTGTTAATTTTAATTTTTAATTTTTTTAAAATTTTAATTTTAAAATTTTAATTATTTTTAGATATTTTTTTTTTTTTTTTGAATCTATATATATATATATATATATTTTAATTGTTTTAAATTTTTTATTTTAATTATTTCATTTTTTTTAAATATGTTATTTATTTTTTATTTTTTTACTTAAAAAAAATAAATTTTGATGTTTTTTTGGGTTAATTTTTAATTTTTTTCTCCTTAAATCATGTGTTTTTAAAAATTCAATTTTTTTTTTTTGATATATATATATATATATATATATATATATATATATATATATTTATTTATTTAATTTTTTTGGTTTAAATTTTGTATTTTTACGAGGTAATTTTGTTTTTTAAACCTTTTTTATGGTTTTTTTCTTCCTTTTTTATATATTATTTTATATTTGATTTTTATTTTTATGTTTTATTGATGATGATGATAATGGTTAACGTCCACTGAGACCAATATTTGGTCTATCGGACCTAAAGAAAAGAGTTATTTAGTTTGATTTAAGATTTTATTCCTATGCTCAAAAATATTGGAGAGAAGCCTCCCGAGCTCACTATAATTTTGACATCTTAAAATGCTAGGAAGGTCAGTATTGCAACAAAGATTATGAAATTGAGCTCTAATGTGGTTGTAAGCGGGGTACTCTAAGAGGAAGTGATTTTCATTCTCGATGTTCATATTCTCACAGAGATGGCAGATCCTTTCCATCCATGGTGTTTTAGAGACTGTCCAACGACCTGTTTCACTATGGAGCTCATGAGAGTTCGTTCTAATCTTGGCTATATTAATTTTATTCTTTGAGCTAGTTAAAACAGAGAGATACTTTTGATCTTCTAGGGTGGGGTTGATGACCTCCTTATAATATCTTAATTTTCTTTTAGCTGCTAGATCTTTCTCACACCACATTTTTTTCTTTGAACTTAGAAGTAACAATTTTTTTAATGTTATTAATGTTTTGCAATGCAACATTCTCGTCGATCTCCCAATGGTTTAACTAGGCCCTGGTGTCTTTATACCAACCTCTTTTAAGCCTTAAGTGGTTTTGGTTGGAATTTAAAGCTAGCTTAGGAAGTCTATGGTCTCCTATGCTATTGAGCTTGTGCTTGTACAATAGAAGCCTAGTCATAGCTAGGCTCTCGATAGGGGAAAGACCCACTTCTATAAGGAGAATAGGATAGGGTGTATTGCTTTTAATTTTAAGGTTATAAGTTATAAAACGCTTTTGGATTTTTTCAATCTTTCTCCAGGATTCTCTAGAGATGCTGCAACTCCAAACCTCACATTCATATAAGATAACAAGAGTGACTAAAGTTTCAAAGAGGAACTTCTTTCTATCCCACATTACGAGGTTTTTCGTTTTACAATTATTTTCAAGACCAAAATAAACTTTCCACCCCCCATTAATCCTTTTCTGAATGCTATAGTTCTAGTTGAGCTTGTGATGAATATCAATTCCTAGGTACTTGTAAGAAGACACTTCCTCCAAGTTACTATTGTCATACATAAAATTAGCGTAAGTGTCCTTCTTGGATTTGATAATCATAACTTTTGTTTTGTCAGTGTTAACAGACATACCCATGGTAGAGCATAAATTCTTAAGAAATATAAGTTGTTTATCAATATCAGATGGGCACCTTGCGAGAAGAACAATATCGTCAGCATAGAGAAGAAGGATGATGACTATCCCAGCTAAGATCATGCCAGCACATCCTGCTTCCTCTAAACAACCTTCTATCTTGTTGATGTAAATGCCAAATAGGGTAGGGGAGAGGGGGCAACCTTGTTAAACTCCGATATTACACTTAATATCTTTCGACCACCCCTCATTGCTCTTTAACGTGGCAATTACATTCTCGTATAACCTTATAGAGACCGCTCGTAGCTCGAAAGGAACATTTAGCTCTTCTAATCTATTCCATAAGTTGTTTCTAGGAACCGTATCGAAAGCCTTTCTAAAGTCCACAAAGCAACATAAGAGATTGGATTTATCATTGTGACATTCCTCCACAATGATCCTAAGCGTAACGAGGTGGTCCGTTGTTGAGTGCTGCCTTCTAAAACCCGCTTGGCCTTTAGGCCTCTTACCTTCTCTTTCAAGCCAAATGCTCAACTTCTTTTCCAAAATAATACCATATAACTTGGCTAAGAGAGGGTTGAGCATAATTTTCCAATAATTAGAGGGGTTATTTGTATCCCCACTTTTAAAAATAGCGATAATGAGGCTCTGAGTCCAAGGTTTAGGGAACCCTTGCTTGACTGCTTGGTTGAAAAGCTTGTGGATGTGAGGGATGAGGACATGACCTTCAATTTTTAAGATTTCCGCTTGGTAACTATCAATGTCTTTAGCTTTCCCATTTTCTAGGTGTTTAACCCAAAATCAATGTATTCTAATGAGAAAGCTTCTTTCGTTGTGAGCAGGGTTTGAAAGTTATCCCTGGCATTTGGAGATTCATAAAGCTTTTTAAGATAGGAATTTCAGTCGTGTAAAGCAATTTTATTATTATCTTTAGTTTTCCTAGTTAGAATCTGCCTCCAGAATTTCTTAGGAGCCACCTTAGAGAGGTGCAAGAGATTCTCTTATCTTTTATGAATATATTGCCTTTTTTTCCTTTTAGTTAGGGCTTTGTAGTTTTTTTATCTTGTCAATTTTGAGAGATTCATCAACAGCTTCCTTAATTTCTCTCCTCGCACTTTTACAATCTTTGTCATACCATGGGTTGGTTTTGCTATTTCTTTTATTACTTGAGACTTCAATTGAAAACTTGTTAATAGAATATGAGAGGGTTGTAGTAAAATTATGATAGAGGTAATCTATGTTGTTTATACTAGATAAAGAAAGCAAATTAGTTTTTAATTCATTTATAAAGAGATCGTTTTTTATTTCTATCAAAGATTAAGTTCTTTTGACTATAAGGATTATCTTTAATGGGATCTCTATGCATGACAAAATTGAGAGTTATGAGTAAAGGCCTATGATCAGAGTCAGGCTCGTGGTTGTCTAAGATGTCAAAATTTAGTATTTCGTCGTATAAAGGGAGATCAGAAATAACATAGTCTACCACGCTGTTGCCAAGCCCATGGATGCAGGTCATCTGGCTATAATTAGGCCACTTCTTTAGACCGTTGCAAATTATGAGATCATGAGCACTATAGAGCTTGATTAGCTCCGACCTAAACAAATTATCCCTGAGGTTTTCAGAGCTCCTTTTGTACCGGCTAGCCAGAGTAAGGTCTTCGTCTAACCAAAGAGGATTGGGGTTGGAATGATTGCTTAGAAGAATAGCTTGGTTGCTTGAAGTTTGAGCATTAAAGTCACCCATTAAAAGGATATTACCTTCATTCCTTAGGCTAGAAATATCATTCTCTAGACCATTGTAAGGACTATTTTTATCTAGATTCTTTTTCTTATAGAAGTTAGAATTGATGAGGAGAAAATAACAAATTGCTATGTAGGTATTTTTATCATTAATGTCAGTAATCTCAATCCAACTATATTGGTTGTAAGGGTCGTATTTATAAATCCTAGCATGGGGGGAGATGCTCTTATTAATGTAGCAATCTATGCCCCCAATGCCTCTATGGGAGGATTAGTTGTTCCAAGTAGACCATAGTGCAAAGCCATCTATGTTAGGGACCTTAGATTCTTCGTGCTCCCAAGTTTCAACAAGCAATATAATATCAACATCATTTGAGATCCAACTTAGCTTGGGGCCTTTGTTCCATGGAAATCTCTGACAGTTCCAAGAAAGAATTCAGAGCATGTTGAATTGCTATTTATTACCATATTTTTGGTTTCTATCTCGAATAACGACTTTTCTATTTTTTGTTATTGCCCATTTTCCTTCCTTCATAGCTTCTTTTACCTTTTGAACCTCCTTTCTTAATTCTGCTTGATCTTCTGGAATGAGATCTTCATTTATAAATATTCTTGTTCCTTTTAGATTTGAGGTTTTACTAAGTATGTCATACTTATGGTCAGTAGAGCTCACCTTTATTCGGATCAGCCTTCCTTTATTCTCAGTTAATTTCCCTAACCTTGTTGCTTCTGTGAGACACATGGTTTCAATTTGTAATCTATTATGTAATTATGTCTAGGCTATGGCTAAAGTATCCTCGTTTACCTCCTCTTTCAAACTGAAGATTATAAGGTTCAAGGCCCTTTTGTTACGCTCATGGTCTAATTTGATCAATTTTTTCATTTCATCTTTAATTGGTTTGAGATCTAATTTACCTGCCCCACTATTTACGGTGAGACTGTTGTTAACTTTTTCTTCTAGTTCTTTAATCATGTCCTTCATTTTAAGAGACTCTATATTATCAACATCTCCTTGCTGGGATGTTTGGTTCGTATCTTGGAAAAAATATATATGATGAATTGCGCTTACCCATCACTCATATATTTAAGTTGAAGATTTTCAGAGTACTAAGATGACAATCACAAGCATTTAAAAAAAATTATCCACAATTAATACATTAGAAAATATAAAGTGTAAAGAATAAATCCTCTAAATAGAAAGTGTTGATGTTGAAACACTTTTTAAAATTAGCATGAAAATCACTAAAATTTAAAAAAAAATATTCATTCTTGATACATAAACAAATTTGAAGTGTAAAAAATAAACCCGTTAAAAAAAGGGTTGATGTTGCATCGACACTTTTCAAAATCAACATGAAAATCACTCACACATAAAAAAAATCTGTTCATAAGAAAATTTAAAGTGGAAAAAATATCCTTAAAAAAAGGTTATTCTTAATAACCACTATTCAAAATCGGGTGTGTTTTTTGCCACCTCAAAAAAATGGTTAATCGTTCATTTTCTTGTTTGATTGGTAACTATGTTAGCTCTATGCAACTGCTCTCATGCACAACCAAATTTGTAAAAGTTTTAAATGGAAATTAGTTTAACATTAATTCCATCATTGCAGAATAAATTTCCCTATACGCCCCCTTTCACTTGTAACCTATCCTCCACACGGTAAAATATCTGCCCAATGAAACATAATAATATTAATTCAATATTGTTTCATAGTTAAATTAATTACGCATTGAGAGAATAAAGTCCGCTTTGCACCCCCATTCTCCCACACATACCCCATCCTATGCACATCCTTCATTTTGCAAAGATTCATAGCTCTATGCAATCATTGTCCCACAAAGCTAAATGTGTAAAAGTTTTAAATGGAAATAAATTTAAAATAAATTTCGTCGCTATGGAATAAAGTTCCCTCTGCACACCCATTTTCCCACACATACTCAATCCTATGCACAGTAAATGCTCCACCCAAGGAAACATAATAATATTGATTGGATATTTTTCAGCCCCAGCCTATGTAAAGGACATGCAATCACATCAATTCTGAGATCATTGGGCAGAGAAGTAACATAACAGTATCAGTGTTAGAGCACTCACCAATGGAATAGCCACCATTGACAAATATCGAAAATAAAATACACTCCACCAGGGAATTATGTAAAATCAAAGCCCCCTTAGCTAATAAAAAACTAGAAATAATATTTGCAACATATTAGAAAAATATTTTTGAATATATGGAAAAATAGAAATATTAGGCATTTTCCCAAAACTTTGGTTAAATTTGCCAAAACAAAGCTAAATAATGTAGAATCAATGCACCTTGACCATGAGGCTAATGATATAGTCCCTAGCTAGGAAAACATCAATGGAATAAGGTTCCCTCTGCACCTCTGTTCTTTTTCACATCATTCATTCCACAAAGCTTCACAACTCTATTTAATTTCTGCCTGCACAACCAAATCTATAAAAGTTTTAAATGCAAAGAAGTTTAAAATTAATTTCATTGTTATAGAATAAAGTTCCCTCTGCACACCCATTCTCTTGCACATACTCCATCCTTAGGACAGTAAAAACTCTACGCAAGGAGACATAATAATATTAATTGAAGATCAGAGCACTCACCAATGGAATGACCATTCACAAAATTGGTGTTTTTTTTTTAAAATGAATTGTGAAATGTTGAAAAATAACAAAGTTACCGATCAAACGAGAACTATTACCTCAAAACGATAACTCTAGGCAAAAAAACCCAAAAAAACATGAAAAAACAATCCGAAAATAGAAATTGTTGATGCTGGAATAATGTTTTTTTTGGGTAAAATTTCTACATATTTTAAAAATGGAAGTAAAAGCCAATAAAAACCATTTTTTTTGGTATAAAAAACACCCTAAAAACGAATAAGTTTGATTAAGTATGAGGGGTTTCCGCAGTGCATTATATTAGATATCATTTTTGGGATTCAACTGCGTTAATTTAGTCATTCATCTATGACCATTTCCATGAGAGGTAGTCGTAACCGACTAATTTCTCATGATTTATGAATAGTCCACTTAGCATTCATTGCATCGGGTGATGCTCACAGGGGTGAAGAAGTGGGATTGAAACTAGTGAAATGAATCACATAGCGTCAATCATCACTTCTGGGGCTTGCACCCGGTAACCAGGACTTCTCGGGAGGTCACCCATTCCAAAACTCCTCTAGCTCAAGCGCGCTTAACTGTGGAGTTTTTCCCACAATCAAGCCCACTTAGCTTGCTACCCCATTTGCAAAACCTTAACAACTATTGTGCCTCATGAACCATTCAAGAAGAGATCCCTTTACTCTTAGTATTTTAAGTATGAGGGGTTTCCGCAGTGCATTATATTAGATATCATTTTTGGGATTCAACTGCGTTAATTTAGTCATTCATCTATGACTATTTCCATGAGAGGTAGTCGTAACTGACTAATTTCTCATGATTTCTGAATAGTCCACTTAGCACTCATTGCATCAGGTGATGCTCACAGGGGTGAAGAAATGGGATTGAAACTAGTGAAATGAATCACATAGCGTCAATCATCAATCATGGGGTTGATTTTGGAATAACATTTTTTTTTGGGTAATTTTTCAACATTTTTTAATAATGATGTTAAATATAAAATATCATGACTCCGAAAAACCTTAAAATTCCAGCGATTTTCAGGCATGACATTAAAGATAAAATATCACGTATTTGAAAAGTTTTAAAATTCCAACGATTTTTAGGGATGACATTAAAGATAAAATATCATGTCTTTGAAAAACCTTAAAATTCCAACGATTTCCAGGCATGCCATTAAAGACAAAATATTACGTCTTTGAAATGTCTTAAAATTCCAACGATTTCCAGGCATCACATTAAAGACAAAATATCACGTCTTTGAAAAGCCTAACAATTCCAAAAAATTTCAGCCATGCTATTAAAGAAAGAATACTTATAATGTTTTTCAACCATATCATTAAAGATAAAATATCATGACGTAGAAAAACCTTAAAATTTTGACAAATTTTCAACCATGGAATTAAAATCAAAGATCATGACTACAAAAAACCTCATGTTTTCAACATATTTCAACCATAGCATTATGGAAAAATTTTATGACTAAAAAAACTTTAAAATTGTACACTTGAATGAAATAGTCATTATATGAAGAGTAATTTTTTTTAAATGCTAGAAGTAGTGATTTTAAAATCTTAGCCTAACACGACACATTACAAAATAAAAATAAAAATCAACCATCAAATTGACATGCAGTGTAGGCGAACTCGACCCATTGTGATAAAAATTTCAAGATCAACCATGAAATTGACACACTGTTATAACACAAACTTTAAAATCAACTATCAAATTGACACATAATGGGATCAGGTCGCTAGTCGATGATTGACACAAACCCTGCAAAATAAAATAAAATAAATAAATATATAAATAAATAAAAATGAAAAATATATATAAAAAAAACAAAATAAAAAACATAAAAAAATCAAATATAAAAATATATATAAAAACTCGAAAAAAAAGAAATATTAAAAAAAAACATAATTTAAGAAAAAATTAAAAATAAATAAATATTGTTGATTGGATAATTTAATAATAATAAAAAAATACATTATTAAAAAATATTAAAAAAACACAATCAAAACATTAAAATATCGACTATTAAATTTTTTTTTTTTAAATTTTTTTTATTAATGCTTTTTTTAAATTGTTTTTTTTTTAATGTTTTTAATTTATTTATTAAAAGGAAGCTAAGATACTATAAGGAAGTGATCAACCCCACCCTTGATAATCATAATTATCTCTTTGTGTTGTCCAGCAATAAAAAAAAATGAACATCACTAAGATAAGAACTAATTCCCATGAGCTTCAGAGTGAGACCGGACAATGGTCTATTTTCAAGACCCCTTGGAATGATAGAATCTGTGAGATTTGCGATTCTAAGAAAGTGGAGGATGAAAAACACTTCCTTTTAGACTACCCCACTCTTATTCACATTTGCTCTCAATTCCCTACCATCTGCGACACTTCCAATCTTCTTGACCTATTAAGCCAACCCTCCTATAGCGATCTTGGAGCACTTATTTCTCTTCTCTTCGACCATAGAAACAAGATTTTGAAGAATCAAACCAAGATTCTTTCTCCTCTCTTAAGGTCCTGTAGACCGCATTGGTCTTAGCGGACAGTAAACATCATTATCATCATCACCATCATCATATTTTTTGCTTTTTCATTTTCATAGTTGTTGTTGTGGTTGTTTTTTTTTTTAATTGTATTTTTTTTATTTTTTAACATTCTATGTTTCTAGTTTTTATTTTATAATTTGTATGTTTTATTTTTTTTGATATTTTTTGTTATTTTTACTTAAAATATTATATGAATATTTTATTTCGAAAAAAACAACTTAAAATTTCATCATTTTTTAATATAAAACTAATAAAAAATTCATAAAATTAGCTATTTTTTAATTTTTTTTATTCAAAATTTTCATATATATATATATATATTATTTAACATGTCATTTTTAGTGAAAACATCTTGAAGTACATATTTTTTTAATTATAACTATATGCAAAATGTGTATTTTTTGTTGAGTGTTTAAAATTGTTATTTTTAGTGACAATTATTTTATTTATGTGTATTAAAGTATTAATTAGTGATATATATATATATATATATATATATATATATATATATATATATATATATAATTTTAACATCAAAATATTAATGTTATTTTTTTTTAGACTTTGTAAAACAAATTAAAAATTTCTTTATAAAATAACATTGCAAAGAAAAACATAAAACACATGTTTGGAAAACTCTAAAAAAATTAGACATCTTAGAACGAAAAATAAGAAAGATAAGAAAACTTGAAAAATGGTTAAATAATCAACATCTAAAAAAAAACTATGCATACTTAAGACATAAGAATATTTAAAAGTGTCAAAAATAAGCCCTCTAAAAAAGGGGTTGATGCTTCATCAACACTTTTCAAAATCAACATGAAAATCACCAACATTTAAGAAAAATTATTCACACTTAATACATTAAAAAATTTGAAGTGTAAAAAATAAACCTTGTAAAAAAAGGGGTTGATGTTGCAGTAACACTTTTAAAAGTCAGCATGAAAATCACTAACATTTAAAAAAAATGTTCATACTTATACATAAGAAAATTTAAAGTGTCAAAAATATGTTAAAAAAAAAGGTGTATTCTGAATCAACACTTTTAAAAATTATATGATTTTTTTCTACCTCAAAAAAATGGGTAATCAGTAAAGTTCTTGTTTGATTTGTAATTATGCTAAAAACAAAAAATAAAACACCCTCCACTAAGGGAATTATGTTCCATCAAAACTTCCTCAAATAATATAAAATTAGAAATAAGACTTGAAAAAAAATAGATTTTTTTTTTTAATATATGGAAAAATATATATATTAAGCATTTTCTCAAAACTTTGGTTAAATTTGCAAAAACATATCCAAATAATGTAGAATCAACACACTTTGACTATGAGGCGAATGCTATAGTCCTTAGCGAGACAGGGACTAATAAGAGAAACATAGCAGCCATCCTTATTATCTTAACATGGATTTTATAGTACATAATGGCTAATCCTTATCATTGCAAGGTTGCATGAAATAGAAAAAATTCAACATAGAGATGTATAAAATGAATCCATAATAGTAGATTGGAACATACACACTTTATGGTGCCATCACATACATTGTGGTGGTATTGGAGGGGTGTTAAAGTCTCTAATACACAATGGACTTGGATTGACAAAGTTCACTCTAAAGAACCGTGTATCTTGAAATGAAATTTAAATGATTGTATATGTAATGTATACAAGCACACATGTGCACTATACATACATGCATACTAGTGCATTGTACATACGAATAACATGACATCTAACACTAAATATATTTTCATTTAATATTGCAAGTCATGGGTATGTTTAATTTGGCAACATAATGTATATAAACATTACAATGGAATAAGAAACCCATCATATCATTTAACAGATAAGAAACCACATCATGTTAATGGAGAATATCTAGATCGAGATATAATAGTTTTTTATAATATGATTGGAGCCTGTAGAAATTATACAACATGCATGTATATCTTGGATTCACCAGATCTAACAATGTACTAAAGTTAAATACTGAATTGCTTCTACAAATATTTTGGGGAATTAAAAATACAATCGCTAATCACATGAACATGAAGAAAGATCAATCACACACAACACAGATAATTTCTCGGGGAATGATTACAGCTAGAAACCCCACTATCTTCTATTGTATATTAATCATGGATCATGAAACAATTACATACAAAACTCTTCTCACAAGAGCCCTCCAGTACTCAACTAATTGTCTATCATATGCAAAACTGACCAACACATAGCCAATTCTTAGCCTCCAGATAGCCTCCCTTGCTTGCGCAATCCCTGATGGTAAAGATCCCTAAAATATAGGAATTCTTGCCTGCCTTGACTGCGCAAGTATCATGGGCACTCCAATGGGTGTTTGCCTGCATGTGTGTAAGACAATAATCCTACAACTGATAGTCAAATTCCCTTTCACCTAGAACTCAATTGGGTCTCCACTGGATTTGACATGCATGCAGATAATAATAGTAAATCCTCAGTTGCATGTGAGATAATTAATTGTGAATTAATTAATATTTAATTCACTATATCTCTCACTAATGTATCTTTAATTACAACTAGCACAACTGAGTTTAACTCACTTAACATAGTTAAATTGATTTACAACTTGCACCACCTCATGCACCACTGCACTTCGAACTCTATTACAACTAAAATTACTCTGCATGTCTCACCAACTACCTCTAACTCGAAATCCACTCGCTAACTGAATTTATCACTTTCAATTAACTCATTCAATTCCACATTGAGAATAGATTACAGTTTAATGTCCATCTTAATTAAGGGATATTCAAAATAGACATGCAACCAAAAATAGCACTGTGGGCCCCACCCTAGTCTGGGTGCTTAATGAAACCAGGTGTTGAATGCAACCAGGTACTTAATGCACTAGGCATGGGTGCTGAATCTTCTTGTTGAATCTCAAAACTCCCTCTCAATAAGAAAGGGATTATCCTTCACCTTGATCCTGTCTTTATGGTATTCAAATTTTCTCCTGGTGAGTGCCTTCATCAGAATATCTACATCCTGATCTTCCATGAGAATGTACTGAAGCAACATAATCCCTCTCTGCAAAAAATCTATGAGATGATGGTACCAAATATCTATGTTCTTGGACCTATCATGAAACACAGGATTAATCGAGAGTTTAATGCAACTTTGATTATCACAATGAATCATTATCGGTTCCATCTGAGAACCAAACAAACCAACCAAGATCTTTCTTATATAGATAGCCTCACATGAAACTTGAATTTCTGCCATGTATTCCGCTTTCGCTGAACTGAGTGCCACGGATCGTTGTTTCTTGATGTACTAGGAAACTGTTGTCGATATAATGCTAAAGATCCCCTTATGTGCTCTTTCTGTCCGATGGACTGCCAGCCCAATCTGCATCCGTGAAGCCATGCAGCTTCACTCCATCTGTCCATCTGTACCATAGACCATACTCTGATGTGCCCCTCAGGTATCTCAGGACATGCTTCCCTGCCTTCCAAAAGAGCTCGGTAGGCTTAACCATAGCTTGACTCAGCTAGTTAACTACGTAGCAAATGTCCGGTCTCATGTTCACTAGATACATTAGCAAACCCACTATATCTCGGTAGATAGTAGCATCCACTACCTCTACAGAAGTAGCATCCTCTTTCCTCCAATTTCCTGTAAGAGGAGTATCCATGGGTTTGCAGCTCTCCATGTTAAACTTACCCAATATCTCCTTTGTATAGTTTCCTGGAGACACAAAAAGGTCACCATCTCGCTGCCATATTTCCAATCCAAGGAAATAATGAAGGAGGCCCATGTCCTTCATTTCAAACTCCCTTGCAAGATCATCCTTGAATGAGTGTATCAGCTTCTCATCTCTAGTCAAAATTAGATCATCAACATAAATAACAATGATCAATAGCTTACCCTTAACCACAATCTGGTATAGGTTTGCATCTGATTCACTTTTGGTGAAGCCTAGTCCGGTGAAATAGTTGTCTATTCGAGTGTACTAAGCACAGGGTGTTTGCTTCGGCCCATACAGTGCTATTTTGAGTCTGCACATATATGACTCATTGTTAAAGATCTCAAAACCTTCAAGATGCTCTATGTACACTTCTTCCTCAATGATCCCATTAAGAAACATAGTTTTCACATCCATCAGATGAATGCGCCAACCCATCTGCGCCGAGAGTGCAAGGATGGATCTTATGGAAGAGTACCTTGCAATAGGTGCAAAAGTCTCATGATAATATATCCTCTCGATCTATGAGAATCCCTAGGCTACAATCTGGCCTTGTATTTCTCCACACTCCCATCAACATCTTTCTTTACCTTGTAGATCCATCTCGATCCAACCACTGATTTGTCGATCGGTCTTGGGACTATCTCCCATGAACTGTTCCTGACAACGGAGTCATACTTCTCCACCATTGCATCAACCCATGTTGGCTGCTACACTGCTTCTTGAAAGGAATATGGTTCAGTCACAATACATCTGATCATAAGAGCCATGTATCCAGTAAATCGGTCAGGAGTCTGTCTTTGTCTGCGCTGTGAAGTAGGGGCTCCTACATTCTGTGCAGCATCAACTCTCAGCCTATCAACTTCTGTGGTGCGCCTTCTGCCATTTCTGATGGATGGCTCTGCATCAATGTTTTCCTCCACTCCATGAACCTCCTCATGTGGCTGACCCAGATCTTGAGACTCATCTTTGGGAACCAACAATTCCTCCTCTGCATGCAAGTCCAACTCCCTCTCAAGGGACAAACACATGGATTTCTCCTCATCAAATTTGATATCCCATCGCACAACTGTCATTCTGCTGTTTGGAAAATACACATGATAATTATGGGGTTTTTCTATGTACCCCACAAAAATCCCAACCTCAGCTATTGGTTCCAGCTTCTTCCTGGCATCCTTGGTCACATGCACATAAACATATGAGCCAAAAATCTTAAAGTGTGAAACATCAGGTTTCTTACTAGTGAAATTCTCTTCAGGTGTACTCATGCCAAGTACTTTATGAGGAAAATGGTTTTGCACATGTACCGCTGTATTGCATGCTTCCACCCACAGATGCATCGGTAGGCCTTGATTATGCAACATCGCTCGTGCTCCACCCACAATAGTTCTGTTCTTCCTCTTCGCGACCCCATTCTGCTGTGGATTATGAGGCACTATGAGTTCTCTTCAAATTCCTTCTTTGTTGCAGAGGTTCTTGAATTCGTTAGAGATGCATTTTCCACCATTATTGCTCCTAAGAGCCTTCACTTGCTTCCTCGACTCTTTCTCCACCAGTGCCTTAAACTCACAGAACTTAGAGAATGTTTGATCTCTCTTCTACATGAAGAAGATCCAACACTTACGAGAAAATTTATCATCAAAGATTACATAGTACTTATGTTTCTGCATGATTTTCAAGGCTCCATGGCGAAGATGAACCAATTGCCTGTGCCATAATTCACCCTCATACTAACTCACCACTTGATCTGCCTTTCCCATCATTCCTTCGCAACCATCTACCTCTAGCTTGTAGAGATTCTTAACTCGAATCCCTATCCTCTTGGCTTGACCCATTGTTTTATGTCGCAGGAAAGATTTTCCATCACTAAAAACAACGTCATAGCCTCTATCCTTCAACATTGCGACTGAGACCAAATTTTTCTTCAAATATGGTACATGCATTACATATTTTAATTGAAATGGTTTTTACCTGATTCACTCTGAAAGGTAATGGTACATGCATTACATACTTTAATTGAAATTGGTTTTACCTGACTCCCTCTGAAAGGTAATGGTCTCAATCCCAGTAGCACTGTACCGTCCGTCGTCGCCCATTTCAATATGCATTTGGAGATCTTTCTCCTCCAAGTCACTGAAAAGTTCCTTATCTCCCGTCATGTGAAAGGAAGTGTCACTATCCAAATACCACACAAATCCTAATGCACTGGACACCATGCATGCGATCAATGAGAATTCAAGCTCAAATTGCGAGGCAAGGGCCTCACCAGATGCAGATCCAACAACCTTCTTGTTCTTCTTCTTTTGTGGATAATTAGTAGCAAAATTCCCATGCTCGTGATAGTGAAAACACTTCACCTTGGACATGTCCTGCTTCTTTCCATTCTTGGACTCAGATTTAGAATGGAATTTCTTCCCCTTCCCCTTCCTCGCCTTGGCAGCCAAAGCACAATCCTCTTCATCTTCATTCTTAGATGAAGATCAATCTTTGGTGTTTCGTCTAAACTCCTCCTGCACCAAATCCGACCACAGTCGTTCCAAATCTAGGAATTTTTCCCTTCCATTGATAGAGTCTTTATAACTGTGCCAACTCTTGGGAAGTCCTAGGAGAGCCAAAATCACCAAATCATCATTAGCAACTGTTATTCCAACACTCCCGAGTTCATCCCAATATTGGAAAAACTTTGTTAGATATTTTGGAATGCTGTCACCCTTTTCCATCTTGACCTTCTTGAGTTTATCTTTGAGCACCAATTTCCGATGGTTGCTACTGCTTTGGAATAGATCCGTTAAAGCCTTCCACATTGCATAGGGTGTGGATTTCCCATGGAGGCTTGAGAAAATGTGGTCTCATACTCCCTCCAACAGGATCCTCCTTGCCTTTGCCACTTTCTTTTTCCATGCATCAAGATTTGCATCATTTGCAACATCGAGTTTAGGAACATCTTTTTCAATGAATTCCTTCAACCCATTGTCTTCGAGTACTGCCTCCATCATGTCCTTCCAAGAAATGTAGTTCAAGATGCCTTAGAGTGCATAATCTAAACTCAAGCCATTGAAATCCATTTTGATCTTGAATCAGCTGTAGCACCCAGAAAGTCTTTCTGCAAATTCGAATTCTATCCAGTCACAAACCCAACTCCTACTTCACTTCTGCAATTTCCTGTGCTCTGATACCATGTAGAAATTATACAACATGCATGTATATCTTGTATTCACCCAATCTAAGAATGTACTAAAGTTAAATACTGAATCGTTTCTACAAATATTTTGCGGAATTAAAAACACAATCGCTAATCACATGAACTTGAAGAAATATCAATCACACACAACACAGATAATTTCCCGTGGAAAGCTTACAGCTAAAAACCCCAATATATTCTATTGTATATTAAGTATGGATCATGAAACAATTACATACAAAAATATTCTCACGAGAGCCCTCCAGTACTCATCTAATTGTCTCACACTGTCATATGAAAAACTGACCAACACATAGCCAATTCTTAGCCTCCAAACAACCTGCCTTGCTTGCGCAATCCCTGATGGTAAAGATACCTAAAAGATAGAAATTATTTCCCGCCTTGAATACGCAAGTATCATGGGAACTCAAATGGGTGTTTTACTACATGTGTGCAAGCCAATAGTCCTACAACTGATAGTCAAATTCCCTTTCACCTATAACTCAGTTGGGTATCCACTGGATCTGACATGCATGCAACTAATAATATTAAATCCTCAGTTGCATGTGAGATCACTGATTGTCAACTAATTAATATTTAATTCACTATATCTCTCACTAGTGTATCTTAAGTTACAACTAACACAAATGAGTTTAACTCACTTAACTGAGTTAAACTGATTTACAACTTGCACCAACTCATGCACCAGTGCACTTTGAACTCTGTTACAACTAGAATTGCTCCGCATGCCTCACCAAATACCTCTAACTCGAAATAAACTAGCTAACTAAATTGATCACTTTTAGTTAAATGATTCAAGTCCACATTGAGAATAGATTACAATTTAATGTCCATCTTAATTAAGGGATAATCAAAATAAACATGCACCCAAAAATAGAACTGTGGGCCCCACCCTAGTGTGGGTGCTTAATGCAACTAGGTGCTGAATGCAACTAGGTGCTTAATGCACTAGGCGTGGGTGTTGAATCTTCTTGTTGAATCTCAACAGAGCCCCTTCATATAAAATAAGGAAATAGTTTCAAGATAAGAAAATTATCAGAGTTTTGTGAACGTATGCAATTATGCTCCAACAAGTATTTTTGAAGTACAAAAATATTACATCTATTTATATTGATCATTTATCGGTTGAGGTACTTTCATTACTTGAGTTATGTGCAAGTTAAATTTCTTCATCGCTTGAGATGTTAATCTTGTATTAGTTGTAGTGTTTTGTTTGAATAACTTGGTTTTAAACCTCACTTTTAATATGCAAACATTGAAATGAAGTCAAGTGTAACTATAAGTATATTAAATTTTACAATACTACCGACAACCACACTAAAGTAAAAGTTGTTGACATATACTAATTGGTGCCATTAGTTTTAAAAAGTGGAAAATGGTGTCTATCAATATATATCAACCACTTCCACTTTAATGTCTTTATTGCTAGCTGATGACTGACATGCGTGGGGAGGATTGGTAGACTATGGTTTTTATGGTTAACCATAGTTAATCATGGTTTACTATGGGTGTCCATGGCTAGTTGACCACAATTATGGTTGGTCTTTTTTGGCTATGGTTGACCATGTTTAACCATGCTTGAAAACGATAAACCATGATTGATCAAAATTAACCATGGTTGATGACTTGATTGTGGTTAAACATGATTGAACACGGTGGATCACTATTGGCCATGGTTTACAATAGTGAACCATGGTTGACAAGACTCTATAATTTCAAACCATGGTTGACCTCTTAACCATGGTTAGACAATTTGATGACCATGTTTGTCCACTTGATAATTGTTGACCATGGTTTACTATGGTAGACCACTTCACCATGGTTCATCATGGTTGTCTAGTCACCCATGGTTGACCATGCTGTATAAGGTTAATTATGGTTAACTATGGTTAACCATGTTTGTCCATGGTGGTCCATGATTGACCAAGGCTGACCCTGTTGTAAATGGTTGAACATGTTTAACCATGTAGTTTATGGTTGGCCATGTTTGACCATGTGGATTATGTATGACAATGTTTGACTATGGTTCACTATCGGTGCCTGTGAAACGTTATAGTTGACCATGTTCACCGTGGTTGATTATGGTGAAATGAGGTTGACTATGGTTTTCCATGGTTGACTATGGTTGAGTATAATTGATGAGAGTAGACCATGGTCGACCATGGACGACCATGTTTACCATGGGTGAATATGATAACAGTGGTTGACTATATATGAACATTATTACTCCACTAAATACCAATAAAATTGCAGAATCAATCATTGAAATCATAGTTGATGCACTAATAATTATATAAAGGCCACATACTAGTGGTATTTATTGTCTTGACATGGATCTTGCAATGTTGTAAGAATATACGAGATCAACACTACATAGTAGCTATTCCCTATCATTGCAAGGTCCTATTAAATAATGAAAATTTAACATAGAGATGTGTAAAATGAGTCCATAATAGTAGATTGAAAAAAACACTCTCTAGGGAACCGTCACATACATTGTGGTGGAATCTATGGGGTGCTAAAATATCTAATACATAATGGACATGGATTGAAAAAGTTTTCTCTAAATGACCTTGTGTCTTGAAATGAAATTTAAATGAATCTGTGTTATGTAAGCAAGCACACCTATGCACTATACATACATGCACACTAATGGATCCTAGATATAGAAGCATCAATGTGGTATGGATACAAATTCATCGATGCATTGTAAATATGTGTGAACTAGCACATTGAGATATTGAAAATCAGAAGGGAAATGTTGAGTTATGAAAATGCGGTCCTTTACCATATGCACATCGATGCGCCTATCAATATCAGGTGCATTGATGCACATAATAATATAAAACAAAATGGTGCACTTAATAATCTAATGTGCATTGATGTGTTCTTGTTTGAAAACATTAGTGCATTATTTAGGGACAAGCATTGCATGCATCTTTCACAAGCATTGGTTTGTCCATCTCTAATAAGAGCATTCATGTGCATCTTTGGCAAGCATTAATGCATGCATCTTTCACAAGAGAATTGATGTGTTATAAAGTAATAAATGATAGTGTGTTTTGGTAAGACAACCTCTTGTTCATTATATAATATTTTTTTGGAAAAAAATTAACTTTATTATTTATTATTTATTTTTTAAAATTATTAAAAAATAATGATCCAAAAATTCAATTGTTTTTTTGGTAATCAAATAATTTCTATTCAGCCAAAATATTACACATGAAATTATGGTTTCTCAAAGTCCTAATCTCCTCACTCTTACTAGATCTATTGACCAGTAGGTGCAAACACAAACACATAAAAAACTTCCATAATAACTATATTAACCAAAACTAAAAAGGCAAGTGATACCAAAAGGCTTTCAAAATCATTATACAACTGATCACCATTAGAAATCAAAAGAGTTGACCATAGCAAGATGGTCTTGTCTTGAGCCAGGTGATGGTATAGGTATAAAATCACAATTGAATGCTTCTCCATATGGGCTAGGCTTCCTTCAAAACAATGCAACTTCTCTTGAATTCACCTTTATCCCCTCATCAGGCTAGAAAAAAATTCATGCATATGCCACTTGTTATGCTAGAGGTTGTTTATAAATCTTATGATAACATTTATGTCATTGTGTCGATACCAACTAATTTGGTACTGTGTAAGAGTGATGTGTCTCAATAAATGCTTATATCATGCAAATGAGGGTGGGGGGTTCCATAGTTCCAGTTGGTTGGGCAGGAACAAGGTCTACAACCTTGCCTTGGCCAAGGTCACCCTGCAAGTTCCCCCCTCATAGCCCCCTCTCACCCATTCTTCTTCTTGCACAGTCACCTTGGTGAGGCCTTTCCATCTGGGAAGCTTTGGAACTAGTGTAGGTGAACCTCCAGTTATCCACATACCAAGGAGAAGTGTCAACAACCCCAATATGATTGATACTTAAACACAAATAGAAACTCAACACATAATATAGCAAGCCAAAATACAATGTAGTCACTTAAGACCTTGGGTAAAGTATTAGGGAAGTCCCACGGTGACTGGACCGACTACAAAAAACCAACAAGGGGTTGATATGATATCGGTAGTTGAAATTTTAATCCGAAGGCCTCACATGGTCAACTCTAGCTCCAACACTACCAGTGCTACCTCATTAAATTACAGTAGGCAAAGAACCTCTAGAATTACCCAAAGATCATTTAAAGAGACTCAATTTTGGCTCAAATAAGTGCAGGACCAGGGAAATAGAACTAGGAACTCCCTCAACCCCCACCAAAATGCATATAAATACCACTACTCTAGGGACCAAATAGCTATCCTGGCCGTCTGAAGGAGAATATAAGCACAATTCCCTCTATATGAGTCCCTTAGCACCCTCACAAATTAACAAAATCCAAAAAACCTAATATTTACATTGAGAAATAGAACTAATAAGAATACCAAACAAAATCCAACACTTCTAGAGACTTAATTTACAATCACACACCTAAGAAACTATAAGACCAAACCAAGGGATAAAGCCACAAATCTATAGCTTTCTCCAAGTGTGGGAATTCCAGGTTGAGTTCTAAAACCACTATAGCACGCCGTTGGCATACACATGTGTTACAGGATCAATTATGACTCCACAAATCCCCAGGAAATATATCCATATGATAGGATACCAACTGAGCTTTCGATGACTATATATTCCCCCATTCATGTCACCCCATATAATAAAAATACCACCCCCAAAAATCGCTCTCAGATTAAGCAAATTATAAGCCTAGCAAAATTTAGCTTCCTTCTTGAGCGAGGTAGGATGAATTCAAAACCCCCCCCATCCCATACCAGACTTACCACTGCGCAACCAACATAACAACTTCACAACAGGCGTCTACACCTTAACGAAGTTATCCAATGTCTCATCCATGAAATAGACCTTAATGCACCATAACCTCGACATAATCCCTCACACGGGGTTGCATGGTTGTAGGGTGCCATGACACCTTTATTAATTGACAATAGGGTTGGTGGGGTGGAAGGAACCCTCCTTGATCCCCATACTCCCTCGTTCTAACACTCCCATAGAGAGATCCAAAAATTCAATTGTTATTATCATAAGATCAAAATTCATATTTTAGTTACTATACATTTTAGTTTTATCATTGTATAAATGTATTGTATCATGTAATTAAACTAATAAACATAATAACATAACATTTAACATTGAATATATTTTCATTTAATATTGTAAATCATGGATATATTTAATTTGTCAACAACATCTCTAAAGCATTGCAATGGAATATGAAGTCCCATCATATTATTTAAGATATAAGAAACCATGCCATATTAAGGGAGAATATCTAGACCTATATATAACGTTTCTTGCAATGTGATTTTAGCCCCTTCATATAAAATGAGGCAATAGGTTTGGGAAAAAATAAAGTATTAGAGTTTTTTAAACATATGCAATTACGCTCCAACAAGCATTTTGAAATATAAAAACAATAATGTTTATTTATATTCATCATTCATCGTTCAAGGTAGTTTCATTGCTTGAGGTACGTGCAAGTCATATTTCTTCATCACTTGTGGATGTCGATATTGTACTCACTACAAGGAAAATACCTTGTAACAAAGGTTTTGCAGAGGCTTTTATTGTTACAAGATTGGCCCCCCAAAAAAAAAACTCCATTACAACCTTTGCCATTCGTAGCAAAGGATTTACGGTGGTTTAAATTGATCTTTGTTATAATTACAAATTTTTGAGAGGCAAAAGGGTATATATATATATAGAGAGAGGTATTTATAATATATATAAAATCATCCATGTGTACAATTTTTAAAGGCATTGAGGTGTAAAAAAAGGTCCAAGGAACCTTTGTTATTCAATATATTTTGCAATGATGTGTACCTTATTAAAAAACACTAGGGAAAACACAAAATTTAAGGCATTGATTCTTATACACACATTACACACAAATACATCTTTTTTATATGATGCATCAGTGCAATTACTAATATTACTCCCCAAGTCATTTTGTTTGGCACATAGATGCCTATATTACTATATGCACCAAAAGGACATGAAATTTTGAATATTGGAGGCAAGATATTAGTTCTTTTCTTTGTTACTAAACATCAATGCATGTGTATATTTATTGCACTAGTGTATATGTATATTTATCACATTAGTGCATGTATTAATTAAGCACACTATAACATTTTATATAAATAAATATAATCATGTGTATGTCATTTAAAATAGTAGTGCTTTCACATTTTAGCCATCAATGTAGTATTTTAAATACTATGCATCGAGGCATATTATCCGTTAAAATGCACTGATGTCTATTTTATGGCACAAAATGTTGAGTGAGTTCAAAATAATACAATGCACTAATATGCAATATGTATATATTTTAATTAATTATTTTTTTTCAAAATTTTCAATTACTAATTTCAAAATCAAACAATTTTTACAATAAAATTGATTTTTATATTTTAACTATTGTGTTTTGATATAGTGATTCCATTCATGCAATATTCAACTAATTACAACTCTATTATCCATAACATTGTAAAACATTCATATATTTATTAGTCAACAATACACTATTTTACAACAATGGAATATATAATGATATAAGAAACCTATTTTATTATATCTAAATAAGTGACCTAACATCATACAAAATGGGACAACATAAAGGTCCACGATAATCAAAATGCAACAAATACACAATTGTTACACATATTAGTGACCTGTCCACATCCAATTCCAACAATATATCTAATACATTAAGCAAAATGTTAATATGTAATTTTTACAATTATTGGTAACATGTCGTTATGTAATTGGGACAAAATGTCATATAGTACATTAAACAAACTCCCTATTTTTCAATGAGAAATATTCCAAATATTCAACTTGCAGTAACATTCAATTATATTAATTGTAAATCATCAATTGAATTGTTTTCACCATTGGAGCTGCCTCATTTCTTCATCACTTATCGACAATATTATATTTAGATTATTTAAGCTAAAGTTTTCTTAATCCACATGTTTTTTTTATTTTTGTCTCTTCATGTTCCACCCACAAATAGAGAAACAAAGTGTTATAAGTATATCTACATTTATATAGTAAAATTTACATGATTACATAAATAAAAAAGTGTACAATAGCAGTGAGTCATTCATAAAGAATACACTCGGTTTTAAAATAATGATGCATGTCTTTTATCAAAATATTATTCCCTGGCTCCAATCCATACTTTGTTTCTTACATGTTTAACTATATGCCATGACAATGTATCAATATAAGTAATATAAAGGTTTTTGTTATTCTGTTTATTACAAAACGAGCAAAGTTAAACAATATTAGCTACTTAAAAATTGTTCAATTAACTCTTGATACTTCAACATATACCTAAAACCTTTACTTAACCCAATGTTTTTTTGTTGTTGTTGTAAATTTAGAACTCTATTGATCAGTGAAAAAGAGACAACATATACATCCATAACTAGCTTTTTTTTCCAATAATATGCCACTAGCGAAACAAGAACAACTGCAGAAAAGTATAGGTTTTGTCCAAAAACTAAGGTATAATCGAAAATGGCCAAGCCAAATCCTAAGCATGTTTCTAGCGTTATTTTTACTAATGTAATAAAAATATCTAATCTGATCAAAATTGCAACAATGATACCTATAAATCATATAGACAAGAATAATAAAGTGTCCAAAAGAGAACAATCGCTAACAAAATTGTGAGCCATGGATTTGATCATGTGGTAGTGGAAACATAAACTGGAGTTCTTGGTGTGCTTGGTGATGTTGGGCACTTGCAAAGAGAAATCATGGCATAAATTCGAGCTAACAAAAGGGTCATGTCCTGATTCTAATGAGACATATATTAATGTTTAGCCTATATATCATTGAGATGGAGAGAGATCCTGCTTCATGCCTACACCATGATTTCTCGAGGAGAGCCTTAATATACCAATACAATTCGATAGTGCATAGATATTACCTCTATCAACCACAAGTATGACTAAGGTCAGGACCCCACTTAGCAACAAAGGCCAAAATTTTAGCATCTGATAATTTAGCTATGTAAGCCATAACTTTTTTTGTTGCATGGTATAATTAAAATTAGTTGTGGCCAGGAGTCTGCATGTCATCTCAATGGGGAAAAAGGTGGGAATGCTAGCTTCTATGAACACTTCCCTCAAACTGGAGAGAAGAAACTATGCATATTATGGCTCGTTGATAAATAATTGTGTGTAATATAGGAGGAAAAATGAGCAAAAGGGACTAATGACTGCCACACAAGGGAGTCGAACATAAATGTAAGTATGAGGCGAGGGAAGGGAGGAGATGGAGTCACTTGACCATAGAACAGGGTAGAATGAGAGGGTGACCGTGAGATAAGATAGGGAAGGGAGGAAAACTCAATGACCAAAACACAAGGGATAACACCAGACTAAGAAAAAAATGGAGAATAATAGGAAATTATCATCAATAAAATAACTTTACCACCACATTAAATATAGAACTGAATACATACATAAGTGGAAGTGTAGGTTACTTGAGGAAACATGGTATGGGACAAGTTTATGATTTGAATCAAGGACTGAACAAGACCATCTTTCTTGTTGTTCTTACGCATAATTTCTACCATGAGCTCAAGCTCCCCTCACCACCTTTCTTCATTCTCTGACACCAATTCAGATACTCTCAAACCTCAACCCTCTCATGTTAATGAACCAACATTGAGTGGAGAAATTTGTGGGGGAGCCCAAGTTAAGGAGATCTGGGCCTACCCCCCCAAAGATGATAAAAACAACAAAGCTAAGAATGAAGGAAGTATCAGGAGTGGCAAGTTTCCATTGTAGCAAAGTAAAAATTCCATTCCAAACTTCTTGAATGAACATAATGAATAGTTTAAGTCGTTCTTGATCCTTCATCAATCAACCCATCCTCCATAATGAATGTGTCATGGTGAATATTTGAGAAGCTTCACCATGAGATTATATGAAAAACATGTGGAGAGTGGGATAGGCCCACCTTGCCTATCTGTTGAGTATGGTGATGTTGGTGGGATAGTCCCCCCTCCCTTATATCACTTGTCTGAGTTCCTCAGTGTCCTTCACCCCGATCGAGGGTTTGAATTTACTTCTATATGATATTAGTACAATCTTCCTTCTAGTCCAAGGTAGGGATGTCCTTCTAAGGGGAGGAAAGATATTGGAATTGATAATTGCAACCTCAATTATCTAAGTGATTAGTGTAACATCCCTGGTAAAAAAATTCATGTAAAGATATATAATACCATGGTGACGGGACACGTATTCCACGCTGAATGGTGGGCAAAACATCCTAGTGGGTGTTCATTTCGGTTTATTATGGCAAAGGAAATTGGCAAAGGAAAAGGAAAAGGAAAAGGATTTGGAAAATGCATGAAGCATTAATTGGAATTTTATTTATGAAAATAATGGAAATTAGGAGAAAAGGAAGGTGAAAGGTCACAGGTTGCATGGGAGGAGGAAAATGATGAAAATAGAGGCTTGATTAATAAAAAGGCTTATGATGAGAAGTCGCGTAAGCTTTTGTTAGTTTAGGTTTGGAGCTCTCATTATTCTCTCTCTCTCTCATACTCTTGAGCACTTATTCTTGGAGCACACTTGGAGAGTGTGGTATACTTGGAGATTTGGATCAAGAAAGAAAAGGAAGAGCACAAAAGTGTAGGAGGACATCAAGATCAACATCTATAGCAGGTTTTGAGTGCAGGTACCGAGTTGCATGTATGATTTCCTCACTAGTTTTGGAATGCATGGTATTGTATGTGGTGTCTTGATTATAATATATCATTGGCATGGAGGATGGGCATGATTAATAGTGGATTTTCCCAACCTTTCCATTTCCTGGATAGCCATGGTATTGTGGGTTTATTTCCATTGATTGTTTTCTAGTTGGTTCTCATGTTTCCGTTAGTTGTTGGGTTGAATTATTAGTTTCTGGAAACCTTGGTTAGAAAAATGCTCTAGAAGCTCGACGGAAAATTGTGGGTTGAGTTACTTGTCCTGTAAGCCTTGGTTGGACAAACGCTTTTGAAACCCTAGATGGGTTGAGTTACTAGTCCTGGAAGCCCTGGTTGGATAAACGATCTTGAAGCCCTATAATAGTTGGGGTTGAGTTACTAGTCCTGGAAGCCCTGGTTGGAACAAACACTCTGGAGCACTGGAGAAACTTGGATAGAGGCCAATCCATGATGGTTTTGATATCCGAATGTGAGGTTGAATCACTGGTTGAGGGTTGAGGTGGTTTGACCTTTGGAAGCCCTGGATTTATTACGATTGATGAGTTTTATTAAGTCCCACATTCATGCGTGGAATATGGCACGAGGATGATTGGTTGAAGTGAGACTTGGCTCATCCAATCTATGGTCAGGGGGAACGTGGAAGTCCCATCTCCGGTTGGTTTTTACATTCAGTAATGAAGAGCTCATTCCTCCAGTATTCAGTATGCAAATATACTAGTTTATGTATGGTTTTTATTACTATTTTATCCATTATATTTATGTTGTTAATATGTTGGTTATAAGCATGTATTCGATCGGTGATGATGTATGGCTCTATTCATGTTTTTCCTGTAAGTGAATATGCAATGCATCTATGGTAAAATTTATTGGATGATAGCTTATGATGTAGGGTAGCAATGCTTCTTAGCCATTCTCTTATAAGAAAGAGACCCCTATGTTTCTTTCTGCTGTTTACACTTGTAGGTGCCATGTTTGTGACATGTTTTATGAAATTCCTGTCATGGCTGGGTGGAGTTGGATGAGTTCTTGATGATGTGATAATTTCCATATGTTTATTTCAATGTTATTTACCCTGTCCTAGATTTTCAAGAAGTTTTGGGCAGTGACCTAGGCTCAGGGACTGAAAAGGCTCTTGGACCTATAGGCAGAAAATTTGACAAGGATAACCTTAGCTGCTACCTTGACAAGGCTAGCCCACAGCTATAGGGTCTATAGTTGCTCCATTTACCTTACAAGCCTGTGAATAAACATCAAAGGGGCTAAAAATTAGTCTCCCATCAGGGAACAAGGCCCTGGAAGGTTAGGTTACCTCCCGGGGAAGTCAATGATGTAGTGTAATGTGTGTTTTTGGTGTTTCCATCGGTTCCACTTCCTTAAGGTCATCTAGGAGGTTGAATCTCATATTAGTATCCTTTCATCACATGTTTACCCTCGTTGGCTGGCTACTTGGGTAGATGTGGGAAGAGGGTGTTACAATTAGGTAGCTTGTTGCAAACTCTATGGATATCAGTGGGGATGATAACAGGGATATAAGTTAGAATATGGGTGATTTTGGAGAGGTATAGCTACAATATCTATTTTGTAGTTATATTATGAATATTAGCTCCATTGATCAATTTTTTGAGTGGTAATGACTAGATTGGAGTCCCCTTCTAGTACCATCTTAGAGAAGCCCCGCTGAATTGAAATTTGTGGACCTTTAGAAAGAGCATGAAATTATACTTCATCATTGGAAGTTTTTCCTAGGGATATTGCAAAGAGGAATATCAATTCACCCCCATGGTTTTTGAAATGAACCATTGAAGTGGGCGTCACCTGTGTTTCCTTTAGAGGCTCCATTGAAATTGAGTTTGAGAAAATCCAAAGGAAGGGGGGACCAAGAGTCAAGGGAGGAAGGGGAGTGTGAGGGAGGGGAGAGGTTAAGTTTAGCAAGAATGGGAAGCTCTTATGGAGAGGAGGACCAATCAAAATATGACCAAGTGGAGGACAAAACCAATTCTCTAATATGAAGTTGAATAGGGGACTAGACTACATCAGTTGAAGAGTAGTAATTCTTCACAAATTTTAGGTTATTTCTTTCCAGACCAGCCAAAGAAAGTAGCTATCAAGAAGAGACCAAGCATGATTGAAAATGGGATTGTGGAAAGAATAACAATTCTACCCCTAAATTGTTAACAACATATTCACCCTATCCATGTTCATTTTTCCAAATAGTTGTTTAGCTTGGGCCCACAAAGCTTCAACAAATGGGCATATGTTGTAGAAATGTTCCATAGTTTATTAATTAGAGTGACACATATAGCAAATATAAGGTGTTATCACTCTGAAATACCCAAAGGTTTTTCTAAGAGTTAAAAAGAAATATAAGAGGTAACTACAAACCACTTTTGGAGCTTAGGATCTAGCCTTCCTAAACTTAGAAAGGGCTCTCTCTATATGATTTAAATTTGTTAATTTAATATATTTTAGGCTAGTTATGTATGCTTAATTTGGATTGATTTTGATTGGTTGGTGGAATTAATGATTTAGATGAATAGGTGCTTTCCCATTTTTCATTGGGCTATGGAGTCAATATACTTTGAAAACAGAACAAAATCAAATTATAAAGAAAGTGTTATAGGGCATGATAGTTGAGAAATATCAGATGTCAAAGATGAATGGAAAAGTGATTTTTCAATCGGGATCAAGGAGTAATTAAGAATTACTTAAACCAGATAATGAAGAGGGTGAAGAAACTCAATCGGGATCAAAGGGAAATTAAGAATTCTCTAAACCAGATATCAGAAGAAAACACAGAAATGTATAACAGTTAAAAGCAGTGTAATGTTTAAGAAAATTCTGCAGTAAAACTCCTGTTATAACATTCAAATTTAGAACATATATAAGTTTATGGAATACTTAGAAAGAGAACATGACCAATTGAAATTTATACTTCACTGATATAGCTCAACACATGAATCCTGTAAAGAAGTTTCTTTATAACTTGCTCTGTCTGTCAACTGGAAGTTGGTGCAATAAACCTCATACAATAGATCAGTCAGCTATGGAAATATTCAGAAATCCACACTTGATACTTCGAATGATGAAGTATTTATACAAAACTTTAAAAAAATATCCTGTCAACTGACTATGATTTATTCTAGGAAAATAAAATATCTTTATTCAAAAAGATACTGACACCTTTTAATTGACTGATATTTGGCCCTAACTCTTTTATTGATGTTACCTGTTTGTTTCTTTCATCTGTCTGCTCTTTCACCCTTTCCAGTAAATCACACCATTTCTCCCATGTTTCTTCATCTGGAAGTTTGATTTTCATCATCCTACGGTAAATCTCATCTGCCTCTGTATATTTTGAAAACGTAGGCTTATTTACAAAAAGGTGATTTACCTCATGCTGGAGGTAAAAGAAGTTTTCTAAAGTTTGAAGGATCACTTTTACTGTGGGAACGCCCTTCATTGAGGAACTATTGAAAGTTTATTTGGTTACTTCCTTTAACTTATTTTCATAACCTTCTTGTCTCATGAGTTTGGCATTTATTACTAGAGTATTAGGCAGACCCTTTTGTCTCAATACATCAAACTTATTTAAAAACCTGTTCACTGCGAGTTCCATAGTTTGACATTTCTCCTCAAGCCGTATCACCAAATTTATTTTGGAAATCACTTTCTCCACTTCTATTATAGTCTCTGTTCTGTCAGCTATCTTGAGCTCTTCTAATTCATACTTATTTTTAGAATTAAGGAATTTGATTATTTCCGAGGCTTCCTCTAGTTTCTTCCCAAGATTGTCTTTGAATTTCTGAATTGCCTCACCAGCTTCCTTCACCAAGTCATTCTTCTCAAATATGATCTATATAGAAGGAAAAATATCATTAACTGAGTTAATGATATTGGCCCACAATTGCTATTTTTCTTGGGCTAAAGGCTCTTTTAGTGACAATTCCTTTTCTAGCTTGTGGATTCTATCAGTTAGTTTATTGGCTTTTTGTACTTTAGCTTGATGCATTACTTCTGCCAATTTATTTCCATCTTGTAAGCTCTTTACTTGTTCCTCAAGCTTATTAATATCTGTAGTCTGAATGGACATATCTTCCATTTCTTTGATTAATTTGCTGGCCTCATCAGTGGGATGGGCTATTGGTATTGCTGATGTAGTTACTGGAGCTGCTGTAGATGTTGGAGCTGCTGTAGATGCTATGGGAATAGCAGTAATGGGAACTGCTTCCATGCTGACTTGTTTTTCCTGTTCAAGTTTATCCATTTCTGTCTCCATTTCCTTTAGTTGAGCTGTCAACTGGATGATTAGATTCATCATCTCATCTTTTTGGTTATCTGTCTCCAAAACCTCCTTGGTTTGTGGATGCTCAGTAGTTGGTAATTTTAGTTGTTTCTTTAGTGCAACTATGTCTACATTTTTCTTCTTTATTAGTTCTTCTCCTGCTTTGATGTCTTTTGGATTATAACCAACTTCAATTACCAAATCTTCCATTGATTTAATCCTATTGTCTTTTGCTTGTGATGAGGCTCTTTCTAGCTTTAACTGTGACTATATATTTGCTAGAGAATTCTGCAACTTTTGGACACTTAGAGCTTTATGTGTCATGGTTGAATATATCATCTCTCCTGCCTGTTTGTGGATTTCAATTTCATCAATTGGATGCACATCCTTGGCAAGAACTTCAAAGGCTGTCTTTTTATAATATTCTGAAGTTTTGGGGGCCTATACCTTTGGCTGTAGAAATGTCATCTACAAATTCCTTGTTTTGAGGTCAAAATCTGAAAGCAACCTATTCTGATCACTAGAATTTTGCTTCCAATATTGTGCATATGTAACAACCTTCAATGCTTCATTTTTTATTTTAATCTTTTTATATTTCTCAATGATATCCTTTTACTTCTCAACTGGCTTGTTGGATGATGAAATCTCTGCACTATTTTGATTTTGAATTATTTGTGCATTGGAAGATGATGACAGAGGTGTTTCTTCTGTATGTGTTGTAGGTGCATCATCCCTGATAACAATATCTATTTCAATTGTTTCTTCCTGCTCTTTTACTGGGTTTAACTTTGTTTTCTTTCTGTATATAAGCTTGAACTTGCTATCAGATGTAGCTTCTGCTGAATAAGAGCCTTCTTCTCTAGCCCTTTTTGAATTTATATCTTGTGGGTCTGGAGTAAGCATGATGGAACTAGTATCAAGCTGCTTCTCCACCTCCTGTAGAGTTTTTTCCAACCACTCTGATTGGTTGGAATATTTCTCAATTTACGACTTAGATTCATGGATGAAAGGGGTGAGTTTAAACTTAATTCTCAATTTACTTATGACACCAAAGGGGTCATATGACCATTTGAAACTGTTGCTGAACTTTAACTCTTATAGGCATATGCCTGCTTCCTTTCCAGCATTCCCACTATTGCATATAAAAGGCCCTAGTTGGTTTTTTTTATTATCTTGAACTAAGTTTTATTTTTGGCTGAAAGGAAATTTATCTCATCATAATTCAAGATCTACTTGATGTATTCTAAAGAAAATATCCTCATTGGGAGGTATTTGGGAAGCTTGTAAGGGACTAGTTGGCTTCCATACACTCTGGTCTTTGTGTGATTATGGTATAAATACCAGTCTCTTGTCTTGCTCTGATTAGATAAATGTAGAACCTTTTTGATTTCATCACTGATTCTGGGCTGAATATTGTTGCTAAGAATATTAACCACTGGGTATACAAAAAAATGAATAAAGTCTTTGAAACTAAATTCAGTGGAATCCTTTCTGATCAAGGATGTCAAAAAGATTACAGACTGGGGATTACCCTCTGTGTCCAGCTTTTGTAGGTTGACTGCAAACCTTTCTGACTGAAAATATATGAATAAATGGATTAATACTGAGGAGTATTTGAACACTCCTTGTTATGGTAGTTTGATCAATTGATCATGCATTGCATCTGCTAGGAATTGGGACAAGTTGAAAATTATAGCTAGAGGCTAGCCTGGGAAAAAGATAGAGAGGAAAACAAGGATGGATCCATCTACATGCTCATCAGTAAAATATCCTAGAATACAGGACAACATGGTCAAAATTTGTTTTTTATTAAAATTTATGGGAACATGGTAGTAGAGTATGGTGGGTTGCTTTTAGGAATTTGAGCTGATTCAGGGAGGAAAGTCTGAAATATTTGAGACATTTTAGGAAAATCTAGCTTTAAGTAAAGCTCAGTGAGGGTCTCAATGGAGAAAGGCACTCCCTCTGGTTGTGATGGAATCTGCAACATTTGGTTAATAGATTGAACAATGGTTGTAATTAGGATTTCTTGGTAAGGGGTGACTATGGCTCTTTCATTTGGAAAATAGCTGAGTTGGCACAGTCTGATGACTTCAGGGAACTGGTAGGTCTATGGAAATGTGTATTTTGGCAAGTTAGAGTTCCACAGATGTATATCATCAGCCTGATAAAAATTATTTCTTGGCTCCAACAATGGAGCTCCAAAAGGTTGCTATCAGTCATAGTGTCATTTATTTTAAAGTCTTTATCGGCCAAAGGAGTGTGGTTGACATCTAACATGGGAGGTTGCAGAGGGTTTAAAATTTGGACACTTTGGGAAGCCATCAATTTGATTCAATTTATTAATTAAAGGGCTTAATTGATGGCGATGGGTACTTAGAATTACTTGGAATACCGGTGCTTTGATTGTGGAAGGGGTCTAGGTAGCAGCGGGAGCTTCAATTATGGTTGGAAATGGATTTTGTTGTCTTCTGCAAATCAACATAGATAGGGAAATAACGAAATAGTGGCAGAGTTTTATAATTTTGAAATTCCGGTTTATCGCATGGCGCGAGGGTTTTCTTATTTTTTGAAACTTGGGTGGTTTATCGCATGCCGAAGGGTGGTCTAGTGGTTTGGGTAGGAGGGGGTGCGATAGAACCTAGTGGCGCCATGTGGCAGGGGAGCGGGTGGATAAAACCACCCATTTTGCAACACCCCACCCCTCCCCCCCCCCGCTTGGTCTTAAACTTTGAACGTCAGGGAGTGCGAAAGAGGTTGTGGGAAGTCCGATCTGCTTGACGCTAATCGAACAACTGATAGAGTTTTAAGATTTTACAAAGAAGGTGGGGTCGGGAAATACTTTATGCAGAGGGGTAACATGAAAAATGGAGTTTAATTAAATTCCTTAAGTGGAAGTTTCAAATGATAGCGGGGGAGGGGGGCAGGGGGTTAAGTGAAGTGGGGTCCAATTGATCTTTTTACTTTTTTAAACTTTGAAAAAGTGGGTTTTCATGTTTTTATGGAAACATAAAGTTTAATTAAGGGGAAGGGGGTTTTTAAAGGGAAAGGGGAATTTCAAAGGGGAAAAAGGGTTTTTAGGAGGGGAAAAGGGTTAGGATAAGGGGAAATGAAAAGGGAAAAGGATTTTTAGCAAGGGGAAGGAATTTTCAAAGGGGAAATGGATTTTTAGCAAGGGGAAGGGATTCGAAAGATATTTTTGATAATGAATAAGCATAATGATGCTTATAGAACTTTTGAAAAGTATTCTACCTGCCTTTTTATTCACCCTAACATTTTTTATTTCCTTTATTGGGTGCATTTGAGCTTTCTAACCCTTTTATTTTCTTTTGATAAGAAAAATAACTTATTTCTTACCTTATATCTTCCAATGGCTCAGATTAAACTTATGAGCTCATTTAATTCTCTACCTAACTACTAATCTGCCAAGATTAAATGGTTTGGTCAGATCTTTATTCACTAACTATCATAACATAAAATTTAAAGGCATGAATGAACAAGATTAGATTGTATGATCATCATGAATTGTGGAATTTTGAACAAGATGCACACAATTTATTTGCAAAAGTAAAGTAAACTAAGAGTAGTGGCATTTGAATGTGCAACACTTTCATAATTTATTTTTGATTCTTTTTATGGGGTCCACATTTTATATCTTTTTTGATCTTTCTTTCGTTTGTTCCTTTGATTATTCCTTTAGGACATACCCTCTTTTCATTTTTTAATATGGAAAACATTTGCAGAAATGCAAAGGTATGTATAATATTACAAGACTTAACATAGTCAATTCAAAATTATGATCCCTATTATTATAAGACCCTGACAATGTCTCCACTTGGGGATGGAATCTCCTTGTGAGATGTCAAGAAATTTCTGATTAGTGGCCTTGGAACTTTGACTTTTCTTTGCTTGGAACTTCTTTCTGTGATCTCCTTTATTCAAACATATGATGTTATATCTTTTAAAGCTTAAGATTTCCTTTTCAGGCTTCAACTTTACAAGATAATCATCCACTCCAATCTAAACTTTTCTATGGTATTTACAATGAGTAAAATAGAAAAAATGAACTACTGATTAGTTTGGTGAGAAATAGTGCTTCAGAATTCGACCATTGACTGGTCCACCTGGTAGGTCTATTCCATTTAATTCTCTCAAGAAAAAGACATTTTTTCCCCTGTAACCATAAATAATCTATGGGCCCTTCCAGAGAAAGTCAAATTTCCCATGTTTTCCTTTGTCTTCCCTTCTGGAATCCCATTTTAGTATTTGATCACCTATGAAGAAAAAATCTACTTTAGTTTTCTTATGAAATATCTTCTTGATTTTGTCTTGAATTACTTGGGATTTGATATAAACTTCTTCTTTTGTTTGCTGTAAATGAATTGTTTGATTTATCCTCCTTTGGATGTCATTTTGTTCTACTTGCAGCTCTTGAATCATTTTCATTACTGGCACTCCTAATGAAGATGGAAAAACAGAATCCATCCCATATACCAATTTATAGGGAGATATACCAATAGATTTCTTAGTAGTTAGTCTGTCTGCCCATAGGGCATTCACCAACCTTTTATTACAGGTTTTCTTGTTATCTTCTAATAGCTTCTTGATGATGTTGAATAGGCTTTTGTTTGAAGATTCTGCTAGTCCATTACCTTGAGGGTAATAGGTAGTGGAATGGCATAGGGTGATACGATATCGGTTACAAAAATCTATCATTTTCTTGGATTTGAAGGCAATAGCATTATCAGTGATGAGCTTTTTTGGGCATCCAAATCTAGAGAGGATGTTGTTCTCAATAAATAAAATAATGACATTGTCTGTGGCTTATCTGGAAGGGATGGCTTATATCCACTTGGTAAAGTAATCAGTGGCTGTCAAAATCCATTTATGTTGGGAAAATGAGGGTTGGTGAATTTCACCAATGAAGTCTAAACCCCATTGTTGAAATGGAATTTATACTAAGATAGGTTTGAGGGGTAAAGGTGAGAGTTTCTTCTTTCCTTCAAATATTTGACATTTGTGACATGAGGATACATACTTTAGGACATCTGCAAAAAGTGTGGGCTGGTAAAAAATTGCCCTCAAAATTTTGTTAGTAGTTGTTTTCCAGTATAGGTGTCCTCCACAATCTCCTACATGAAATTCCTGCATGAATTTGTCAGCTTCATCTTTTAATAAGAAATTTAACAGGATACTACCATGATATTTCCAAAGTAAAACATTATCTAAGATAAAATATCTCAATGCTTTCATTTTTAAGAATATACTTTTGGTTCTAGTTAAACCATGAGGAGCTTGTAATTTTAGTAGAACAAATGTAAGGTCTGCATACCAGGGGGAATCTATGAAAGTTTCACTGATTTGTGGAGTCACCATCTCTTCTCGATCATCTATGGCAGCAATGAAATTTATGTCTAAGGCTTGACAGTTCGATTCAACCATGAGTTTGGCCAAACCTTGGCCTTTGATTAATTTTGTAGGCTTGATTTCAATGTCATATTATAGAATTGTGGCAATCCATTTTCCTCTTTTTCCATCAGGCCCATTCTGAGTTAGAATGTCCTTTACAATTGAGTTAGGAACATGTGCTATTATATGAGAGTATAGAATGTATACTTTGAAATCTTTTATGGTTTTCAATAAAGCAAGAGCTTGTTTTTCCATGATATTATACTTTAGGGTTGCATCTCTCAAAGTTTTACTGAAGAAAGCAATGGGTTGTTCAAGACCCTCATTTTTCTTTTGCAACAAGGCTGCTAAAATGGTGTGTTCTGAAGCAAATGAAAAAAAATATGAAATCTTTGTTAAAATTAGGACTTATGAGGACATGTGTTTTAGTAAGGGATTCTTTGACTGCTTCAAAATACTATTTAGCCTCTACTATCTACTTAAGTATTGAATCCTTTTTAACATGTTGTTTAAATTTCTAATTAGTTCTGCTAAGTTAGGGATGAATCTTCTAAGAAAATTTATTTTGCCTAAAAATGCTTGTAATTCTATAATGTTTCTAGGATGACAGATATTTAGGATTGCTTCTATTCTAGCTGGATCAATTCTAATGCCCTTTTTTGAAATGATGTGTCCTAGAAGTTTTCCTTCTTCTAATCCAAAAATGACTTTTTATGATTTAAGGATATGCCAAACTTTCTGCATTTTATGAATACTCTTCTTAGATGGTCTAGATGTTCATTATTTGACTTGCAAAACACTGTGATATCATCTAGAAAAATGACTAAAAAGTCATGGATTTCCTTTTCAAAGGCTATGTCCATGGATCTTTGGAATGTTTCTCAAGCATTCATCAGTGCGAAGGGAATTTTCAAGTACATGAAAGTTCCCCAGGGAGTGGTGAATGCAATCTTAGCTTGATCTTCAGGTTGGACTAGGATTTGTTTATATCCAGAAAATCCATCAAGTAATGAAATTCTGGATGACCCTAATACCCTCTGGAGAATGTGATCCATTTTAGGGAGGGGATAGTTATTCTTCAATGATACATTTTTTAAGTTTTTGAAATTAACACAGAGTCTGATTTCTTCTGTTTTCTTTCTAGTGGGGACTAAATTAGAGACCCAATCAGAATATCTGATGGGTGCTATGATTTGAGCATCATACATCCTTTTAACTTATTTTTCTATTAATGGCATAAGAACAGGGTTAATTCTCCTTAGATTTTGTTTAAAGGGCTTTTGATTTTCTTTAATTAGTATCTTATGTTGGATAATGATGGTATCATAAGACTTGGGGTCTTCATAATTCCAGGCAAATATGTCTTGGAATTATTTTAACAAGCTAATGTACTTCAACTTTTCAGCTGGAGGTAATGTCTTAGATATCTTGATAAGCTTGGGATTTTTCTTTGTTCCTATGTTGCATTCCTCTATATCTGACCTCAGAGGCTCCATTTTAGGTTTTCTAGCTACATCATTAGAGTCGAAGAGGTCTTCTAGTGGGGCTAATCCTTTAGGTAAAACATTGTCTTTGAGGTTTAAAACTTCTGATTCATCATTGATTAATTCCTCAATTTCCACTGTTTCTATTTTTTCTATTTCTTCTTTAGTGAATCTAGTTGTTTCTATATTATTTACATCATTTACATCTATTTCATTATTTATGGTATAATCTAATGTACAGTCAGTGTCTATATTACCATTTTGAAATTCTCCTTCAGAAATCATAAAATCAAGAATTTGATTGTCTTGTGAAAATATTTGCTAATACTTTAAATTATCAGGCATGGTTGGTCTATGTCTTACCTCAGCCGTGTACTGATGATTTGGCTGAAAAGGTAACCTACATGTGCTGGCAAAAGTGGCCAAGCTATGTGCTTGCATATTCTACTTTCTTGGAATGACAACAAAGTCAGTCTCAAGAAAACATCTTATCAAGTCTAGGATGGTTTCTCTGTAACACCTAAGTCTAGGGTTATTAGTAATGTACTTTCCCTTGACTTGTTTTATAATGAGTTCTAAGTCTCCCATGATGGAAACTCTTTTAGCTCCAAGTTTTCTTACGATTTCAAGGCCTAGCACTAATGATTCGTATTATGCCATGTTGTTAGTGCATTTGAAATTTAATCTATAAGCATGTCCTTCTAAATGTTCATTTTCTAAATTATAGATACATACTCCAACTCCTGCTCCTAATCTATTTACAGAGCCATCAAAATCTAAATTCCACATAGATTCATGTGTTATGTTTTCACTATCGACTTCTTTGTGTTTCTCTTCTACAACTGTGATTTTATCTTTGTCATTGTCTAAATTACATAAGATAATTGAGTCCAGATCAGAATGCATGGAATATATAGGATAATTCTATGGTCTTTCTGAACTACTTACCATGAATTTCATCAAGGTTTCTCTATATAGCTTCTTTTGCTGACCAAATACAGAAATGGTAGCATATGACATGTCTAATTGCAGTGCATTAGGGGAATTTTGAGGTCTAAAATGGTCCTCCTAAGGAAATAATAAAATAATATCTAAACCAATAAAATAATATTTATGAATTTTCAATTCACTTTTTGCACCACAATCCATGTAACCATAGTTAAATTCAATTCAAAAGTTGTATGAAAATAAAATTAGTAAAAAAATTGTATTGATGTGACTATAAATAAGAATAAAATTTTCAAGTAAAAGTCATTATCATTGAACAACTAATGCATTTGTCCTTTGCACTTAAATAACTTACAATAAAATATAAATATAAATTATAAATTCTTAATTATAGTATATGCTATTAATTAAACTTTATATTATTTAAATTGTATAATGTAATTAATATGCTATATAAAAATAATATAATATAATATAATATAATATAATAAATATATAGGGATGTGCATTGTTTCTTTCAAGAAATATGAAATGACAATAATATATTTTTATTCAAAAAGTGTGAAATGACATTTATTATGAGTACTTTACTTTGACTTTAAAAGTACTTAGAGCACTACTATGGTTAACCATGAGTTTTTATCCACCGTTGAGAATGTGACAAATAAGTACATTTAACTCAAGCAATGCCACCTCAACCATTGGGGATGACGTCATCCCCTAAAATGTGATTGGTTCTCATAAAGTGAATTTTGATTGTACACTTTCCTTAGGAGGCCCATTTTAGACCTCAAAATTCCCCTAATGAATCCCTGTAATTTGGCTCCCCATGAGCGAGATAATAACATACCATATTTGGGAGAGATATCAACAACTACTATGTCCATAAAAATACTCTTTGCTGGGCACTAGACCAGAGTTACACATAGATTTTTTATCAGGCCAAGGCATTTGAATTGACTAGAATCAAAGGAGAATAGGTCCTTGTAGGGTCTAGTGATGTCTAGGTTTAAATTTTCCATGACTACTTTAGGCATTAAGTTATGAGATGCTCCAGAATCCAACATAGCATTATGTAAGATTTTATCATGAATGTTTAGGCTAACATAGAATGGAGGGACATCCCCTTGTTGATGTTTGTCATTTACTTCAGGACCAAATAATAATTTAGGTTGATCATCATTAAGGTTGTGTTATCACTCAATAATTTCTCAAGATTAAAGAAAGAATTTACTGAGGTAACCACAAACCTACTTTTAAGCTTTAGGATCTAGCCTTCCTAATGCTTAGAGAGGGCTCTCTCTTTAAGATTTTAACTTTGTTGATTTTAATTGATTTTAGGCCAGTTATATAGGGTAAATTGGTTTTGGGATTTTGATTTGGTTTGGTGGGGAAATCACTTACTTAGATGGATAGCTATAGATCTATATCCCATTGGGAAAATGGAGTCAATGTGTCAAACAGTCAGATCAGGATCAAGGTCTAAAGGTAAATGTTTACATGGAAATATAACAGAGTCACTTCGGATCTTCAAGGCTGATTGTGAAATGGTTTTCATCAGGATAAAAGAGCAATTAAGGGTTCTTAAATCCAGATTAGAAGTGAAAAGGCAGAGGTAAATTGAAATCATGAAGCAATTAAGGGTTCCCTAGTCTAGATATCAGTTGAAAAAATATAAATGAAAATCAGTCAAGACAGAGTGCTTTTAACAAATTTTGAAATAACAATTCCTGATTTATCATTTAGAATTAGAACACATTCATGAATAGATGAAAAACATAATAAAATTGACAAGATGACAAGTGAAATACTTCACTCTAGTGGCCCAACACATGAATCCTGTAATATGATGTTTTATTTCCTGTGATCCAGTCTGCTAACTTGAAGTTGATAAAAAAACACTTGGGTTCAGAATATTATAGCTACATAAATGTTCAACAATTAATCCACACTCAATACTTCAAATTATGAAGTATATATACAAATTCTAAACTAGAATATCTTGAAAAAATATCAAGATTGGTTTACAAATATCTCAAACTGTATTACATGAATAGAACTTAAATAAAGGACACTCAAAACTAATGAATCTATTTGGCACTATATTTATGGATTTATGGTGACAAAGAAGAGAAATTCTAATTTGGTAGCAACTCTTAGTTTATGATGAGGCTTCCAAGTCACTAACTACCTCCTTCCTTTGTGTATTTTGCTCCAGAAATTCTTCAAAATTGGGGTCTAGTGATACCTTTTTATATCTCAATCCGAGATATATATGTACAAAGTAAAAGAGGTTATTGTATATAAATATGTTATTGAGATAAACCTCTCTCAGTGTCCCAAAATTCAGTTCCAGATGTTCACAATATACTCTCCAAAAATATTTCTAAAACAAGATTTTGCACAATATGAAAATTAGGCTGTGAAGATGTAAATGTATTTCTCATTCTGTAATACCTGTGTAAAAAGTGAGATAGGTTTTTGTAGAGTGGCCTCTTAGGAACACAAATTTTCTCCAGTTTTTCAAAATTCATCTTGGATTGTCCACAATAGTTTCTGCAAAACTATGACTTAAACAAGAAATTTCTAGAAAATGTCCCTTCCTACTTTGTTTCATCTTTTAACCTTATTGTTATTTTAAATGTTTTTACTTTTACTTCAAATAAAATTCATTGTTGCTGGTGAAAGTGTTTTCATCTCTGTTTAAACATTTTATTGCCTCTGTGTAATTGATTCCTCCTGCTATAGATGTTTTCTTTCTGTTTCGTTAAAATCTATTTACTGTGTGAATTTGTCTCCTGTATATGTTTTCTCTCTGCTCTGTTGCCTGGAATATTTTTTTAAGGAAAATAATTTTGAATTCATTTCCTTGTGAGCTCTTGAAGTAAAATAGATTTGAACTAGTATTTAGATTGTTTTATCCAAATTCTCCTTTTTCTAATAACCTGCAAAACAAAACAATTGTTAATAAAACCTTGGTCTGCAAGGAGGTGATTGAAGGCTTCGGAAAGACCTGTGGAATGAGATCTGGTTGTGGAGGTTCAAATATATTGGCAATGGAGTTTTACTTTCGTATTTCAAACTATGGGGCTTAATACATTTCACGAAATGGTATAGCAATTTAGCACAACGCAGGGTTTATAACAGTTGCTCGGGGTTACTGCATAGCTTTGGAGCGGACCGACGGTTTATCGCGTAGTGAAGGGATGGTCCATGGCAGTTCTGACACATGAGCAGACCAGTTGGTGGTTTTCACATAGAAGTGAAGTGGTTAATGGTTTTATTTGGAGTAGTGCGATGTAATTCAGGATCGCCACGTAGCAAGGGAGGGGATGGGCGAAACTTCCTATTTCACAAACTTTGGAGGTGTTAATTATCGGACAATAGGGGAATGTGATATGGAGTTATGGTCATTGGATCTATTTCATGGAGATCACATGGTTGACGAACTGGCAGGGTTTGAAGAGGTGGGAGATGATATGTTATACGCGGGGTGAAATGAAATCTATGTGAAGGTTTTAATTATAGATGGGATAATATACTGGGGGGGTTATAACATATGTGAATGCTTTAAAGATATATGGTCATAAAATGGGAGTTAATATATATAAACTATGGGTTAAAATGTTAGCAGGGAAGTAATATGTGTGGGATGTTAGTTAAAATAATATCGGGAACAAGTTTATTCAGTGGGGCCCGAATATATTTTAAACATTTTAAACTATGCAACATGTGTTTTTTGCATTGTTTAATTGTAAATGGGAGTTAGTGAATGGAAAAAGGGATTTATGAAGGGAAAATGGTTTATAGGAAGGGAAAATAGTTATAATAAGGGAAAAGACAAACTTAGTTAGGGAAAAGAGTTTTTACAAGGGAGAATGATGTCCAAAAGAGGAATGGGATATTAGCAAGGGGAAAATGAATAGGGAAGGGGTTTTTTCTGAAATTTAAGAAGGGGATATTAGTAATAAGAAAATAAACCAACTGATGCTTTCCAATGACTTGCAAAAATTGTTTCTGCCTACCCTTCTTTATCCTAGCATTTTTATTTCCTTTTCTTGGGTGCATTTAAGCTTGCTGACCCTTTATTTCTTTAAGTAAGCAAATTATCTACTTCTAATATTATAACTTCCAAGGGCTCAGATTAAACTGTTGAGCTCCTTATTTATTCTCTACCTAACTACTGATCTGACAAGGTTAAACTGTTTGGCTAGATATTTATTCTCTATCTATCAGCATGAAATTTAAAGCATGAAAAGTCAAGATTGAGCTATTTGACCCTCATGGATTGTGGCATTTAGGACAAGCTACACACAATCTTATTTGCAAAAGTAAACTAATAGTAGTGGCATTTGAACGTGCAACAATTTCATGTTTTATTTGTATCTCTTTTTATTTGGGGTTTATTTTTAATATTCTTTCTTGATCTTTGTTTCTTTTTGTCCTTTGATTGTTCTTTTAGGACATACCCTCTTTTCATCTTTTAAATATGGGAAAACATTTGCAGAAAGCAAAGGTATGTACAATATTAGAAGATTTTAACATAGCAAATTCAAAATTATGAATCCTATTATTATAGGACCCTAACAGTGGCTTCACATGGGGATGGCATCTCCTTGTGAGATGTCAAGAACACCGTCGACTAGTAGCCTGATCCATTGGGCCGATCCCAAACATGCATATGCTATGAATGAAAACTCTTGAACTGAATTTACACATTTTTCTGCAAACTGAAATATGATCTGAGACTAAAGGGTGCTGCAACCTTCAAACCAAACTACTAAATCATAAATATCTTAGGGCCTTTTCCTTGGCTTCAAATCTCAATGAATTATTTCAAAACTCGCTGGAAAATGAAAACTGAAATAAGCTGAAATCCTACCTACTTACTCTAATCAACTATCCAATTGCTGGTTAGGTAAAATGAAACAGCCAATGCAACCATTCAAGCATTATGTACTTTGATAAATTTTGCTGCATTTTCTTGTTGATTATCAAAACTGTAATTCTGCAACCTATTAGAAACTTGTCAACAAATGAGAGGATAAGGAAATACTTGATTTCATTTGTTGACTCTATAAATGTTTCAAATGGATCTTCCAAGATATATAAACTAATGTTTAACTGATCTAAACAACTATACATCTGTTCTGGGTGGTCTCCATGCCATGAAACTGAAATGTTATTTTCATCTTTATCTCCCTGCAAGCTTTCAGATAAGGTTTGTGATGATATTCCTACTGATTGTAATGTTTGGTTGCCGAAGCCTTTATCATCTTGATTCTGAAAATCATAGTTATTTAATGGAGGCAGACTTTGAATGTATTCAATATCCAACATATCTGCTATTAGATCATGAAAAACTTGGGAAAATTGCTGCAACCTATGGCATATAGGATTCCATGGGACTTCATAAACTTCAAAAAGTTGCTCATCCTTTTCTTTAAAGATGTTATACCACATTTCCTTTAAAAGTTGAAATGATTCAAAACATAGCAGTATGGAACTTTCTTGTGTCATTTGATCAAATGTTTCAATAAAATCTGATAACTGTACTTGTGAAACAAAAAAAGCTTGATCAAGAGTTTCATTATCTTCTTTGTTGTCAATCACAATACCTAAAGACTACTAATTATTGATGGCTTGAAAGTTGTTTCTAATAAAATGAAATGAAGAAAAACAAAGAGGTAAAGAACCTTCACTTATTTCCAAAATTTGTGCTTTTTCTTCCTCACTCTCATAGATGATTTGCATTAGATGATCTCTGTATTCCATCTGCTGAAAATGCATTTTTTCATCCTCCAAACTAGCTACTGATTGCTCTGTAAAGTTAGTTTGAATTTGAAGAACATAATTGTCATCATATTGATCATAGTCAGGAAAAACATTAAATGAAGGAATGTCATCAAACATACACATTAAATTGGTAGATTCCACTTCCACACATTGATATGAAAATCCATTTTATGATCTATGATAATTGAAATTAACAGGAATTTGTTCATGACTATCAACCTCTTCTATTTCTTCATGGTGATTTTGAACAAAAAATTCATCTTTCATAGTGATCTTCTGTATGATTTCATCTAGTTTTCTTACCAAAAGGCTGAGTTTTACCTCTGCAATGTTTTTCTTCTCTTCTTCTGCTTTCAACTTTTCCTTTCTGATTTGCAGATTAACTTCTACATCAACTGCAATGTTCTGCATCTATACAAGTGTTTCTAAATCTCCTTCTCTTAACTGAAATTCTATTTCTGGATCAAAGGCACTTGGATAATGCAAGAGAGCTGAATCATGAGGAGGTCTAATATTTTCTGGTATTGAATAATAAACTTGATTAAATTTGTCAGAAAATTGTTGTATTGTTTCATTTGGATGTCTTTTTAACTGATTATATTCTTCTATGATCACAAAAAGATTGAATTTAATTAAATTATCCATATGTTAAGAAAAAGTTTGACAAACTTCTGGAAATTTGAGATGCTTGCATTAGGCAAATTCTTGAACCAACTCTTTATTCTATTTTGCAAAGAAAGATAATTTTTTTTGATTCTAACATCATCTTCATCAATCTCAAATAGGTCCAAATAATTCTCAAAGCCTTGAATATGTTTTTGGGCAGTGATGTTATTATTTTCTCCATCAAACCTGGGGAGAAATTTGTAATAGTTATTAGGGAAATCATGGAGTATAGGAGGTAAAATGAGGGGCTTATATCTATCAAGAAGTTTACAAAGTACGAGAAAATGCACAGGGATTGTAAGATTAGTCTTGATTATTTGAGGCTTCTTAATTGGAAAATGATCATCATAAGATTCAGAAGAAGGCTGCTCGAAGGGATTAGGAGAATTAGTATTTACAATATTTAAAGGAAAATATTTAAAAACTAAGATCTTCTCTAAAATACAATATGCATTGAAAAAATTTCTTAATGAGAAAGAAAATGATGTTTTGGATTGTAATCCAAGTTAAAATCCTAATCTTTCCATATTTTTCTTTCAGGTTCATTCCTCCATTGGAGTCTTGATTGTGAAATTGATTTGGAGTCGCCAGGTGGATGATTTTAACTTTTGTGTGCCTGATCACTGTCCACCATCATAGATCAGATCTGAACCTGTAAAATAGTTTTGAAGAAAATGTTAGTTTCCCCAGTTGAGTCGCTAGTATGTTATCACTCGGTAATTTATCAAGGTTAAAGAAATAATTTACCAAGATAACCACAAACCTACTTTTAAGCTTTAGGATCTAGCCTTCCTAATGCTCAGAGAGGGCTCTCTCTTTAAGATTTAACTTTGTTGATTTTAATTGATTTTATGCTAGTTATATAGGGAAAATTTTTTTTGGGACTTTGATTTGGTTTGGTGGGGAAATCACTTACTTATATGGGTAGCTATAGATCTGTATCCCATTGGGCAAATGGAGTCAATGTGTCAAGCAGTTAGATCAGGATCAAGGTCTAAATGCAAATGTTTACAGGGCAAGATAACAAAGTCACTTCAGATCTTCAAGGCTGATGGTGAAATTGTTTTCATCGGGATAAAAGAGCAATTAAGGGTTCTTAAATCCGGATTAGAAGTGAAAAGGCAGAGGTCAATCGAAATCAGGGAGCAATTAAGGGTTCCCTAGTCTGGATATCAGTTGAAACATATAACTGAAAATAAGTCAAGACAGAGTGCTTTTAACAAATTCTGAAATAAGAATTCCTGATTTATCATTTAGACTTAGAATACATTCATGAATAGATGGAAAACTTAATACAATTGACAAGATGACAAGTGAAATACTTCACTGCAGTGGCCCAACACATGAATCCTGTAATATAATGCTTTATTTCCTGTGATCTAGTTTGCTGACTTGAACTTGATACAAAAACCCTTGGGTTTAGAATATTATAGCTACGGAAATGTTCAAAAATTAATCCACACTCAATACTTCAAATAATGAAGTATTTATACAAATTCTAAACTAGAATATCTTGAAAAAATATCAAGATTGGTTTACAAATATCTCAAACTGTATTACATAAATAGAACTTAAATAAAGGACACTCAAAACTAATGAATCTATTTGGCACTATATTTATAGATTTATGGTGAAAAAGAAGAAAAATTCGAATCTGATGGCAACTCTTAGTTGATGATGAGGCTTCCAAGTCACTAACTACCTCCTTCCTTTGTGCATTTTGTTCCAGAAATTCTGCAAAATTGGGGTGCAATGATACCTTTTTATATCTCAATCCGAGATAGATATGTATAAAGTGAAAGATTTTATTATATATAAATATGTTATTAAGATAAACCTCTCTCAGTTTCCCAAAATTCAGACCCAGCTGTTCACAATATACTCTCCAAAAATATGTCTAAAACAGGATTTTGCACAATTTGATAATTAGGCTGTGAAGATGTAAATGTATTTCTCATTTTGTAATACCTGTGTAAAAACTGAGATAGGTTTTTGTAGAGTGGCCTCTTAGGAATACAAACCTCCTCCAGTTTTTTAAAATTCATCTTGGATTGGCCACAATAGTTTCTGTAAAACTATGAATTAAACAGGAAATTTATGGAAAATGTCCCTTCCTGCTCTGTTTTCATCTTTTAATCTCACTGTTCTTTTAACTATTTTTAATTTTACTTCGGATAAACTTCATTGTTGCTGGTGAAAGTGTTTTCATCTCTGTTTAAACATTTTACTGCATCTGTGTAATTTATTCCTCCTGCTATAGATGTTTTCTTTCTGCTTTGTTAAAATCTATTTATTGTGTGAATTTGTCTCCTGTAGATGTTTTCTCTCTGCTCTACTGCCTGGAATATTTTGTTAAGGAAAATCATTTTGAATTCATTTCCTTGTGAGCTCTTGAAGTAAAACAAATCTTAACTAGTATTTATATTGGTTTATCCAAATTCTCCTTTTGCTAATAACCTGCAAAATAAAGCAATTGTTAATAAAACCCTGGTCTGCAAGGAGGTGATTGAAGGATTTGGAAAGACCTGTGGAATGAGATCTGGCTGTGGAGGTTAAAATCTATTGGCAATTGAGTTTTACTTTTGTATTTCAAACAATGGGGCTTAATACATTTCACGAAATGGTATAGAAATTTAGCACAACGCAGGGTTTATAACATTAGCTCGGGGTTACTGCATAGCTTTGGAGCGGACTGACGCTTTATCACATAGTGTGAGAAAACCAGTTGGTGGTTTTCACATAGAAGCGAAGTGGTTAATGGTTTTATTTGTAGTAGTGCGATGTAATTTAGGATCGCCACGTAGCAAGGGAGGGGATGGGCGAAATTGCCTATTTCACAAACTTCGGAGGTGTTAATTATGGGACAAGAGGGGAATGCGATATGGAGTTATGGTCGTTGGATCTATTTCACAGAGATTGCATGGTTGACGAATTGTCAGGGTTTGAAGAGGTGGGACCCGGTATGTTATATGTGGGGTGAAATGAAATCTATGTGAAGGTTTTAATTATAGATGGAATAATATAGTGGGGGGGTTACAACATATGCGAATGCTTTAAAGATATATGGTTGGGGAATATTTATAAAATGGGATTTAATATATATAGACTATGGGCTAAAATGTTAGTGGGGAAGTAATATGTGTGGGATGTTAGTTAAAATAATATCAGGAACAGGTTTATTCAGTGGGGCCCGAATATATTCTAAACATTTTAAACTATGCAATGTGTGTTTTTTGTATTTTTTAATTGTAAATGGGAGTTAGTGAATCGAAAAATAAATTTATGAAGGGAAAATGGTTTATAGGAAGGGAAAATAGTTAGAATAAGGGAAAAGGCGGAGTTAGTTAGGGAAAATAGTTTTTACAAGGGAGAATGATGTCCAAAAGAGGAAAGGGATATTAGCAAGGGAAAATGAATAGGGAAGGGGTTTTTCTGAAATTTAAGAAGGGGATATTAGTACATTAGGGGAATTTTGAGGTCTAAAATGGGCCTCCTAAAAAAAATGTTCAACCAAAATAAAATTTATAAGAACCAATAGGATTCAAGATGATGATGTCAACCATGGGGGATGATTCACCATTTTTTAAGCAAAAGGGTAAAAAGATTAAAAAATAATAAAATAATAAAACTACTTTTTGAAATCATATTTTCAATTTATCTATCAAATTTTTTACTCAAATTTCGAGCAGGAGTACTCATTGGATGCAAAATTTAATTCATCATCCAAGGAGTACCCATGTTGCATACTTTTGATGGACCCTGCTACGCGAAAAATGAGAGATACATGAAAAACGTGATTGCAATCATGTTTTTCATGTATTTCTCATTTTTCACGTAGAAGGGTCCATCAAAAGTATATAACATGGGTACTCCTTGGATGAGAAATTAAATTTTGCATCCAACGAGTACTCTCGCTTGATATTTGAGTAAAAAAATTTGGGAGATAAGTTGAAAATACGAGTTGAAAAAAGTAATTTTTTAATTTTTTCCCTCTAAAATTTGATGATGTCATCAAATATTATTTTATTATTTCCACTATTATTTTATAATTTCATTAGGCGGCCCATTTTAGACCTCAAAATTCCCGTAATGATAAGAAAATAAACCAACTGATGCTTTCCAATGGCTTGCAAAAATTGTTTCTACCTACCCTTCTTTATCCTAGCATTTTTATTTCCTTTTCTTGGGTGCATTTAAGCTTGCTGACCCTTTATTTCTTTAAGTAAGAAAATTATCTTCTTCTAATCTTATAACTTCCAAGGGCTCAGATTAAAATGTTGAGCTCCTTATTTATTCTCTACCTAACTACTGATCTTCCAAAGTTAAACAGTTTGGCTAGATCTTTATACTCTATCTATCAGCATGAAATTTAAAGCATGAAAAGTCAAAATTGAGCTATTTTACCTTCATGGATTGTGGCATTTAGGAAATGATGCACACAATCTTATTTGCAAAAGTAAACTAATAGTAGTGGCATTTGAACATGCAACACTTTCATGTTTTATTTGTATCTCTTTTTATTTGGGGTTCATTTTTAATATTCTTTCTTGATCTTTGTTTCTTTTTGTCCTTTGATTGTTCTTTTAGGACATACCCTCTTTTCATCTTTTAAATATGGGAAAACAATTGCAAAAAGCAAAGGTATGTACAATATTACAAGATTTTAACATAGCAAATTCAAAATTATGAATCCTATTATTATAGGACCCTAACAGGTTGACAACATCTTCACCTTCTCCTATGTTTAATGTTTCAGTAATTTGTGCCTTGTATGAGTCATTTTTCACCAAATCTATTAAAGGAACTGGTATTCTTAATTTGGATATCTCAATTTTGATATTGAATGACATTTGAGTTTTTCCTAATTTAATGATTTCATTTTTACCAATTGTGGTTTGTGTGTTTTTGTCTTCTTTATCAGCACTTGGTATTTCAATTTGTGTGTCAACTTTTTTGTTTTCAACTTGCTTGGCTGGAACGGTTTGAGTAGCAGTTGATGTGATTTCTACAATCTTTGGGCTGGAAGCATTCTGAGTTTCTCTATGGAGAATTTGTAGAATTTTGGTCACAAGAGCTTCTATTGTTTTCTTAGTTTGGGTGAGGACTGATTACTTAATAGGAACCTCTGTGTTCTTTTTGCTTCTAAGGTTATACTATTTATGAACTTCGTATATAGTAGATTCATAGCCTTGTTTGTAGTCAAAGGACTCTCCATAATCTAATTGTAATTGTTGTAACATGTACAACTCTTGTTCTTCCTGGGTAAGAAAAATAACATCTTCATTTGCTGATTCTACCAAACTTATCTCAAGTGTCCTGATCTTCTTCATGCTGTTGTGAAATTTCAACATAATTTTCCTGGAAAGGTGGTCTAATCTGTTGATCAGGTACAAATTCTCTTGATTTACCAGTATTAGGATTTTCCCTAAAGTTGGGGTTTCTAATTTGGTGACCTTGTTGATTTTCCCACTGAGGTTTTCTTTCCATGTTCTCTAGTCTATCCATTAGTATTTCTACTTTTTTTGCTAAAATATCTATCTTAATATTTGAAGTGGATGGTTCTTCCTTAATGGTCACTCTCCTCTCATTCCTCATCCTAGATCTTTTAGCTAGTAAGTTAGCTTCTACACTAACTGCATTACTCTGCATCTGTTCTAAAGTTGCAAGGTTTATTTATCTTAACTAATAGGACATGTCAACATCAAAACCATCTGGAAATTTAATCAGGTCCAAGTCTAGTGGAGGTCTGATATTTACTGGAATTGCATTGTAAATGTTGTTAAACCTAATACAGTAATCTTGAATAGATTCATTAGGATATCTCCTAATGTTCTCATATTCAGATAATATATGGAGAGGGCTTTTATTTCTTTCCCATCTATTTATAAACAATTGGTGGAAAGCAGCTAAATCAACTATATGGTTAGCAGGTAAAGATTTGAACCATTTTTTAACATCTCCTGCTAGTGTTTGTGCAAATAATCTCATTTTACATTTGCTTCATCAACTTCATGTAACTCAAAATAATATGTCATTTTATCTACATGTTTTTGAGACGTATACTGACCAATACCATCGAACAAATTTTTTTTACTTTGATAATCTTGTAGCATGGCATGTAAAGGGGCCTGTAAGGCCAAAGGGGAAAATATGGTTGCCATGGATAAAACTTTAGCTTGACTGAGAGGTAAAGTAGTGGTGCTTGAATATGAACTTGAAACATTAGGTTGGAGAGGAAGTTTAGGTATGAATGGTTTTGTGGAATGAACTGCGGTGGTTATTATAGGTGAGGTGGAACTGAATGAAGATGTATTTACAGTTTCTGAAAATATTGTAGAGAGCTTAGGGGTAGCAACAGTTAGGGCAGCTAATTCAACTGACTGTTGAAAATAGGCTTCGTCTATATCTTTTATCAAAGTTGAGGTCAAAACATCAAGTTTGTCAAAAGTATCTAAAACCTGTTGATCTAAATCAAGTTGTATAGTATCCTTCTTTGATTCAATAAATTGAATAAAATTGGGGTCTATTATAATATCATGGATTGATTTTTCAGATTTGGTACGAAATAAAGAATGCTCAAATGATAAATCAAATTGAATATCTTGTATGCTTGATAGCTCCTTAGGAAGTGAATTTCCTTTAATTAACTCACTACTACTTCCTTGACTCTCTACTTTTTTAGGTTTTCTTAAAATTCTGTCAGGATTATCAACAATTGTAGCAGGCTGTGGATCAAGATGAGCCCTTCTATAATATGTTCTTTTAGAAGTCAGAATTTAACTTACAATGATAAATTTGAACAACCCTTTAAAACCTTAATGTGAAAAATGAGGTAAATTGTTTCCTTTAAGATTTATTTTGACTAGGGACTGATTTATCCCCAGTATGGTCGCCAATAAGTTATCACTCCGAAATTTCCAAAGGTTGTTCTAAGAGTTAAAAAGAAATATCAGAGGTAACTACAAACCACATTTGGAGCTTAGGATCTAGCCTTTCTAAACTTAGAGAGGGCTCTCTCTATATGATTTAACTTTGTTTATTTAATAGATTTTAGGCTAGTTATGTATGTTTAATTTGGATTAATTTTGATTGGTTGGTGGAATTAATGATTTAAATGAATATGTGCTTTCCCATTTTCCATTGGGCTATGGAGTCAATATACTTTGAAAATAGAAAAAAATAAAATTATAAAGAAAGTGTTATAGGGCATGATATGTGAGCAATATTAGATTTCAAGGCTAAATGGTGAAATGATTTTTCAATTGGGATCAAGAAGCAATTAAGAATTCTTAAACCAGATAATGAATAAGGGTGAATAAAGTCAACTAGGATCAGAGGGAAATAATAATTCTCTAAACCGGATATCAGAAGAAAACACAAAAATGTATAACAGTTAAAAGCAGAGTGTAATGTTTAAGCAAATTCTGTAGTAAAGCTCCTGTTATAAAATTCAAATTTAGAACACATATAAGTTTATGGAATACTTAGAAAGAGAACATGAACAATTGAAATTTATACTTCACTGAGATAGCTCAGCACATGAATCCTGTAAAGAAGTTTCTTTATAACTTGTTCTATCTGTCAACAGGTAGTTGGTGCAATAACCCTCAGGAAATAGATCAGTCAGCTACATAAATATTCAAAAATGCACACTTGATACTTCAAATGATAAAGTATTTATACAAAAATTTACAAAAATATCCCATCAACTGACTAGGATTTATTCTAGGAAAATAAAATATCTTTATGAAAAAATATAGTGGCACCTTTTAACTGACCGATATCTGGCCTTGATTCTTTGATTGCTGTTACTTGTTTGTTTCTTTCATTTGTCTTCTCTTTCACCCTTTCTAGTAAATCACACCATTTATCCCATGTTTCTTCATCTGGAAGTTTGATTTTCATCATCCCGCGGTAAATCTCATCTGCCTCTATACAAAAAGTTGATTTACCACATGCTGGAGGTAAAGAAGTTTTCTAAAGTTTGAAGGAGAACTTTCCCTGTGGGAACGCCCTTCATTGAGGAACTGTTGCAAGTTTCTTTGGCTAATTCCCTTAACTTATTGTCATAACCTTCATGTCTCATGAGTTTGTCATTTATTACTAGAGTATTAGGTAGACCCTTTTGTCTCAATACATCAAAATTATTTAAAAACCTGTTCACTGCGAGTTCCATAGTTTGACATTTCTCCTCAAGCTGTATCACCATATTTCTTTTGGAAATCACTTTCTTCACTTCTAGTATAGTCTCTGTTTTTTCAGATATCCCGAGCTCTTCTAATTCATACTTATTTTTAGAATTAAGGAATTTGATTATTTTTGAGGCTTCCTATGGTTTCTTCCCAATATTGGCTTTGACTTTCTGAATTGCCTCAGCAGCGTCCTTCACCAAGTCAATCTGCTCAAATATGATATGTATAGAAGGCAAAATATCATTAAATGAGTTAATTATATTGGCCCACAATTATTGTTTTTCTTGGGCTAAAGGATCTTTTAGTGACAATTCCTTTTCTAGCTCGTGGATTCTGTCAATCAGTCTATTGGATTTTTGTACTTCAGCTTGATGGATTACTTCTGCCAATTTCTTTCCATCTTCTAAGATCTTTACTTGTTCATTGAGCTTATTAATCTATGTAGTCTGAATGGACATATCTTCCATTGCTTTGATTAATTTTCTGGCCTCATCAGTGGGATGGGTTGTTTGTATTGCTGATGTTGTTGCTGATGTAGTTACTGGAGCTATTGTAGATGCTATGGGAATAGTAGTAATGGGCACTGCTTCCATGCTAACTTGTTTTTCCTATACAAGTTTATCCATTTCTATCTCCATTTCCTTTAGTTGAGCTGTCAACTGGATGATTAGATTCATCATCTCATCTTTTTGGTTATCTGCCTCCAAAACCTCCTTGGTTTGTGGATGCTCAGTAGTTGGTAATTTTAGCTGTTTCTTCAGTGCAACTATGTCTTCATTTTTATTTTTTATTAGTTCTTCTGCTGCTTTGATGTCTTTTGGATTATAACCAACTTCAATTACCAAATATTCCAGTGACTTAATCCTGTTGTCTTTTTCTTGTTATGAGGCTATTTCTAGCTTTAACTATGACTGCATATTTACTAGAGAATTCTGCAACTTCTGGACACTTAGAGCTTTATGTGTCATGGTTGAATATATCATCTCTCCTGCCTATTTGTGGAATTAAATTTGGTCAATTGGATGCACATCCTTGGCAAGAACTCCAAAGGATGTCTTTTTATAATCTTCTAAAGTTTTGGGGGCCTGTACCTTTGGCTGTAGAAATGTCATCCGCATTTTCCTTGTTTTGAGGTCAAAAGCTGAAAGCAACATATTTTGATCACTAGGAGTTTAATTCCAGTATTGTGCATATGTAACAACCTTCAATGCTTCATTTTTGATTTTAATCTCTTTATACTTCTCAATGATATCCTTTTCCTTCTCAACTGGCTTGCTGGATGATGAAATCTCTACACTATTTTGCTTTTGAATGATTTGTGCACTGGAAGATGATGACATAGGTGTTTCTTTTGTATGTGTTGTAGGTGCATCATCCCTGATAACAATCTCTGTTTCAATTGTTTCTTCCTGCTCTATTACTGGGTTTAACTTTGTTTTCTTTCTGTACATAAGCTTGAAATTGCTATAATATGTAGCTTTTGCTGAATAAGAGTCTTCTTCTCTAGCCCTTTTTGAATTTCTATCCTGTGGGTTTGGAGTAAGTAGGATGGAGCTAGTATCAAGCTGCCTCTCCACCTCTTGTAGAGTGTTTTCCAATCACTCTGACTGGTTGAAATATTTCTCAATTTCAGGCTTAGATTCATGGATGAAAGGGGTGATTTTAAACTTAATTCTCAATTTACTTATGACACCCAAGGGGTCATATGACCATTTGAAATTGTTGCTGAACTTTAACTCTTGTAGGCATATGTTTGCTTCCTCTCTAGCATTCCTAATGTTGCATATAAAAGGCCCTAGTTGGTGTTTTTATCTTGAATTGAGTTTTCTTTTTGGTTGAAAGGAAATTTATCTCATTAGAATTCAAGATTTGCCTGATGTACTTTGAAGAAAATATCCTCATTGGGAGGCATTTGGGAAGCTTGTAAGGGACTAGTTGGCTTCCATACACTCTGATCTCTGTGTGATTCTGGTATAAATACTAGTCTCATGTCTTGCTCTGATCAGATAACTGTAGAACCTTTTTGATTTCATCACTGATTCTGAGCTGAATATTTTTGCTAATCATATTAACCACTGGGTATACAAAAGAATCAATAAAGTCTTTGAAACTAAATCCAGTGGAATCCTTTCTCATCAAGGATGTCCAAAATATTATAGACTGGGGATTACCCTCTGTGTCCAGCTTTTGTAGGTTGACTGCAAACCTTTCTGACTAAAAATATATGAATAAATGGAATAATACTGAGGAGTATTTGAACACTCCTCCTTCTGGCAGTTTGATCAGTTGATCATGCCTTGCATCTGCCAGGAATTGGGAAAAGTTGAAAATTATAGCTGGAGACTGGCCTGGGAAAAATATAGAGAGGAAACCAAGGATGGATTCATCTACATGATCGTCAATATAATATCCTAGAATACAGGACAACACAGTCACAATTTGTTTTGTTCTTTCTGGGAACATGGTAGCAGAGTATGGTGGGTTGCTTTTAGAAATTTGAGCTAATTCAGGGAGGAAAGTCTGAAAGATTTGAGACCTTTTAGGAAAATCTAGCTTTAAATAAAGCTCAGTGAGGGTCTCAATGGAGAAAGTCACTCCCTCTGGTTGTACTGAAATCTGCAACATTTGGTTAATAGATTGAGCAGTGATTGTAATTAGAATTTCTTGGTCAGGGGTGACTATGTCTCTTTCATTTGGCAAATAGCCGAGTTGGCACAGTCTGATGACTTTAGGGAATTGGTAGGTCTATGGAAATGTGTATTTTGGAAATTTAGAGTCCCACAGATGTATATCATTTGCTTGATCAACAAATTTTTCATGGCTCTAGTAATGGAGCTCCAAAAGTTTGCTATCAGTCACAGTGTCATTTATTTTAAAGTCTTTATTGGCCAAAGGAGTGTGGTCGACATCTAACAGGGGTGGTTGAAAAGGGTTTATAATTTGGACGCTTTGGGAATCCATCAATTTGATTCAATTTATTAATTAAGGGGCTTAATTGTTGGTGATGGGTACTCAGAATTACTTGGAATACTGGTGCTTTGATTGTGGAAGGGGTCCAAGTAGCAACGGGAGCTTTAATTCTGGTTGGAAATGGCTTTTGGTCTCTTCTGTAAATCAAGAGAGATAGGGAAATAACGAAATAGCAGTGGGGTTTATAATTTTGAAATTTTGGTTTATCGCATGGCGCAGAGGTTTTATTATTTTTTGAAACTTGAGTGGTTTATCACATGCCGAAGGGTGGTTTAGTGGTTTGGGTAGGAGGGGGTACGAAATAACCTGGTGGTGCCGCATGGTAGGGGAGTGGGTGGATAAAACCACCCATTTCGCACCCAACCCCCCCTGGTATTAAACTTTTAACATCGAGGAATGCGAAAGATGTTGTGGGATGTTTGATCTGCTTGACGTTAATCAAACGACTGGCGGAGTTTTAAGATTTTGCAAAGAAGGTGGGGTCGGGAAATACTTTATGCGAAGGGGTAACATGAAAAATGGAGTTTAATTAAATTCATTAAGCAGAGGTTTCAAATGATAGTGGTGGGGGGGGGGGGGTAAATGAAGTGGGATTGAATTGGGGTCGAATTGATCTTTTTGCATTTTTAAACTTTGAAAAAGTGGGTTTTCATGTTTTTATGGAAACATAAAGTTTAATCAAGGGAAAGGGGGTTTTTAAAGGGAAAGGGGAATTTCAAAGGGGACAAAGGGTTTTTAGGAGGGGAAAAGGGTTAGGATAAAGGGAAATGAAAAGGGAAAATGGTTTTTAGCAAGGGGAAGGGATTTTCAAAGGGGAAAGGGATTTTTAGCAAGGGGAAGAGATTAGAAAGATATTTTTGATAATGAATAAGCATAATGATGCTTATAGAACTTTTGAAAAGTATTATACCTACCCTTTTATTCATCCTAACATTTTTTCTTTCTTTTTTTGGGTGCATTTGAGCTTGCTGACCCTTTTATTTTCTTTTGATAAGAAAACTAACTTATTTCTAACCTTATATCTTCCAATGGCTCATATTAAACTTATGAGCTCATTTAATTCTCTACTTAACTATTGATCTGCCAAGATTAAATGGTTTGGTCAGATCTTTATTCACTAACTATCATAACATAAAATTCAAAGGCATGAATGACCAATATTAGATTGTATGATCATCATGAATTGAGGCATTTTGAACAAGCTGCACACAATTTATTTGCAAAAGTAAAGTAAACTACGAGTAGTGGCATTTGAATGTGCAACACTTATAGAATTTATTTTTGCTCCTTTTTATGGGGTTCACATTTTATATCTTTTTTGATCTTACTTTCTTTTGGTCCTTTGATTATTATTTTAGGACATACCCTCTTTTCATTTTTTAATATGGAAAACATTTGCATAAATGCAAAGGTATGTACAATTTTACAAGACTTAAAATAGTCAATTCAAAATTATGATCCCTATTATTATAGTACCCTAACATAAGGTACTTTGAAATATCTACAGATAATTTGTCTCGAGTGAGAGCACTTTTTCTAGCTAGTTTCCATAGAAAGTGCCCAAATTTAGGCCAAAGGTGTTTAAACTAGATTTTTTTCCAAATTGCTTGGGAGGGTACTTGCTAATGACCTGTTGCTAGATTGTAGGCTTCCTTGATTGTGGAGTAACTGACTAATTTCCATGTATGAGTTTATTTGTGTCATTGAGAATGATGATATTTTTGTTTTGAAGAAATTTTTACAAAGCGTTCCATTCTTCAGAATAATAAACAATTCCCCAATCCTGTGTTGATCTCCAAATTCTACAATTTTCAGAGTCTTAATCAGATTTCCAGTAGTCTACTACTTCTGTGGAATTTCATTATTTAATCAATGTAGAAATTATCTCTATATTGTTTGATCAAGATAATATATGGAGTTACTTCCAATATTCTTCCCATAAGAAGATTGATCGACCATCCCATATATCCCGAAAGCTATGCTCCCGATCCAAGGTCTTATTTCAGTTTCCAGATTCCAAATTGAGGACCCTTGGATGTTATGGTGACTACAAAGTATCTAACAAGGTGTTTGATTTTTTCCATATTTAGCATTCCATATCTTCTTCCAAAGTTACTTTCCTCCTTCAATCGATTGTCACCAAATTTTGGACTTGAGAACTAGAATGAGTATTTTAGGATCCTTTAACCCTAAGACCCCTTCAATTTAGGTAGAAAAAGCTTCTCCCATGCCACCAAGGCCCATTTATTTCTGCAAAGAGCTCCACACCATAGGAAGGAGCAATATAGGTTCTTTATAAATTTTAAGATGCCTTTAGGAACATCTAAAGTTGATATTTGATATTTTGGAAGGGCCACCAAGACCAATTTTAGAAGCACTAGTCTCCCGGTCCAAACACTTATCTTGTTGGATATTTTCAAAGTAGGTCTTACCAATGCATGGACCACAAATAATGTTCAACCATTAGAGAACCCAAGTATTTTACTGGGAGCATATTTCACTGGAAGCTGAAAGTCTGGCAGTGTGTGCTTGGACAACAGGGTACATGATAATTTGGGATTTGCTATGGTTGATCAAGGCACCATATGGATTCATGAAGTTCTCTAGGACTTGTTTGATTTCATTGGCCTCACTAATCGTCAAAATTTCCATGTGCATAGTGTCATCAATTTTTTTTTGATGAGAAATGGCCTGGATATACCTAAAAATATTTAACCCTTTAATATTTTGGTGTCAAACAACACCTGAGAGAGCATGTCCAAGTACTTTCATTTCCATGTTGAAGAGAAATGGAGATAAAGTATCACATTGGTGAATTCCTTGGGAGGAGTTAAATGTATGAGTTGGCGAGCCATTGAGAAGGATGGAGAAAACGGGGAAGAAATAATATATCCAATCCATCTCATCCAATCCTCAAAAATACCAAAGGCTTGTATAATTTGGAGAATGTATCTCCAAGTGGCATTGTCAAAGGATTTGGAGAGATCAAGCTTGGTTATCATTCCTTATTTTTTTTTTTTTTTTAGAGAGAAAATGATATCATGCACTACTACTATGGAATCTAGAATTTGGTGGCATTCCACATACCTAACATGTTCTTTTGAGATGAAATATGGAAGGAGAAGTTTGAGGCGTTTGGAAATTATATTGGTGATGATTTTATAGATAAAATTATAGAAGGAAATGGGGCAGAATACACTGGCATCACTCGAGTCATTCGTCTTAGGAATGAGAGTGAAAAGGGTGACATTCAAGGCAAGGAGGATGGAGGTGGAACTTTTGGACTCTTCCACAACTGCCATGATTTGATTTTTTAGAAAGGACCAACAAGCTTGGAAAAAATACATAGTGAAAGATATGGCCCAGGGACCTTATTTTTCGACATAATGCCATTGCTTACTCCACTTCAAAAAGGGTTATTTAACTCTTTATTGCGTTATTCTATTCATTGTTGATTATATTGGGAACATTAGCAATGATTTTGATGATTTCCTATTGATGATGTGCATTGGCCTCCTTCAAAAAAGTATTCTACTAGACAATGAGGTACTCTTCTAGGTATTAATGATGTCTGAGTCTCTAACCCTCAGAGTTCATAGGGGAGAAAATGTGATTGCGATCTTTATGTTTGATCATAGAATTATGAACTAATTTAATGTTCCTTTCTCCCTCTTTGAGCTATTTCACTTGATACTTTTGTTTGCATAATAGTTCTTCTTGGGATTTGTGCTCCTCTAGTTGTGTTAGCATGTCAACTTCCTCTTTAATGATATCTTGAATTCTCACTTCCATAATCATTCTTAATTTGTTTAATGCATTATTAATTCTTCTAGTCTAATTTGGGTGTAAAAAATGTTTTTGAACTCTTTTTTTATTCCAATTTTTGATGTGGTTCTTGATGATCTTGAGTTTTTTTTTGAAATCCATACATGAGTGAGGTTCTTGAGACCTCCATTTCTTTCCACTAGTTGCTAAATTTTTCCAAAAAGGGTGGATTCTTAAGCCAAAAGCCTTCAAATATGAATGTCATGCTTTTATGGATTCCATTTATATCCACTTCCAAGTAGATTGTCTAGTGGTCTAAGCAAGTATAAGGGAGAATGGATTATTCTAAGAAATTATCTCATTCTGAGAGGAGTTCATATATTACAAATCTATATAATTGCGAAGCAATCTAGTGTTTACGTCCTCGCTTATTGTTCCAAGTGTACATGTCATTGATCAAGTCCGCATCTGTAACTAACCGCTGCTGCATCTTGTCCTTGAATTGGTGAGAGTCCACATATAGTTTGTGGATTGACCTCTTTTTATCATCTATATAGTTAATCATGTTGAATTCACCACCTATGATCTAGAGATTATATTGATTAATATTCCCGATACTTTCTAGAGAATGTAAAAATTCAAGTCTTGCTAAGGGTATATGCGGTTGTATACCATTGTTATGCACCCTAATTCTTTTGAGTTAAGATAGTGTAATATTTTTGAGAGAATATGGGTGCCAACAATCTAGTCAACAAAGTTTATTTTTGTTCGGTTCCAAAGAAGGGATAGTCCTCTTACATGACCAAGAGCATCCAAAGCCATGGATTGGAAACCTTTCCAACATAGAGGTGCCATGGTGATTAATATCTCACCTGATAATTTTGTTTCTTGCAGAAATATTACTGAGGGTATTTCCTTCTTTATTATTTCTTTAATAAGTATTTGCTTTTTATGGATATTGAGGCCTCTTATGTTCCAATATATGACTTTTATTGTGAATATTGATGGGTGGAGGAAAACACCTCCAATATCAACACAACTTTACTGAGTTAGCTATGAACTCACACACTTACTTAATTAAATCCTTGTTTCTCTTCTTCAACATTGTTTTGTGCTCCTTGCCCGATTTGGGGGTTTCTTTGAATCCATGCGCATAAACTCGTAATTCCAAGTTTGATGATTTTACCCCTGATAAGGTTTAGGTTTTACGATTTCTTATGTTTAGGTAAGACTGATGTAATGAATTCATTTGTTGTTCAAGGATTGTATAGGGATCCTTCTCTCAATAGGCCTCAAATGTAGAAGAGAGCATGATTTCATTCACATCCACACAATAAGGAAAATACCTTCTAGTAGAGGTTTTTGTGGAATCCCATATAAAAATAACCCAAAAATTCGTTTGTACCAGAGGTGGGCGGGCGAATGTTTTAGTAGATGGTTTTTTGAACAATGTGTATACAATCTAAAAATGCACCAGTGATTTACTATCCATAGAAGCACATGTGCCACATAGAACATGGTTCACCATTATTTTTATAAAATAGAAAAAACACGGTGTGTTAAATAACACAATGCATCGATGCTTGAGTAATCAACAACAATAGAAAAATGTTAACTTTTAAAAATTTTCAGTGCTATACAGTACACCCAAAGCATTAGTGCCCTTCATGTAGTCAAATTACCCAATGCATACCAAGAAGGGGAATTTCTATAGGTTTTTAATTTCAAAAAATTGCGGTGCTATTTTCCAATGACGTACCAGTGTTGTAAATGTATTAAAATGCATAGAGGCGTATTCTAAAGAGCACCACTATGTGGTTTTTAATTTAAAAAAACGATTGGTGTTATAGTCAAACAAAGCACTAGTGTGGTACCTGTATTATAACACACCATTATATATTTTTTAATTTAAAAAAACATGGTGCTCTTGCATATCTTCCTTATCAGTGCGGTTATAGTAACGCACCACAGGAGGGTTAAATTAAAAAAAAACCTTCCGAATGTAAATTTCATTTTTACCATCTATAGTGCTAGAGATATTTGATGCACCGATGCCACTCTTGCCTCATGAAAGCGCCCCAACGTTGGTGCTTCTCTTGCTCACTACCTCACTTTACAATTTTTCAAACTGTGGTAAAATTTATTTTTCTCCATTACGTGTCAACAATGCCTTCCCGACGAGCAAATATCAAGGTAATGTCCATGTTTCTCACCAATTATATATATATATATATATAGTGCACATATAACAACCTTGGTTAAAATTCCATGTAATTAAAGATAATAATGGAAATATAATAGCCACGATTACGAGACACTTATCCCAAGTTGAATGTTGGGAAAACATCCTAGTGGGCGTGTTCATTTGGTTTATTATGGCTAAGGAAATTGGAAAAGGCAATGGAAAAGGTTTTGGAAAGGAAAATGGCATTAACTAGCATTTTATTTATGAAAATAATGGAAATTAGGAGAAAAGGAAGATGAAAGATCATAGGTTACACATGGCGAGGAATATGAAATAAAAATAATGGAAAATTAAGAAAATAGAGACCTCATTAATAAAAAGTCTTCTGAAGATCAGTTGGTACCTTTTTGTCAGTTTAGTTTTGGAGCTCTCTCTCTCTTCTCTCTCTCACACACCCTTGGACAGTTAGAGTTTTCTTGGAGCACTTCAACATTGGATCAAGGAAAGCAAAGAAGGCAAAAGGAAAACAAGGATAATGCAAGGAAGAGCACGATCAACCAGCTACAACGAGATTATTTGCAGGTATCGATTTTCATGTGTGATTTCCTTGTTATATCTGGGCATGGTTTTACATGTGTGCCCTTGGTTCTCTTGCTGTCACTGGCATGGGTTTTTCCAGGTGTGACAATGTTCTTCAGCCTAGCCTTGCCATTTCTGGATAGCCATGGTGTGATGGGTTATCATGTTTTTCGTTGAGATGGATTACTGGATGGATTTGAAATTGAGTGAGGTGGTCTCTGAAAGAAAGAACACATGGCCTAGTAACCCCTGAACCAGGCTGTAGGTTGCAGTAAAGCCTGATTTTGTGTTTTCTTGATGGGCCTAGGAATCCTTGACTGGTGAATGGCTGGATATACAGTAAAGCCTAGAGGTGGGTTCTCTACATCAGGCCTAGGAATCTCGAGATGGGATATACATTAAATCCTAGAGGTTAGAGTCTCGGTTATGGCCTGCTAATCCAGTGTGGATTGTGATAAAGCCCAAAAAATTGAGTCTCATTTATGGCCTAGTGATCCCTAAATCGAACTATGGATTGCGGAAAAGCCTAGACACTAGGAGACAGGAAAGTTCTTCACAGGTGTAGGTGGATAAATCTAATGGCATCCATGTTTGTTTACAACCTAGTGATCTAGTGGGGATTATGTTAAAGCCTGGTGTTGTATGTTTATTGTCAGGGCCTAGTGATCCAACTAGTATTTTGGTAAAGCCTGGTTCTATTGATGAGGGTGAGGTGGTTTAGCCTTGGGAAGCCCTGGTTGATTTTGTTGGTTATCAGTCCCACGTTCATGCTTGGAATATGGAACATGGGTGATGGTTGAAAGAAATATTTGGTTCAACCAATCTACGGTCGGGTGGTTCATGGAAGTCCTAAACCTGGTTGGATTTTGCATCCATTAATGAGAGTTACTTCTTTTTGGTATTTTATGTGTAAATGTACTAGTTTATATGTGGATTCTATGGTTGTTGTGTTCTTATTATTTCTGTTGGTTATGAGCATGTTTTATGATAATGATGATTTATGGCTCTCATCATGTTTTGATTTGTAAATGAATGAATAATGAATATTTGAACTAATAGATGATAATGCAGCTAATGTGGCAAGGCATCGATGCTTCTTAGCGATTCTCAGATAAACATGATACCCCTATGCTCAAATATGTTATTATGACCTGCAGAATCTGTTATCGCTCAGAAAAAGTGAAACGTTATTTTACATGGTCTTAGAGTTCATTTGTCAAAGGTATGGTCATAAAGTTCATTTGTCACAAGTTGGTAAAGGAAAAATTTAAATTTTTTCATATTAACTTATCCTAAGGTCCAAATCCACCCCCATTCAAGTCATATCATGTCCCATCAGTCATCATTTGCTGAAATATTTCATTTCCCAGGCTTTTGAATTTGAAAAGGTCACTTTAGCCAGTTTTTCTTGTTTTCATAGCGTATTACACTGTAAAAAGGTAGTTTTCGCTACGAAATTGCCTAATAGTTTCGTAGCGAAACTGCCAAGAAATGAACTAACCATGCTACGAAAAAGGGTATTTTTGTCTGTCTTTTCAAATCTGCTGCAAGGTGTTAGTCCATGATTAGAACTGTTAGGATGGATGTCATTCGAGTCAGTTAGGGTTAAATCAAGGTACAAAGGTCATATCTGAGGTCATCACTTCTATTTTTAGCATGTATGAGTCATGATGAAGGCATGAGTTGTCATCGAAACTTTAAAACATTACCCAATTGAGACTTTTTTCATTCTCCGCTTCATATTTGCATGCTATTGAGTTCTGGAGAGTTGTTTCACCAAGCCAAGCTGGTTGCTGGCATTTTCAAAAGTTGCAGGTGTCACTAATCAAGCGAGGCAGGGAAGGTATAAAATCATCATGGCTGCAAAAAGGAAGACAAAAAAAGGTAGCCACTGCCTTAGATATGAGCCATTAGACATGAATTTGTTGAATTAAGACCCAATTGCATTGGAAGTGTTTAGAAGAACAGGGTGTTTGCAGTTTTTCCAAAGATTGCAAGGGTTCCATGTGCAGGTTTCTAAGGAATTTGCTATTAATTTCAATGGGAAAACTTCAAAGGTAGGAATGCGAAACCTCACAGTAACACCAGAGACCATTGCAGCAACAACAAGAATCCTTAGAGGAGGATAACAATGGTTCAAATGTTTCAAGTTCACCATGAAGGACTGTAAGGAATTTATCAAACCAAAGCATAGTGAGATTGATCTCACCAATGCCATCCCAAGGAGATACATGAAAGACAACTTCTCAAGCTGCTGCTAATTATTCAGAAGTACTTCACTTGTGAAGGGAGGTACCACATGGTTTATTCCTACCACCTTAGGCTTCTACTGCATTTTGTGGGTAAGATGTTTCTTGATTTACCTTTTTACTTTTACAAAATCTTAGCTAAAATTTCAGACAAGGTTCAAGCTAAATCAGAAGGAAATGAAACCTCTCTTTTTCATCATGGTTTGATCAAGTTAATGGTGTTAGAGGAGTTAAAGAGATTAGGTAGAGAATAGTCATCTTTCCTGTTTATCAGTGGTTTTGAAGTAGATGTTATCACTCCTAAAAGGACTCCCAAACCTAGAGATATCCCATCACCTTCAGTAGCAAAGCAATTGAGCCAGTGATCATGGAGACACAATCTTTGTAGAAGGTTGATACACCCAAAGCTACACCTGCAAAACAAAAGCCAACAGTCAGCAAACATGGCAGCAAGAGGGTTACAAGAAGCTAAATAGTGGCTAAGGGTAACTTACAGGATATTATTAATGCCATTGATATTAAAGAAACTCCCATAGTCCAAGCTGAAGACATAGATGAGGGAGGAAGAAAGCTCAAGATAGCCAAAATAACTAAAAATTTAGAGTTTGCAGGTGAAGATGCATGATTCATGTTTCAGGCCTGAAAACTAATGACAAGACATGCTATAAAAGTCTTGGAAAGCAGTAAAGAAGCTCAGAAGGTCACTGAAACTATTCAGCCACCACCAAGCATCATTGATCTCTCCTCACCTGCAAAACAAGAATTAGTCATCAAACAAAAGAAGGGAAAAGAGAAAATCAATGAGAAAACAGAGATTGAAATCCTCAAGGAAAAGTTGAAGCTGCCAAATGATGAAATATCAGTCTTGAAGAAAGAGGCAAGGAAACACAAGGTTCAAAAGGTACAGTTTGAGAAAATGAAAGAAACTTGGGAAGAACAAGTCATAGTTGTGTCAAAGACTTTGGACAACACAAAGCAATTGATGAAATGGACTCAGCCATTGCGAGGAGAGGTGAAACATATTAGAAAAATGAACCCGCACTTACAATATAAGAACATGACACTAAAGGACCAAGTTAGAGACCTACAAGAACAACTGGAACTGATTCATGAAGAGCTAGAGAAGAAGTGCTTAAAGATGACAGTGGTTGAGGAGCCCATAGCTCAATTGATCATTAATGAAGAGGAAACACCACAGGGGTCTTAAGTTGTGTTTGAATGTGTTTTAGAAGGTTCATGGCATGCTAAAGAACAAGTTTTTACAGATGGAGGTCACTTTTTGGAGACAGTGTTGAAATCTAGAAATTCTGCACTTTTACACAGTTTCGTAGCGTTTCCTAGGCTTAAAGCCAGGAAAACGCTACGAAAATTTCTGTAGTTGCCTTTTTGCCTCTAAAATCATTTTTTTTTTCAGTTTTCAAGGAGGGATTTTGATGGTGATGATGTGGCATGACTTGGTTGACACCATGGAATAGCAAAAGAGCAAAATTTTTGGGTGCAGAAGCTACTTTTTGGACGCTACTAAAGCTTGTTACGAAACTATCCTGTTTTCGTAGCGAGTTAATTTTGAAGGTTTTGGAGTAGCTTAATTGTAATTTTGGACAACTGGACTCCTACAACAGGTCAAGGGACTATTATGAATATAATTCATAACCAATAGTATAAATAGAATAAATACAAACAAGTATAATTATTAATAGTAAAAAAATATTATGTTAAGTAGTTATTAGTTAACTGAAAAGGCATGTATAAAAGACATGCCTATTCATGAAAGGCCACCTGCGTAGGTATATAAGTAGGGCCTCATTGTAACATTTTATCATCATATTTTATACATTTTATACATAATATATTATTATTACAATACCTCTTGTGTATTTTATAAATTAAGTCAACAAGCCTACAACTGTGTTGTTCCATTTGGTATCAGAGCAGTCGCTCTTCAGGATCTGTGTGATCATTACTGTTGCCACCTGCTTTTTGGTTTCATTACCCTATCACGACTAGAGCACCGTTATCAACCCCTGCACACCCTCGCCTTCATCAGAGGACCGATCTTCTTCCCTGGAAGGAAGCACCTACTCCACAGTTGGCTACCTTTAGCTGTTACATGCACTGCCTCGAAATCGTTGACGCTCAATGTCTTCACCAATGACAATAAGAAATTTCAACAAAAAGTTGATCTATCTGGAGAATAAGATCCATAATTCCGATAAATTCACTAAACGATTAGTCAATCTTGAGGATAAGGTTACATGAAATTCTGATGACATCAAACAACTTCAAGACACGACAAATTGGATAGAAAGACAAATGTTGAAAATCTGTAACGAGTCCAGAGACAATCATAACGAACTAATGCAGAAATTAAATGCCATTTTTGACAAGATAAATCCAATAGTCCAGAAAATTGAACATAGTCAACAGAAAAATTCAACCAATTCAAAAAATTCAGAAAATCATGAAGAATCACTATTCTCTAAAGAAGATTTTGAAGAAACAACTGCAACTCAATCCACTGATACAACACCAAAATTTGTTGAAAACATTGTTTCTGAACAACAAAACATTTCATCATCAGTTCTACAAGAACGTGAAGAGACAGATACAACTGAAGACACCAACACAACACCGAAAACTGTCGAGACCTTTGCTGATGAAAAAAAAAGTATTTCACCTTCAGCGTTGAAAGAAAATCATGAAGAAACATACATAGCTCAAGCCAGTGATACAGTAGCAGAAGTTATTGAGAAATTTTATATAAATGAAAATCCAATGGTAGAAAAAGAAACAATGTTGGTGAAGGAGCCACATAAAGAATTCAACATGACTGCTATCACAGATGCAACAATAGACATAGTCGTTGAAAATTAAAGAAACCATGAAAATACATATGCTTATAAACAACAAAGTGTTTCATCCCCAAATTTGAAAGAAAAATGTGAAGAAACCACTAGAAAATTTGGCGGAAATTCCGACGGAAAATTCGTCGCTATTTCGACACATAGTCGTCGCAAGAGCAATAGTTAGAGGGCGGGAAAAACATGGTTTACCATACCGTCGCAGTTCCGACGCAATTAAAAAGTGTCGCACTATCAACACCTTTTCCGTCACTTGCAAACAAGCGTCACTCTTCCGACGTTTCCCAATCCGTCGCACTTTCGACCTTTGTAAACTGTCGCACTTCCGACGAAATGTGGTCCGACATTTTGAACGTCGCTCTTCCGACATTTGTAAACTGTCACAATTACGACGAAATGTGGTCCGACATTTTGAATGTCCCTCTTCCGACGTTTGTAAACTGTCGCAATTCTGACGCAATGTGGTCCGACGTTTTGGACGTCGCTCTTCCGACGTTTGTAAACGGTTGCAATTCCGGCGAAATGTGGTCCGACGTTTTGAACGTCGCTCGTCCGATGTTTTTATGCTGTCGCTCTTCCGACGTTTCTAATCTATCGCAATTTCGACACGTACAAGGCGTCGGTATAGCGACGGCAGGTTCAATTTAAAAAAAAAATGAAAATTTAAAAGAGGAAAAACGTTGTTTTGAATATATTATATGAAGTAAAACAGTCCATGAAGTCATTACATTTTCACATCTGAAGATTGGAACCCAAATATCCATCCAGAAAAGTGGAAGTCCCACCCCAGACAATGATAGAAAAATACCGCATGTCACATACAGGGACTTGATATAAAACCCAGTAACGGTCCACATGGAGATTAGTGACAAATCTGAGAAAGCATCCAAATATGCTCGAGGCATCTATAAGAAAGTGAAATAGAGTATGTAGAATAGTAAAACAATAGATAGAGTACCGACGTCCATTGTTCCAAATACAAATTAAAGTACCCAAAATCCTTGAACAGAGAAAAACACTAATCATGTGAGGAGTGTGATATGTCCAAAATATAAAAAGACCATGTCAATAAACCAGCAACATAGACCAGCATCGCTAGTTTTGAAGGCAGAGTGATAAACATTAATCATTTTTTTTTCACAAGAGAAAAAACGCTGTTTTGAATATAGTATATGAAGTAAAATAGTCCATGAAGTCATTACATTTTCACATCTGAAGATTGGAACCCAAATATCCATCCAGAAAAGTGGAAGTCCCACCCCAGATAGTGATAGAAAAATACCCCATGTCACATTCAGGGACTTGATATAAAACCCAGTAACAGTCCACATGGAGATTATCGACAATCTGAGAAAGCATCCAAATATGCCCGAGGCATCTATAAGAAAGTGAAATAGTAGTATGTAGAATAGTAAAGCAACAGATAGAGTATCGATGTCCATTGTTCCAAATACAAATTAAAGTACCAAAAATCCTTGAACAGAGAAAAACGCTAATCATGTGAGGGGTGTGATATGTCCAAAATATAAAAAGACCATGAGACCATATCAATAAACCAGCAACATAGACCAGCATCGCTAGTTTTGAAGGCAGAGTGATAAACATTAATCATTTTTTTTTCACAAGAGAAAAAACGTTGTTTTGAATATATTATATGAAGTAAAATAGTCCATGAAGTTATTACATTTTCACATATGAAGATTGGAACCCAAATATCCATCCAGAAAAGTGGAAGTCCCACCCCAGACAGTGATAGAAAAATACCCCATGTCACATACAGGGACTTGATATAAAACCCAGTAACGGTCCACATGGAGATTATCGACAATCTGAGAAAGCATCCAAATATGTCCGAGGCATCTATAAGAAAGTGAAATAGCAGTATGTAGAATAGTAAAGCAACAGATAGAGTACCGATGTCCATTGTTCCAAATACAAATTAAAGTACCAAAAATCCTTGAACAGAGAAAAACGCTAATCATGTGAGGAGTGTGATAACCATCTGCAGAAACTCAGGCTCGCTTGTAAGATCAGGCTTGCTTGATTCCAAAATTGGTAACCATATATTGCATCCAAGATGTAAGGTTCAGGCTCGCTTGTTTCTATTAGTAGCCTGCTACAGCATCCACCCTGTTCATAGCAAAAAGGTTCCTGCAGATATACAGAGAAAGAGTATAATACGTAGACCATATAAACATGGCTCTGTATTTCAAAAAACAGGTTTAAAATAGAAACAGGGCAATATTTTTTTTTCTAAGTAAAGTTAATCTATTAACAGTGGGAATAAAATTACACTAAAGTCAAAATCATTGCCCAGACTCATGGCAAATTTGTCATCAAAAAATCAAAAAATTAAGAAGACTGCCCTCATACGGGGAAACCAGTCTTGAACATTTAATTTACAGAATTCAAAAATATTACAAAGGTCCAACACAGTAAAATAATCTAAAAGCAGCGCAATTAAGTGGGTCGCGAAGCAAGAAAAACAAATTAACCAAACTACTCCTCCGGCTCCTCGACGATTCGGCACCATCCTTCGGAAGGTCCAGGATCGCTAGGTGCTACCTCCACATTCATGCCACGGCTCCCCTCCTAAAGGCTCGAATGCTGGCTGACTTTTTCTGAGCTTAGACTCGTCGGACGGGTGCATTCTTCCTCCGTTTGGGCCTCCTCGCGGAAAACCACAGTGACTGAAGCTGTAATTCGTGGGCGGTTGAGAGAGAAATTAAAGGAAAATTGTGCAGTGCGCGTCGTGGGAGAAGGTGAACTAGCGGTGGGGAAACAAGGAGCAGGGGAATCCATATGGTGGCCAGATCCTACAACCTGACCCCGCCCACTCCTAGTATTTGGATATAGACCTGCATAATCACTAGACTGGCCAGAAGACAACTCGCTTGAGGGGCTGGAGGGAGCGCGCAGGAGTTGACCTCTAGTGCTCCCCCTGCGGGAACGCATACTTTGACGCACGCGAGGCATGGGTGCAGTCTCACTAGTGGTGGGCACAAGAGGAGACGGAAAAGCAGAATTCCAAGAAATAGAGGAAGACAGACAAGGACCAGACCGAGAGAAATGAAGATATGCAGCAAGGTCTACGCAGCAGTTCAGTTGGCCACTTCTCCTTCTCGTCACAGTGAGCAGGTAGTGTGACCCAGCAACCGGCTTGTCTGAAAAACCATGGCGAAATTCCATTTTATCAATGCAATGCAATCGAAGGACGCTCGTCATAATTAATCTCTGATCATTAATGAGAGCCGAAGGCCGGATCATATTGGAGCATGCAGAATCGCTAACGGGAGTGGAGGTCCAATCTTGAACAGTGTTAAAATTTAATGTGATTTGATGTGAAAACCTTGGAATTTAATTGAACAACGTTAAATCTTAATGCGATTGATATGAAATCGCCACATCCATGTCCCATCGCCTTAAACGCCATCGAATGCACCCGCAGCCGGGAGCAGGGCAAGTTTTTATTGAGGACATGTGGCATAAATTGATTGGAGCGGATCTTTGTTTGGGCCGCTCGCGCAGTGGAAATCCGGACCCGAAAAATATTAGGGCAAAATTGATAAGAAATTCGCGTCACAACTCTCCCTCCGTACGCCAGCCCAACTTCGGATCTGAAAAAGATTAGGGCGGAATTCATTTGGTTTTCGCGTCACAAAATTGGCCGACGTCAGCAGGCTATTTTGGAACGCGAATTTGGTTTGAATTATGGTTTATCGCCGTTTGAAGTCCAACGGGCTCGACTTCAGAACAATTTTGTTTGATCCCATCTTATAAAATTTGTGTTGGTTTTCTTTGATAATACACATATTTATAATAAATCATGAGAATACCAACCTAAACATGTGGAAAAGTTATATAAATTATTGAGAACAATCATTTTTATGTAAAAATATCCAAATGTGCTTTTGGGAAATAAGAATTCGAGTATTTGGTTCATATTGTTTTAAAGGAAGGAGTGAAGTTGGAGCCTCAAAAGATGCAAGCTATTACAAAATGACCTATTCCTAAGAAAATCAAGGTTCCTAGAAGATTTTTTAGACTTACATGATATTTTTGATCATTTGTTAAGAATTATGCATGCATTTCAAGTCCACTCACATATCTCTTGAAGAAAATATCATTTATATAGAATGATGAGGCTACTTTGGCATTCTCTCTTTTAATGGATTCCATGTCTTCTACACCAACATCGGTTGCACCTAATTTTGGTAAAACATTAATAGTAGAGTGTGAGGCACTAGGACAAGGAATTTATGTAACATTAACACAATAAGGGATATCATTGGCTTTTAAAAGCAAGGAATTCAAAGAAAATATTTGGTGAAATCTACGTATGAAAAATAAATGGAAGCAATATTACATTCAATAAAAAATGGGGATAGTATATCATTGGGAGGTACTTTAAAGTCAAGATATACCATGATAGCATAAAGTATTTTTTGAAGCTATGATTTTCATTAGAAGATTAACAAAAATGAGGAGAAAAAATGCAAAGTTTTAATCTTGAGATAATCTGCAAAAAGGGTAAGGAAAATTTAGTACATGATGCTCTTTCTAAAATAGAAGAGGCCTCAAATTTATATCCAATTACATTTTCTATTCCTAGGTGGCTAGAAGAAGCTTTCCATAATGGAAAAATGACAATAGTACTAAACAAAACTAAAATTTATAAAGGATGGGATGAACTCTATGGAGCATTGGGAGTGAAAGAGAGATACACTTTGGTGCAAATGTAGAATATTTTTATGCATGCAAGCATATTTGAATAAAAAAATATTAAGGGAGTCTTGTGTCTCTCTGATGGTAGGATGTAGGGTTCCTTAAAACATCTCAAAGGATCAAAAAATATATTTTTGGAAGGAATGAAGAAAGATATTCAAATTTTTGTAAGAGAAGGTCAAGTTTGCATAATAAATAAAAGAGAGATAGTAAAATCTCTAGGGTTACTTCAACCATTCCACATACATATTCAAAGACTAGAAGATATATCAATAGAATTTATTACAGGGTTACTGAAATATAAAGGTAAGTATTACATTTTTGTGGTCATTTATATAGACAAATTTTGTAGATTTTTTTCGTATAGCTCAAAGTACATAAACAACAAGCCAAGTGGTAGAAGTGTCCGTGAAAGAAATTCATAGTCTTCATGGTTTTCCTAAAGTAATAGTAACAAGAAACTTTTGGAAATAATTATTTAATATGAGTGGAGAAACACTAGCTGCCATGAGTTCTACATATCAAACACAATCAACTGGTCAAACAAAAATAGTTAACAAATGTTTTTAAGGTTATCTACATTGTTACTCTTTAGAAAAGAAACTTAGTATGCATAATTAATAATCATTCCCTATTCACTTTTGTTAATAGGTTTATGTCAGACAATGATGCAGGGGCATTAGGCACTAGCCAACAATGTAGGAGGTTTTTTCCACATGTTGTGGCTAGGAGGGTTCGAAAACATTTGAGTTGTAACAGCTAGGTGTCAATACCTCAGCTGACTATATTACTTAGACTAGTTAGAGTTGTAGGAGTCGAACAGTTTCAGTTAGTTGAATTATTATAATTAGACCTTTTGATTTCTAGAATGGTCCTCTCAAAGGAACCGAAGAGCCATATGTTATGTATATAAATTGTAATTCCTCGGATGAATAAAAGTAGAGAGGGAAGAGGAGAGTAGAGAGGGGATTTCTGCAATAAACCTCTGTGTGTGAACAATTGTTTCCAGTTAAATGATTTCCAAGCTTAGTTGCCATTGAATTATCTCGAACTGCTAATTGTGAAGAATTTTTTAACTGTGAGGCGATTGGGTACTGACAATTCCATTCTTCTGTCTTTGAATTCCCTGTGAACTCACCCCACCCGAAGGCGAGGTCTGTGTAGAGAACCGGGGTCGTGAACACTGTTCAAATATAAAAATCCCACTTAATAAAGAGACAAATTGTTGTGCTTTTGGAACCTGACCCGAGGATTGGACATGAGTTAACAAACAAAAGGATAGCGGAAGCAGACTTGCACCCATGGTCAAGCCCTGTACCAAAACCACGAGCAGAATCACAAAAGCTGGTTGCCCATATCGCACCGCTTTTGCGGAGTAGGCGGTATTTCCTATTCGCGAGCAATTCCATAGGGAATGCGACACATGGCGAAGTGACCCTCGGAAAACCACCGTTTAACCCGTGCCATCGCATGTTAAAGCCCGACGTTGGAAGCCGAGCAAAATTGCCAAGAGTCGTTGATTTGGAGAAGGGCCATCGGACGGTGGTCACACGTTGAACTTGCCCGAAGGTTAACTAAGGTGTGCGGAGGATAGCCAGGTACGATACGAGTGTTTGATTGGTTATTGATATATATAGGTGGGGTTGGAGTATAATGAAATTGTTTAACTAAACGATTGGCGGATAATTAGCATAAGTCTGGAGCGTGATTGTTGTAAGGCTAGGTGGTGAAATATAGAGCCGAAAGTTCATTACAAGTTATTTATTTAAAAAGAAACGTGGAGTATAAATACAAAGTGTTGAAAGTTAAACATTGGTTATAAGGTTTGGAGGTAATATAAAGTCGGGAATATAAATTAAAGTCCAACCATTGTGGATAGTATTTATTTATCAAATTCTACGAATTTCTACGAATTTGATAAATAAACCCGAAGAAAGAAGAAGTCAATTAAGACTCAGGTTGGAGGAAAAGAATGGGGTAAAACAAGGGAAAATGCTGACAGAGCGATTGTAGACACACCAGCTCTCCTTAGGGGTCCAATTTCAGTTTTGTTGCGTCACACGATGATCTCTCTTCTTTGGCATTTACTTGTATTGAAGATCACTATTCTAGGAATAAGGAGTTATTTTCTCCAAAAATAACCCTAGCCAAACATTGACAATGCATCAAGGATATCTTTATATGCTTCATAAGTACATATGTTCTACTTCTAAATCATGTCTTGGAAGTGGTTGTTTTGCTGGAAATTATTCACCAGTTGGTTTCATACCAAAGTCTTTTTCACATTTTCAGCATCCAATACATGAGAAAGATAATGGTTTAAAACAACATAAATATTTGAAATTTTGCAAGAATTGTCTGGCACACTTTGAATATGAATTTTGAAGTCAAGTGCATGATGTTGTATAGGATCAAGTGCCATTTTGAATACCAAATGTTTCACAAGAAACTTCTCAACATGCTACCCTGCAGTAAGGATTAAATGACAATATTGAATCAACTATTTCCATAATAAAAGTGCACCTCGGCCATAAGACTAAACAACTACAAATGTTGTAGATCTAACAAGACCACACAATCAAATGTATTCCACAAGGCCAATACTGTATAAAAAATGAAAAGGAGTTTGCAACCAAAAATACCTTAGGCAACTAATTCAATTAGATACACCAAACCATCAGCAAAAAGGAAAACCAGCCTACTTGGCCCCAATGTTTCCAACTGGGTCCTCTAATTCAACCAATAAAAAGGCCAAAACCATAGCATTGAGATACATTTCATTACACTGTCAATAACAATAAAATTTGACTCAGCCATAACCCTTTCCTTTTATTGTTGTGAAAAGCTTTATGCATTACTCTAATGTGGCTAGTCCATAGGCCAAGTAGACCACCGGGTAACAAATATGTTTCCTTTCACCTTTGAGTTTTCAAATTATGCCTACCAAATCTAAGACATTTAAGAGGGGGAACTAATACAACGTTAAAAGAAAACCAGAGCACACATCTACAAATTACCTCCTTAGCTACTGTCACACCATCATTAACTATTTTCGGAGAACCATGCTTGCTCTCCAAGACAACATTTTGCCCTTTGCCCCAAGGGTGACTCCAACAAGATCAACAAGTTTGTTCACACCGCCTGCAAGACAAATTGACAATGCTTTCAGTAAGTGTGTAATTGAATTCCAGACCATATGCCAAAACAACCCTCCATGAAAAATTAAAATAACACATTAAAATCGAATATAAGTGGACAAGGAAAGATCCACCACAGTGAAGTTTCACGTGCAGGTGACCTTCCTTTAAACATAATTTTTTCTCTGACCTGCAATTTTTTTGTCACCGAGCCATCCTTGTTGAAGTACAACTCCTTTTCCATAGCTCTTGTATTAACTACCTTCTCTCTGTCGCGTAATCTCAGAGTCCCTCTTCTGCTTGAGCGATTAAAGGAAATGGGTGAAAAAACCGAAAGAGAAGACAATTGTCTGCCATAATTATCAAACATTGCACCCAACTTCTTCCCCTTTCCATTGTTACCCAATGAGGTAGATGTGGCAATTGTTGTCATACCGCCCAAAGCAAAGGCCATCTTCTCTTATGCTGAATATAGAATTACAAGATCTTCATATTAGTATGAACCTTAAAAAACATGACTCCCATTGCTAAAAACCACTTTTAAGTTGTAACAAGAAAACTAAACAACTATCACAACTTTTGGCAACTTCTGGAGCATTAAGAGAGAAAAAACCAAAGAGAAATACAACCACAATCCTCATTTTAATGAGACCGGACTATATATTTGCATTAAGATAATAGAAAGAAATCACGACTATATTAAGGCCGGCACAAAACAATCTTTAACCAGTGTCTCTCGCGGCCTTCAGGTTGCCATGCTAGAGGTTGCATATTTTTAATTTAAATTCTTGACCTCTCGTGCCCATCTATGAATGCATCCAATGGGATATCTACATCAAATGCTCCTTTATATCCCCAAAAACATATTCCCTACTATAAGAGCACCAATATTGATGGATCACCCCACACCATCCCACCCACTAGAAACGGTGAAAAAGGAAACCCGAGAAAACTTCTGAAATATCTCAATATGACTATATGGGTGGTTCTTATGAATCAACCAATCATTCAGAACATGCTCATCAATCCAAACCATGAGTATTATGTGACAATATTCAAGCAGGCACTGAATCGGATTTCTGAAGCTATGTTAGAGAAACCCTAAACTCTCACTGAAAATAGGTGAAATGTGGCATCACTCAGAGATTGACATGTGCCAATTGGTACAAGTGGTAGACAATTGGCATGCTCACACAACTAGGTGATGCAAGAATGACATGAGGGAGAAAATATCAGAAAAGCCCCAAATCTGGAGAACTAAAGCTCATCACCAACCTGAGATTGACAACTTTACATGATGTAACGTATGAAATCGTAAATGGAGAAATCATAGTAACAATAAAGTAACCTATGTATCAATAAAGTCGGATTCATCCTAGGAGTGGTAATGGGAGAAATCATAGTGAACAACAGGAAACATGCAGAGTTGCTTACAATCAAATAGATGAAAAAACACATACAAAAAACCTAGATAATAATCATGAACAAGCTTAATATTGAATTATGAACTGTAAAGGAACTTACAAAATGTGACATTACAAACCTGGTCAAGCGCACAAGAAAAAATATCCTGGACATGACCCTGGTTGACAAGTTGTATTGGTCATGATGCAAGAGGATTTGTACCTGCACTGCCAAGTCAATCAAAATCCATCATTATCTATACAATAAATACAAGTAATTGATGTAGTATTTTTTACTCTAAGACGCATTCTTATGATAATGTTAGAACATATGTTGAAAATGTCAAAACATACCCGAATAAGCTCCTCTTCGTTTCAAGAACAATTTATTGGAGTCGCATGAACTTGGAACAAGCCTCCCACGATCTGAAAGAGTAGCAACTAAGTCAACAGTGACTTTTTTGTTGCTACGCTGGATCAAGGGAGGTTTGCTCCAAGACTCAATCTCTCCAATAAATTATTCTCTACTAAACAGGGCCAACCACGTGAAGGTGGAAGCTCTTATGGCCCCTCCCCTCCCCCTCACATCACTCTCAATTCCCCAATACCCAATCTATATTTCATTTTTTACTTTCATGAGCATAAAAAAAAAAATTCAATAACTAATAAAAAACAATTCAACAAAAAGTACGCAAGGAAACATTGCAATTAATGCTTGACATAAAAATAGTATGATAAATGAGTTTTTTATATAACGCAAAAAACGTTCCAAGTATGGTAATGTTTGTCTTATAATAATACAATATTTTACATTATTGAATTTTCTTTTTCTTCTTCCTATTTCTAAAGCTCCTAATTACATCATCAATATCATCATGCTCTGCTCCTGTTTCGTGCCTTTCGACCCGCATTGCTGACCTAGTTGCGTAGTCACGATGTCTGGTCTCATCCAGTGACGGGGCATCGCCTACAAAAACAGATAATATTAAATTTTAATTGTCAGCTTTTAAATATCATTGAACTAGTTCGGTAATATTAATAAAAAAAATTGCAATGAGATTATTTACTTGGTGCACCAGTTGTCGTCGTTGACCTAGTTGCGTAGTCACGATGTCTGGTCTCATCCAGTGACGGGGCATCGCCTACAAAAACAGATAATATTAAATTTTAATTGTCAGTTTTTAAATATCATTGAACTAGTTCGGTAATATTAATAAAAAAAATTTCAATGAGATTATTTACTTGGTGCACCAGTTGTCGCCGCTGACCTAGTTGCGTAGTCACGATGTCTGGTCTCATCCAGTGACGGGGCATCGCCTACAAAAACAGATAATATTAAATTTTAATTGTCAGTTTTTAAATATCATTGAACTAGTTCGGTAATATTAATAAAAAAAATTGCATTGAGATTATTTACCTGGTGCACCAGTTGTTGCCGTTGGGACTGTTGCCTTGTCTTCCTCTCTGGTGGTAAGATCCTCAAGGGAAACATTCTCTGTCATTTAAACAAAAAACGTTTTAAGGAAAACCATCAAGGTATAATTAGAAAAAATTATAAGTGGAAATTAATTACCTTCACAACCCTCACTGATAGTAGCATTGTCGGCCTGGTCCCCACTACAATGATCAGGTTGCACGTGAGGATCATCTACATCTGGCTCTAAAACTGGGTTATTTGCCTCGTCGATAGTGCTGCTCCCCTGATTTAAAAAAAATTGTTAGACATTAAATTTATGGATGAAAACAAACATATTGAAAGGTTAATGTTTTACCTTATCAGGCATTCTGGATCTTGGGACCTGCCCCAAGCTTCTACGACGTTCAACTACAACTTGATAGCCGAAATGGAAAGCGATATTTTTATCTTCCTTTGTAGTTTCTGTTCCGAAGTCATCACCCTACATTACATATGACTGTGTATTTTTAATCATTTTTGATAGGATTACAAAAACTTTGGAAGGCGATACAATTAATTATAAGATGTTTAGCTACTTAATTACAATTCTTGCAGCTAATTTCAAGTAGCCGCCCTGGCCTAGCTTGTGATGGCCCTTTTTCTCAATTCTAGCTTTGGTTGCCTTTGAGGTGTCAGGGAACCTAGCATCAACAAAATTGAAGTCAGATATGACGTAGCACACTTTTATTTTAGACATAGAGAAAATTAAAGCTATTGAATTAAAATTGTAATTTACCTTGCGGGTCCAGTTGTCATTTTTCCTTCTTTCTTTGCCCTTTTCTCTTTTTCGTCATGGATGAGTGCTCTCCACTCACTCTATGGAACTGCGAGAGGATGCTCATATCTAGGGTTAAATTTCAATTGCATTCTATAGGTGTCCCTGGTATATTTCAAATATTTTCCGGCTACCCGAACCACTGCTGTTCTGTCAAATGTGCTGACCCCAAAAAGGGCTTCTAGATAATCTAGAAGTTCTTTTTTCAGGTTGGAATTCTGGGAATTCCACCCTATGCGTATGGTTGGGCCAAAAATTACCAATGCATGGCTCTCCAGAAACCTGTAGAACTCATTGTTTCCTACACAGAAAAGAAGAAGAAGATATTATCATTAATTTAAAAATAAAAATCATGATAAATATGTTTTAGATAAAGTACATGAAATAGTTAAAATATTAAAATTTACCTAGGAGTTGTACATGCTTTATAGGGACACCTTCATCGTTCACCAACAATGTGCCATTAATGGTCCCTGTGGAGCTGACACGTGTAGCTCCAGGAAACACAATAATGTAGTTGGCCATATCAGCCTCATCATTGCCAACACGTTCAGCGGTTGGCTAGGTGTCTGCTTGGGCATGGTGTGTTTCTTGGCTGGCACCTAAAGGAGTAGAAGGTGTATGAGAGGGTTTTTGGGCAATCTCTTGCCCTTATGTCCCACTACCACCAACACCGGGTTTAGCAAGTGGCAGAAAACGCTACATACAAAATAAATTTTTGTTAGTTTAGTCAATGTAAAAATTAAAAATCAAACTATCATAATTCATCTCATGCAGAAAAAAAAAATATCCTTTTGACTTTTTATTATTACCTGATATGTTTCTAGCTGGCTCATAAGTTGTTTTATCCTCTCTTCTGTTTCAGGTGTTTGAGGCGTGTCTATCAAAGTATTAAATTTCGACCTTGCATCTCGTGCCTCTTTTCGCAACAAGAACACTAGAGATAGGGATGAAGAAATCTCTTCCTCAAAGAGGGAATCATCAGGCATACCATGGCTAGGTATCTGCATATTTGAACAAAATTAATATTATTTCAATTATGTAAATAACTAAAATACCTGAATATAGAGCAATGCTGGCACTTTACATGTTCTTCCACTGGCCTCTTTCCGCGATCATCCCGTCTCGGGGTTGTTCCTGCACTGCTCTGATCAGTCTGCCACATTGCAATAAAATTATAAATGTAAAAACTTGAAAAAAATATCTAACTTGAAAACACAAAATGAAAACTGAAATAATTTCTAATAAGACACCGGAAGACATAGTTAGAGTTTCAAATATGCCTTGCATTGAATTCAGTCCTGGAAACATGTCATTGCACATTAAGGCACCCAAACAAGAGACGAGTTGACAATGAAGACCTTATTGAATATATTGTTGGAGCAACTTCTAGTAAACTTGTTGTGAAGACCTTGAGGATATTTTTTGAGCAACATTGTTGAAGCTGATGGTATAGCATTGTTGGAGACGATCTTGAAGGGCCTTGAAGTGAAGCTTTTGGAGCAACTATTGAAAAATCCTTAGAGCATTTAAGTAAGGCACTTTCTATCTTCCATCACCTTTTTCCTTTCAATATCCTTTAAACTATTTTGTTGATATTTAATGTTTGAAATCACATTATAATTCCTTTATTATATGTGTTTGGGGAGTTTCCCTTTGAAATTACCCAAAAATACCCTGGCAATTTTATCTTCAGGATGCATGTCTGACCCTATTGTTCAATATTTTGATTGATAGTAGTAAACATAGAGAGTTAGGGGGCTCTTGACTTGGTTTGGTTGGGCCATTAGATCCCTAACATCTACTAGGGAGAACCCCCCCTGAGTTGGAGGAGAGCTAGCCCGAAGTGAAAAGAGGTTGGTGAGGTGACAATGGGGCTATTGAATTACACATGGTATCACACTTTAGCTTTAGGACTTTATCTTGAGAAGTGCGAGATTTTTCTATATCAATTCTCAAATTGTTTACAACACTATTGTTAAGAACTAATAAGAAATGATGTTGAAGGGTTTTTGGGTATAAGAAATAATACCATTTAAAAACTAGGGTTCTCAGTCCTTGGCATTCCTTCACCTGGGCCTAGGGGCACACTAGAATAATTTCACACTAAACCATGCAAACTTAAAAGTAACTTAACCGATCCATAAAGTAATAATAATCATAATTCCTAATTTCCTATTGTACGATATGATGCAAATTATTCAAACATGAAGCAATGAAGACATGCAATGTCCGAATTTCAAGATTGATGAACCAATACAAGAAGTTAGAAACTACAACTTTGATTCAATACTCTGTGTCCTAACTCCAGGAAGGAATCTAGTTTGTAGGAATGAAGAGGTTGTTATCTTTAAAATCCCATCCCAACATCAAATTCAGTGATAAGTTTCTATGAGGTTCTGGGTCAAGGAAACATTCACTCCATGAATGATATATTTAAGTAGGCTTCTCCTATTCTGGGAAAACACCATACCTATAATGTATTCGCTTTCATGTATAAAGGGAAAGGAAAACATGTTTTCATACAACGGTGACAAAGGCATCTTGGGGAAAGGTATCTTCACTTTTTATTTATGTTGTTCACCCACACCACTCTCATGTTTTCACTAATCCTGTTTTGTCATTTTTGGATTCAAATTAAGTTAAGGCCTTAAGTATTTTTTGACCTTTCGGTGTAGTTTTCATAAGTGGCATGTATGGATTTTCCATTAATTTTGCACTTTTTCTCTTCATGCACATGTTTCCCTGGAAATCAAATGCATGATTTAGTCCCATACATTTAACAAGTTTTTGGATCAACTCCATTGGCAATATCATGTTTCCTATTCAATCAAAATTTATCTTAGTTAGGGTAGGTAGGAAGGTTTCCCCTTTGTATTAATAGGGAACTTCTAGCTTGCATTTTTATTATATCTTTCAAATTTAGTGTCGTTTCAATTAGGGCATGAATTTTTGCAACTTTCAAGGTGAGAATGAACAAAGACAAATTTTTGTGATGGATGACTGTATATGACTCCATGGCCAGAGGAAAAGGCACTAATCTACTTCTTCAAATATCTATAGTTCTCATTCACCTCATATGGAGATGGTCCCCGATTTTGAGCCAAATGTTGCAGCAAAAAGTTCCCCCCCTCCATAATTTGATATTCAATGGAAATTTCTTAAATTGATGATGGGGCATGATTATGGAACATTGGCACATACATATGTAATGGAATTCCAAGATCATGATATATGTTTGCATATGTTTATGGAGGTGGTGGAGCAAAGAAGAGCTCAAATAGAGCTGAAATTTTTCACATAAAAAGGACTGTGGGCTTGACTAATGGTTCCATTTAAAAAATGATATCTAGACAGAGAATAAGTGTAGCATGCAAACATGCATTTAAAATCCATTTGAGTTTGCATTGTATTACTTATGATGGATTCAAATTTGGGTTTCAAAATGCCAGGTTATGGCATGATTTTGTCGAGAAAGCCTTAGTTGGATTCTCATGTTGGTTTAATTTATATTTTAAGTTTGTTTTGCAGTCTTTGGGTGATAGTAACTCATGAACAAGGTTACCAATGTGTAACAATCATATTTCAAGAATAAAGTTGTGATTTTTTTATATTATTATTATTATCTATTAGCTACGAGTATTGAAACCTAATGCCTGGAATTTTGACATCTTGATAGCATGGATAATTTCGAAAATGTTTCTAGTAATGTTAACATAATAACTATCATTACGTGTCTTCACTTTTGTCACCATAATAGACCCGTGATATGGACTCATCACACAACTTCATATGCTATGTCCCAACAAGTTCAAACTGGTTGAACCTACCTCATAGTGTGGTTATTAAGGACAAGTTGCTTGATATATAACTCGATAGCATAGACCACGTTGCAGTTCTAAAAAGAATCCTCAAGTGTCAAAAAAAAATCACAATATGTTCTACTATAAAGCCTTTTGGGATACCTGAAATAATATATGTATCATTGATGACTTTTAAAGTATGAAAAGATCCAGAGGGAAAGGAAATCAATGGAAGAGTGATCCACCAATGAGAACCTAGAATTTAACATCAGATGAGTTAGAGTCTAGGAAATTGAAACCCTATAATTTTAATTAGTGATGAAGGACATCACATAGGTAATTATATTTTCATGTAGAATAATCTGTTAATTCAAATTTAAACTACATAATATGAAAGGCATACCACAAATTTTTCCACGTAAGTCCAAACAACCTATAAAAATGGAAAACCTTCTTTTTCCATGGGAAATAATTTACCTTTCCTTTTTCAAGGCAATCTAAATCACAAAAAATATGAACTATACTGCACACATTCTTGGATAATGTGAAAGTGGAAAAGGAATACCATACACAAGTGATGCACACATGTACATTTGAACACTAATATATTTTTGTAGTTGAAATGCAATTCTTGTTTTCATTTAAATGTAGGGTTTTTAAAGCAGGGAGAAATAATGGTTGCCAAATTAATAAGCGTTTCTTTGGGAAAAAATTAAATCTTGTATTGGGTGATGAAGATAATAGAGGGTATTTAATCTTGATTCTTGACATCTAGAGAGAACCCTACAGCCTAACACAATCCAATGGAATTGACCAAAAAAACCCAAATAGAGTCAACCCTACTATAGGAGGAAGGGCCTGAAGTAAGAACTTACCATTTTGCAAGCGCTGAGGGCGAATGTAGGGTGAATGCTGTTCTACAAGAGCTGAGGGCGAATGCTATTATGTAAGAGCTGAGGGCAAATGCTGTTTTATAAGAGCTCAGGGCGAATGCTGAGGGCGAATGCTGTTCTGCAAGAACTGAGGGCGAATGCGCACGTGATATCAGACGTTAATGTAGCACACATGTACATTTGAACACTAATATATTTTTGTAGTTGAAATGCAATGCTTTTTTTCATTTAAATGTAGGGTTTTTAAAGGAGGGAGAAATAATGGCTGCCAAATTAATAAGCGTTTCTTTGGGAAAAATTTAAATCTTGTATTGGGTGATGAAGATAATAGAGGGTATTGAATCTTGATTCTTGACATCTAGAGAGAACCCTACAGCCTAACACAATCCAATGGAATTGACAAAAAAAACCCAAATAGAGTCAACCCTAGTATAGGAGGAAGGGCCTGCAGTAAGAACTTACCGTTTTGCAAGCGCTGAGGGCGAATGTTGTTCTGCAAGAGCTGAGGGTGAACGCTGAGGGCAAATGCTGAGAAAAAATGTTGTTCTGCAAGAGCTGAGGGCGAATGCTGTTCTGCAAGGGCGGAGGGCGAATGCGCGCGTGATATCAGACGTTAATGTAGCTATTGCGATGGATATGAAACAATAAAATCATTTTTATGTAGCGCACATATAAGTTTCGTATTTTCATGTAGCGCGCATATAAGTTTTGTATTTTTATGTAGCGTGCATATACGTGTCGTTATACCGACAACGGAAAAAGCGTCGCTACTGGGACGACTGCCTCCAAATGTCGCAATTGCGACACTTAGACGTTGTGTCGTACTTGCGATGTTTGGAGGAATCTATCGCAATAGCGACGCTTTGGGCCATAGTGTCGCAATTGCGATGCCTTCCTCCAAACATCGCAATTGTGACACTTTGTCTAAGTGTTGGTATTGCGACACTTTTCTATAAATGCCGGTATAGCGACGGTTTCGGGCGGGATGGAAAAAATTTGGGGAAATTTCCGAAATTTGGTTAAAAGCATCGGAACCAAGTGTCGGAATTTCCGCCAAATGTAGTAGTGAACAAACACAACTCTAGCCACTAATACAACACAAGAAGTTGTTAAAGCTTTTCTCATGAGAAGCAAATATTTTCATGTTCAGTTCTAAAAGAATGTGAAGAGACAAACACATCCGAAGCCACTGATACAACACCAGAAGCCGTCGAGGCCTTTGATGATGAGAAGAAAAGTACTTCATCCTCTGTTTTGAAAGAAACTTGTGAAGAAACAAACATACCTCAAGACACATATACAACACCAGATGATGTTGAGAACTTTTACACAAATGAAAATGGAATGGTAGAAAAAGAAACAATGGCAGTAAAGGAGCCACATAAAGAATTGAAAATGACTCTTATCACCAATGCAACAATAGATGCAGATGTTCCAGTTGTGGATGAAATCAAAGAGAATGAAAAAGTCCGAGAATTGGAAAGAGGTAGTGATGAAACCATAAAAAAACAAAAAAGCATATGGCTTGACTACCAAAAGCCATTCTTGTCTTCGACTATGGAAGAAGAATGTGAAGAGTCACACACAAATCTAGTCAACTCTGAAATCGGCCATAAATGTTATAGAGATGGGAAACCGAAACAGACAGATTCTAAAACCAGCCATATGATCAAGGAAATTTCATATAGCTATTTGGACGTTGGAACTGGGAATAAGTCTGTGGAGGTTCGAAAAGCCATAGAAGCTTCTCTGGCCAAAATTACCCGAGTTTGTGGACAATAATTGATAAGAAAGGCCATGAAATAATTGCAAGGTCCTACCTTAACTGCTGTTCTTGAATGACAGAGGCCAGCAAATGTGCTCCAAGAACTTTCCGACCCAGCGAAAGCAGTGGCTATAGGTGTGGGAGCAATATTGGCAACTAAGAATTAAAAAAAAATTGCAAATGGGGGTGGGGACCATTCATCTTCACGATCTGGTCATAGACTAACACCTTCAAGAGCTATTCCAGGCAAGGTATCAAAACAAGCTATAGCCATCACTGCTCAGGACTATGCAATGATCGAAGATAATGAAACAAAAGCAAGTTCGAAGATCTTGTGGCAGAACTTGATTCTTATCCTCAAAGAGACATTTTTGTCAGTAAAGGGATATGAATACTTTCTGAAGGAAATTAAGTCCGTGTTATACCTATTATCATTCTATTACTCCTCTTCCTTTGAAGATACCCGAGAGGTGGGAAAATAAGTGGCCAAGATAATATATGCCATTGGTTTGAAAAACCCGAATTATGGCATTTCCTTCTTGCTGCACAATAACAACAAGCAGTTACTAGCCCACCTGTGTGTGCTCAGGGAAGCATTTGACGTATTCTGCGGAATGATTTCTAAGAATTCTTTCAAGGAATTTTCGGAAAAATTTATGGAGATCCCCAACATAAAGCATTTGGGGTTTGTAGCAGTGATGAAATTTGTTTATACAGGTCGCCTTTAATGTTCTCATGTCGATGATTCTTATGCCATTTTAAAAACTATCGAGTTCTATGGTATGAATTCTTTGAAAGTGTCTTGTGAGCACTTGATTTCTCGTGAGCTCGTTGCTGTAGAAAGCGTTGTATTCGTGGCCAAGAAGGCAATAAAATCTTACTGGTGACTCATGTCACTGTGGATCAAACAAAATAATAAACGGGGTCAATAGTCGGTGAATAGGGTTATGTATCGGTGTATCAATAAGAGGTGTGATGCTTTTAAAAACATTTACGGCTGATGCTCCAAGAACTTTCCGACCCAGCGAAAGCAGTGGCTATAGGTGCGGGAGCAAGATTGGCAACTAAGAATTAAAAAAAAATTGCAAATGGGGGTGGGGACCATTCATCTTCACGATCTGGTCATAGACTAACACCTTCAAGAGCTATTCTAGGCAAGGTATCAAAACAAGCTATAGCCATCACTGCTCAGGACTATGCAGTGATCGAAGATAATGAAACAGAAGTGAGTTCGAAGATCTTGTGGCAGAACTTGATTCTTATCCTCAAAGAGACATTTTTGTCAGTAAAGGGATATGAATACTTTCTGAAGGAAATTAAGTCCGTGTTATACCTATTATCCTTCTATTACTCCTCTTCCTTTGAAGATACCCGAGAGGTGGGCAAATAAGTGGCCAAGATAATATATGCCATTGGTTTGAAAAACCCGAATTATGGCATTGCCTTCTTGCTGCACAATAACACCAAGCAGTTACTAGCCCACCTGTGCGTGCTCAGGGAAGCATTTGACGTATTCCGCGGAATGATTTCTAAGAATTCTTTCAAGGAATTTTCGGAAAAATTTATGGAGATCCCCAACATAAAGCATTTGGGGTTTGTAGCAGTGATGAAATTTGTTTATACAGGTCGCCTTTAATGTTCTCATGTCGATGACGCTTATGCCATTTTAAAAACTGTCGAGTTCTATGGTATGAATTCTTTGAAAGTGTCTTGTGAGCACTTGATTTCTAGTGAGCTCGTTGCTGTAGAAAGCGTTGTATTCGTGGCCAAGAAGGCAATAAAATCTTACTGGTGACTCATGTCACTGTGGATCAAACAAAATAATAAACAGGGTCAATAGTCGGTGAATAGGGTTATGTATCGGTGTATCAGTAAGAGGTGTGATGCTTTTAAAAACATTTACGGCTGATATATATTATAACTATATAGTTCACAACTAATATATATATTATAACAAATCATAAAGGTTTTATTAAAATTATTATAATTTAATTTAATTTATAAAGTTATAATATAATAAATTTTATAAAATTGCTTTATATATATATATATATATATAATGAAAAAAAGAAAAAGAAAAATATATTAAAAAAAATATTAATTTAATTAATTAATTAAAAAAAAAAAAAGGCAACTATATATATATATATATATATATATATATATATATATATATATATATATATATATATATATATATATATATATCTGGATAAGCACAAGAAGAAGGAATTATGAGGGCATATAGCTTTGAGGACAAAGCTTTTAAGGAAAAGGGGATAAGCCCTAATTACAAGGAGTATGAGGAAGAATTATACATTCAAGATGACATCACAAAGTGAAAAAAAGTTAGCAAGCAATTAAGGCAAAGAAAATTAGTATCCATAAAAATTTGAGGACAAAGTCTCTGAAGAGAAGGGCAATGTTATGAATATAATTCATAACCAATAGTATAAATAGAATAAATACAAACAAGTATAATTATTAATAGTCAAATAAGATTATGTTAAGTAGTTATTAGTTAACTGAAAAGGCATGTCTAAAAGACATGCCTATTCATGAAAGGCCACCTACGTAGGTATATAAGCAGGGCCTCATTGTAACATTTTATCATCTTCTTTTATACATTTTATATATACTATATTATTATTACAATACCTCTTGTGTATTTTATAAATTAAGTCAACAAACCTATAGATTTTTTGCTCCAGGGACCTTAACATCAAATATTTATGACTTGGATAAAGTGCTATGGAGACAGATCATCAACCAAAGTTCTCGTTGAAGATAAGGGTTATGCATCCCTAAAAAATAGGGTTTTGTTCCACATGTTTATGAGGGCTTTTAATATGTAAAGGTGGTAATGAACCTATCATCTATTATTCGAGCATGTGATGCTTATTTGTAACTGACATGTAACTGTTTCACAAAGATCAGGTAGAATATTTAATAAATAGGAGTTACACTCCTATTAGGAGATGTCTTTTTAAAGGTGCAGCTATCAGTTTCTTGTTAGAAGTCATGTTTTTTTTTTTTCCCCCCAGTTATGCGATGTGTCATAGGAGAATTCGATGAATCTAGCCACCAGGCAAATCATCCTGGATGTAAATAAAGTCTATTTAAAGACAAGGCATCAAAATAGTCAAGGGTTGGAGATTTTTTGCACTAAACTGTTGCTTTTATGTAATTGACTTATATCAATAATACAGAGTGACTTTCTTCTTGATAGACCTGAGATTCTCATGGGGTTTTTAATGTTTTTTTGATCTATATCTTTATGTTTACCACTTGCAGTAGATTTCATCTCTATTACTCAGAATTCATATGTTTATGCTCTAACTTCCTTTATTGATGAAATTAGTGGGTTGGCCTATGTTTTATGAGTGAATTGCCTTTGTTAGAGACCCTTATCTGCCTCAACTTCCATGTCAAGAAACATTGTCACTGAAAATACTGATTTTTGACTCCATAAGCCCAATGGTAGCAAGCCTGCATTCTTTTCAACCTACATACATAAAAAACAAATCACTTTTAAAATAGAGTTAGCCATCTAGTACTATCATTATCAAATATCATAAACCCCTTTGAGAGAGCCCTCTCAGATTGAAGAGGCTAAGCTTCAGTCAAAAGTTGGTTTGAAACAATTACATAGAGTTTTCTGATCAAGTAGCCAACCAAGTACAATTTTGTGATAACATTTTGGTGCGTCTGCTGGGAGCCTGAAGATATAATTTTCCCAAAATTTTGAAGCTGAACTCTTGAAGGTAGCAAGAGATCAGAATATGCTCGAGGCAACAATTTTTGAGTGATAACAATGGCTCCACTTGGGATGGTGTGCCCCTATGGTACACCAAATAACCTATAGTTTCAGTGCTATCCATCTTCTTGGAAATAAAAACTTTGAAAATTTCCAAGCTTTCCTTCAAACTCTAATGGCCTTCACCTTGGGCTCAAGCTTGATGATCAAATTGTCTTTATTAGAATAAAAACATATTAAAATGGAATATATACAATGGAATGAAAAATCAATATAACTTAAGAGGAATAGTGCTTCAAAAACCTACCATTAATAGGCCCTCCAGCACAAGGTTGTCCATCCATCTCCTGCAGTATGTAAGTGTTATTTCCATGAAATGCAACCACTATGAATGGACCTTTCTAGATATTATCAAACTTACCATGCTTCCCCTTTTCTTCAATTCTAGCCTCCCACTTCAGTACCATATAATGAATCTGAAATTTATCCTCTTTGACCTTCCTATCAAATGTCATCTTGATTATGTTTTGAGATTGCTGATTAATGTTATAGACTTTCTCACTTTTCTCATGCAAAGCTATCAACTAGTTTATTCTCCTCTGAATTGCATTTGGCTCCTCTTCTAATCCTTGCAGTAGCTTCATGACAGGCACTCCCAAGGATGTAGGAAAGATGGCTTCAACTCCATATACCAACTCATAGGGTGAAGTACCAATTGACCTTTTAGTGCACACTCTATCAGCCCACAGAGCATACTTCAGCTTCAAATGCCATGAATTTTTATTTTCGTGCAACACCTTCTTAATAATCCTCACAATGCATTTCTTAGAATATTCAACAAGAACATTACCTTGTGGATAATATGCAGTAGAATGTCCAAGTGTAATGTGATATTGATGACAAAAACTGAACAATCTCTTGGATTTGAATGCCTGTGCATTGTCAGTGATGATCTTCATAGGGTAGCCAAACCTAGACAATATATTATTTTCCAAAAATGAAATAATAATTGAATCATTTTCTTGCCTAGTTGGGATTGCTTCAATCCACGTGTTGAGTCTCAAATCTGCATCTTTCTTATACATCTTCCTAGACCTTTTTCATTCACCTGAACCTTCCAAGTTGTCAATATCATTGTATATTAATTGCAAAAGAGCATCTAAAATGGTTTTTAACTATATTTTGTGTCTGCTGTTTGATTTATATTTTTTCTCATTTAGCCGCGGAATCTTGCCACTTTCCGCAGCTGCTGCAACTTTCCGCATCAATTTTGTGAAAGTCTATGTTGCAGGTGTCTTCAGGTAAAATGAGCCACATGGGCAAGTCAGAAATGATGTGGACATGGATCGTGTCCTATTGGCTCGAGCAAATTCACTTAAGGAGGCTGTGGTCAAAGGTGGCCAAGTGGAAGTCAACCGTAGAGTCCCATGGTGACAGGACTCTGTTTCTCATCACGTGAGGATTTGCATGACTGTTTCTAACTTACGGGAGACACATCAACACCTGTACACGGCTCCATAAGCCGAATCCAACATCCACTCCTCATAGATTTACTCCTCACTGCGGCCATGATGCTGGATCCTTGGACGTGATGATTTACGTGTCTCTATCAGCACAAACTTTAGGGAATTAGTTATATTACCTTTGTTATAAATAACGCGTTTGCATACGCATATTAGATTAGTCTCGATTAGCCTCCAGATAGCTCTGTAATGTAATTACGTTGCCACTGTGCCGTAATATCACCTCTCTGTTATGACTGCATTTTAATATATAAGATGACTCTGCTTCCAAGCGTAATTCGTACTTGAAGGCTGTTGCCAAGGCTGGTGCAGAGGGCCCCTGCACACGCTGAGGTTTTGTGCATTATTGTATAGTTCTTGTTTTATTTCTTTAAGCTCATTGTGCCATAAGTCATTCATGTGTTTATACATTGCATCTTTCATGGTATTTATGCTTCATCTCTGTTTATAATCTTTCATGCTTTACATCTTACTTCTATCCATAATCTTTCATGTTTTATGTTAACTGATCAGTGTTCTTGTTTCAGATTACAAATAGGCAGCCCGAGCATTTGCATATCTTTTGACTAATGACATGGAATCAATATTGTTCTACTGCTAATTTATTTCTCTCAGTTTTTGTTTAATTCCAGTACTGCTTTGTTTATTTCAGTCTTGCACATTTGCTTCAGTAGTTAGATTTAGATATATATTAAATTGCTCATGACATTTTCAGTTACCTCCGAAAGCCACATCTGGACTGATGGTGAGGGATTGAAGTATGAGTGTGTAGTTTGATATTAGTTTACTTTCTGCAAGTTAGATATATTAAATTGCTCATGTCATTTTCAGTTACCTCCGAAAGCCACAGCTGGACTGATGGTGAGGGATTGAAGTATGAGTGTGTATTTTGATATTAGTTTACTTTCTGCAAGTTAGATATATTAAATTGCTCATGTCATTTTCAGTTACCTCCGAAAGCCACAGCTGGACTGATGGTGAGGGATTGAAGTATGAGTATGTAGTTTGATATTAGTTTCTTTTTCTGCAAATTAGATATCAGATTGCTCAAGTTGTTTATGGTTACCTCCGAAAGCCATAGCTGGACTAATGGTGAGGGATCGGAATATAAGTTGATGTAATTTGATTTAGATTTACTTTGTTGCAATTCTTGGATTTCTTTAAGCATAGTTTCTTTTGTATTTGGACAGCAGCAAGGATAATGAGTTTCATGATCAGTAGTTCATTGTTTGTTTGACTAGAATAGTGATGCAATTTCATTTTCTTTGAAGAATTAATTTTGTCATTGTGTGTTTTTAAAATTCTTTTGAAGTTTGGAAAATCATTAGAAAGACATTGTTGTCTTGAATATTTGTCTCCATACTTGTTTTTCAGAATTTCATAAAAAATCCAAAAACGACCAAAAATTAAGAGATAAGTTATCTTGCACATATAGTGCACCACACTTCATCAACTTACGAATCCCGAATTGATAAATTAATGTAGCAATTTAGGACACACTAAATTGACCAAACATTTTGGCGCTGTTGCCGGGGAAGTGTAACTAGGTAGCCAATTTCTTAAAAAAAAAAAAATAATAATAAAAGAAGGGAAAACTTGATAATTTCTTGAAGTATGCTCTCCTCTTGCACCTAGTGTGATCTGGAGGATCAGAAAAGAGAATTATTGGTTTAGTAATTTCTTAAGTATGCTCTCTTCTTGCACCTAGTGTGACCTGGAAGATCAGAAAGAGAATTATTATCCCTACTTAAAAAAAAAAAAAATGACATGCATAGAGCAAGAGATTCTAGGGGAAGGTTTATAGCTAAAGCCAAGAGTTTGATTTTCACAACTCCATCTTCTTCAAGGCATAGACAAGAATCACCACCATCTACCCCTAGCCTTAATATTTTTGGAATTCAAGGAGCAGCTGAATTAGAGGATTCTCCTATACCATCTACTAAATCTCATTTAGAAAAGGAAGAGACTCTCTCTCATCCTCCCTTGATAGAAGAACTAGAGGAATTTAAGGACTCTAAAGAAACTATCATGGCAGAGGAAGTAATAGATGGAGGTAGAGGTAGAGGTAGAAGAGGAGGAAACAATGGAGACAACAATGGTGAAGGAAATAATGGAAGAAATAGGGAAGGAGACAATTTGTTTGGATTCCCTATAGTTGATGAGGAAACTCATACAACGATGAAAAATATCTCACCATCTGTTCTCCCTAACTTTTATGGATTGCGAAGTGAGGATCCCGAAACATTTCTGTTTGAGTTTGAAGTCGTGTGCCGAACTTATGACTATATGGAAGACTCTCAAAAACTCAAACTGTTTCCTTCAACATTGAAGGGAGCTGCTTTGAAATGGTTCATGGGATTAGCTACTCAATCTATTAGGACTTGGAATGATATGAAAAAAACATTTTTGGATAGATACTTGGACTATTGTATGCCCACCAATCACAAGGATGAGGTATTCAAAATGATGCAAAAAGAAGATGAAAATTTGGAAGATTTACTTGAAAGATTTCAATACAACTTAAAAAGAGCAAAGATGAGCAATTTAGATGAAGAAACCTTGAAAGCCCTCATATTAAAAGCCATTAGAGATGAATGGATAGATATTTGAAACATGATGGGGAAAGGAGACATTTCTCAACTTCCACTTCGTGACATAACAGAACTATGTGTCCATCTCTCAAGAGGAAAATCTAAAACAGGAAAAAGGCCTAGGGATCCTTCTCTTATTAGGGCTAACAAATCTGCAACTGGATCAGTAAGTAGGGCAGAGATTGGTAATATGCTTGATGAGTTCAAAACTGATATCTTAGGGAGCCTTAGTGAACAACTAGACACCCTTAAAATCCAAAACAAGCAGAAAGCAGAAACAGATGCTTTAGCCATCTTTTGTCCGAAATGTAGGAAAAAACATGCTTTAAGGGAATGTCCCTTGGATGCAAAATTTGTAGAAACATGTATGATTTGCTCAGAGAATCATGAGATCAAGGATTGTCCTTCAATTCCTGGACTCAAAGTTGTTTTTCAAGAAGACCCAAATTCAGTAGAATCTCTCTGTTTTGTTGCAAGAAGACCTTGGCAGGGACAACAAACTCAAGGGTTTAACAACCATATGAATCTTCAAACCCCACCAAATTGGAATCCTTGGCAACAACCTTGGCCCCAACATCAAAATCCATATCAGCCATGGGTACAAGGGATGCAAAATCCTTATAGGAGATTTTCTCAATTTTATCAATATCCTCCATCTTTTCAAAATCAACAAGCTCCACAACTTCCAAACCCAAATCCACAACTTTCATTGCCATTTCCACAACAACAACCTTCTCAACAAAATCCAAATCGTCAACTCATGCTCCCATACCAACAAAAGACAAATCAACTTCCAGCTCAGCCATTGCCAAATCCTAACAATAAAAATCCTCAGAATACTTACATGATAGAAGGACAACAATTTCCTACCTATATGATTGTTCCTCTCAATGATGTACAACTCAGATCTGGTAGAGTTTTAGAAAAACCTTCTATAGATGACCTAGAGAAGGATACCTCTAAGGAGGACTCTCTTAAGGCCAATAAGGCTTCTGCTTGGTCTCAATCTAGTCTCCTAAATTGAGCTCATTTAATTGTCAACCAGGGTTGGTAAACTGCTGAAGTGAAGTGTACCGTATGTACCTAGGTGTTTGTTTCTTAATGCGTTGTGTGTAGTGTTTTGTGATGTTTTTGGTCTTTTGTAATGATTTATGATGTTTTTGGTCTTTTGGTAGGTTTATGTTCACATGGACAATGACTAGAAAGCTAGTGAAAAGAAACTACGGATTAAAAACAGTAGTGAAGCCTAATTGGTTAATGACAAATGACAAATGCAATTGCAAACACTGAAGCAGAATCAAATCTAAACTATGACTAAGCAGAAATAAAGCTTGATAATGACTTCTAAGGAAATGATTCAAAACATAAATTCAACTTGAGAAATGGTCATCTAAGTATGCAAATTCTCCTATCTAAACAATTAAACAACTAGCTTATAATGATGCAACATTTTTATCCATGGTTAAAGATTGATTGAAACATATTTGGAGAAAAACATTGATACCGTCATAAGGTCTTCTATTCTAGGACTAGTCCCTAACTCTATTCTGCAACTTAGTTAAATGTCACAAAACCTTACTCAAGAGTTATTGATTTCTTTTCAAAGTAGTCTTTTGAGGAAGGGCTCTGTTTATGAAATGATAAGGAAATTGCAGAAGTACTTCAGGCCTTAAAATGATATTGTCTTCTGTTCATATGGTTATGAATCAATTATGGATTTTAGAACAAGAAGAGGTTTGTAAATAATGAAGGTTGTTTTGTTAAGTGTAACAACTGAAGTAATCTAGTATGAAGTGAATGGCAGCTGAATATGGAGTGCAAATGCAATGAGTTAAGCTAAGAATGAACTTAAGATGTCACTAATCTAAAACAATGCTGAACTACAAGTCATTATCAAACTCAAAACAGAACAACTGAGCATAAATTAAGTGCAATGAAACTCCGGAGTATCCTAACTATGCTATCATGCATTATTCTATGGAATTATACAGTCTGTTTGTCCATCATGATCGGTATTTTGGAAGAGTTCCTTCTTTTGGAAGAGTTTTTAGAACAATCCTGATTGTGTAATTGAGTGCAAATGCAAGCATAAAGACTGAAAGCAATGAAAAACTAAGATATCATAGCCATCTCCCACTCATCATTATGATATTTTGGACAAGCGTTTAAGAGCAAGAACAACAATGGTACTTAGTGCAAACACACAACTAAAACATTCATTATCACGGTCATGCCTTGGACATCTTAAGAATTTCTTGGAAGAGTTTCTTCTTGTGGAAGAGTGTTTAGAACAAGTGTAACTGTGATAGTGAACAACAGAAATTACAATTAAATCCTACAATACTATAGCCATTTCCCATTCATCATTATAATCTTTTGGAAGAGCTTCTTCTTTTGGAAGAGTTAGAATGAGTATAACTATAGTAACTAATAAAAGCAACTACGAATTCAACTTCTAATCCTACAATACTATAGCCATTTCCCATTCATCATTATAATCTTTTGGAAGAGCTTCTTCTTGTGGAAGAGTTAGAATGAGTATAACTATAGTAGCTAATAAAAACAACTACAAATTCAACTTCAAAAACGTAAAGGCAGCTAGAATACTTATCTAAATTACGCTAATAAATCCGTGCAAGAGGCAGGGGCCCTCTACCACCTGATGGAATCTAACTCCAAATCAAATCAACGCTTTCAAAACAACACTGTCTGCTTCATTAAAAGAGAAATAACTTGAACAGAGCAATCTGCGTCTTCAGAAATGTAGCACATAATCTAAGCAAAATCTAGAACAAAATCTAGCCTAGCTCTCGGTTTCCCAAGTGTTTATATAACAAATGTACATAACAAGACTTGCAACAATTTCAGGATCATTGTCTTTCCTTATCGAAATCACATTAGGACTCTTGAAGTGGCAACGTAAAAAGGAAAAGGACATCTGGACTGAGACAGTCCTACTAGAAGTCTGCCTTCTTAAATGTGTTCCCACGTACCAAAACCATATCCAGAATTCGTTTCTTCCTTCATGGTGAGCAACGAACAATGTAGACATGATGTGGAATATGCCCATATGCGGTTTTTCTTGAGAGGCCACCTGGAACATACCCAAACGTGAAGACAGCTGCAGAATCGCCGGTTAGCTACGGAATGTCTGCATTCTGCAGCTAGTTCCGGTCAAAATGCATTACAATGGCAAAAATCACAAAACTTAGCAAGTCAGTCATGTAAATCATTCTAAAAGTAATTTTAACTAAATTCATTGATCAATTGGGTCTAGGATAACAATGGACAAAGGAAAATGAGGTAAAGTAAGATGAAAGGAAGCACAATTTTGAGGCTCAACATACCCCCACTGCTGTCTCCTTGCATGTCCTCATGCAAATTATCCTATGAACTCAGAGGCTTCTGCAAGAACATCTAATCCTCTCCTTCTCCTTTGTTTGGAAGCTAAAGATCTTCTGGGTTTTCTGATAACAAGTTTGAACCTTAAGTTGGTAAGTGCCATGATTAGCTTTTTATTCCTCTTCTTCAACTTGTCATTAGCCTTTTCCACTTTGTCTATATGTAGGGATAAGGTTGAGTTCATATCGGTTTTGAGCTTGACTTGTTCCTTCAAAATTTCATTCTCATTTTTGATGTGTCTATTAAGTATCTCCAGCTCATACCTATCCCTTATTAACACATCTATTTCTGACAGTGGAGGACTAGGGGTTCTCTCTCTGCTTTCTGAAGCTTTCCTTTCCAAAGTTTCAACATAATCATAAACTTCTTGCTGAGCAGGGTCAATTTCAGGGGTTCCTTCATTAAAATCTTCTTCAACATCTTCTTCAATAGATGTTTCCTCATCCTCTATATTAATCACCCCTGTTTGTTTGATTTGAGTTTTCCTTAGTTTCCCCTTTAGTCTATGGCTTCTTCTTGGCTGAGAAGATCCCTCTCCTCTCTCTGTGGCAGATTTCCTGATTACCTTCTCTTTCTTAAGTTGTCTCTTGATTTGAGTCAACTTCTCTGAGATGATTTCCTCACTACTTTCTTGGACTGTTTTGTCAATTTCAACTTTTGAGGCTCTCCATTTTCTACTTCTCCTTGCAGGTTGTTGTTCAGGTGAGGGTTCTTTTGGCTCTTCAAAATGATTTCTTATCAAGAAATTGTCCCATGTATCATTTGTTTTGGCTAAATGGTGTTCAATCAAAATTTTAACCAAGCCATGATGATATAGAGTTGTCTCTAAAAATTGAACCCTTCTTTGAACACAGGAAGCCATCTTTTTCAAACTTTGAAGCAAGAAATAGGGTAGGTTTAAGTCTTCCCCCAGAAAATGCATTATCAGTCTAATGTGGTAGACATAAAATGTGCCATATCTACCCTCACATGTAATGAATTTTTGCAGAATAAGTAGTATGTTTCTCCATTTATTTTTCAATGCAGAACTTGGAATTCCTTTCTTAAACACAGTGACATCCATACCTGGTGATTTTAGAATTTGCTTCCAGGATTCATTGTGGAATTCTCTGTTTTTGAACCATCTCTCTCCATTTATAAGCAACCCTGTAGCTTCTGCAATGAAAACTTCAGTGACAGTGAATTTGACATCTCCCACTTCAACTTCAGTTCCTTGAAATGATCTTGCAAATGTTTTAGTGACTTCTTTGTGGAAGCCATTAAATTTCTCCAAAAATTGTAGCCATCCTATCTGTTGCAACATTTCTTTACATTGAGGGTAGCCTTCTAGGTATTTTGTACCCACTGGTTCAGTTCTTACAATGAAACCCATAATTGCTTCTTCAATGTTCAGATTAATACTCTTTCTACCCTCTGAAACAATAACTTTCACCTTTGAATTTAAATGGCTTCAAGTTCTTAATGACAATGACTAAAAACTTCGGAATGATATACATCTGATTGATAGTGACAACAGCTTCAAACTTCAGACTGATATGCCTCTGGTTGACAATGAAAACAGCTTCAAACTTCGAGCTGATATGCCTCTGGTTGACAATGAAACTTTGGATTGATATGCCTCTGATTGACAGTGACAAATGGCTTCAAATTCCCACACTGCTATACCTCTGTCTCTCGGTAACAAATGGCTTCAAATTCTTCACTGCTATACCTCTGCGTTTACAGTGATAATGCTCAATCTCTGCCCACGGTGATAGTGCTTTGATATTCAAACTGATATACCCTTTTTCTCTGCTCACGGTGATAAGAATATCTCTGTTTGCGGAATGAAGTGCTGGCTACAGAATGGAGTGATGGAAGTAGTTACGGAATGAGTAAATGGAGTGAGGTGGAGGAAATGAATTAATGATTGAAAAGACGGCGGAGATTTTTACAACGGAAAATAAAATCATCATTGAATGATTTGGTTGGGTGACGTGAGGAATTCAAACACTTCAGCCATTTTAACCGCTTAAATGATGTCGGGTATGGAATTTGAAATGAGAGATTTTAATCCAAAGTTTGTGGAGGGTTTATTGGTCATGATCAATAAAAATAATTAAAACAACCTTTTCGAACAATTCATAACTAAAACTATGCTAAAATTTATGAAATTCCATTATAATCTAAACTTGTTACCTCTGCTTTTCATTTGATTTTTGTAGTCTTTGTCTTCTTTGTTCACCTTTGGAAGAGTCTTCATAATTCTTCTTGATGTTTCTTATTCATGGATATTCTGGATCATTTTGTTGCAATTCTAATGTCTGTTGGTTGGTGCCTTCAGGATTTGTAGCTGCAGAATGACTGTCTGGCTGCAGAAAGGCTGATCAGCTGCAGAATGTCTGTTGAGCTGCAGAATGTACCTGTAGAGCATTTTGATCATGGAATGGAGTGGTTTGGGAATATAAGTGAAATGTTATATGATATGAATGGAGATGGATGATGAGACGTGATATGTATGAAGTGGATGATGAAATGGAATGGATTCAGTTTATGAAATGGAGTGGAAGAACATAAGAACTGCCCTGCAATCCATGACATGTTTTATTCATTTACAGCAAGACATCAAACTTTAAATTTTGACATGAAAATGAGATGGATGGAGTATGGAATGAGATGAATGAAATATGGAATGAAGTAGAGTATGAATGAATGAATGAAATGGAATATTGATGGATAAGTGAATGAAGTGGAATGAAATGAGATGGATCATAAGCACTATGGATCTGAACTTATGATTTTGTAACAGCTGCTTGCAAAAACAAAATGGGAAAAGTTAGAGTGTCAGAGAGACTCTGATTTTCACCCTATCTTTTCTGTATAAACATGCCAATCAATGATTGGTTTTCATGTTTATACCTTTATTTTATTTTTTTATATTTTTTTATATTTTTTTTATTTTTTTTTATTTTTTATTTTTCAAAAGAGAAATGCTTCGGAAAATTTAATCAAGTTGATGAAGAAGAGAGACTCTTCTTCATTAACTTCACATCATTGTCTTCTTGGAACTTCTTGACAAACTCTTCTCTTGAGAGTGGCTTGTGGTATAGCTTCAGTCTATGACCATTCACAAGAAAAGTGACCTCTTCTTCATCTATAGTTTTGATTTTTACTGCCCCATTATCAAAAATTCGAACAATTTCATATGGCCCAAGCCAATGTGTCTGAAATTTCCCTTGAAAATCCTTGAATTTTGAATCAAACAAGAGAGCCCAATCACCCTCTTTAAATTTATTCTCCTTGATGTACTTGTCATGCCATCTAGCCCTTTGCTGTTGGACTAGACTTGTTTTCTGAACTGCATCTTGTCTGATCTCATCCAATTCATTAATTTGCTCTAGTCTATGCTTTTGTGCCTCCGTTAGATCAAGTCCTAGCTGAACTGCCATCTTGAATGTTTGAATTTGGAACTCTATGGGAAACAAAACTTGCTTTCCATAAACAAGCTCATAAGGAGTATGGCCTGTTGTGTTTCTCCATGTAGTTCTATAGGCCCACAAGGCTTCGTGAAGCCTATCTACCCAATCTCTTCTATGTAGATGAACAGTCTTTGTTAGGATTCCTTCAATGACTTTATTAGTGGATTCCACTTGACCATTTGCTTGTGGATGATAAGGAGTAGATGTTCTATGTCTGATTTTGTACTTCTCCATCATTTGCTCCACTAGCCCTGATGTAAATTGAGCTCCTTGATCTGTAACAATTTCCCTTGGGACACCAAAACGAGTAAAAATATCCTCAAAAAGAAAAGTAACTACAGATGCTTCATTAGCAACAAGTAATGGCTTGGCTTCTACCCATTTAGTAACATAATCAGTGCAAACTAATATATACATCTTCTATCTTGATGGAGGACTAATAGGTCCTACAAAATCCAAAGACCATTTTTCAAAAGGTTCAATATGTACCTGAGGTTGTAATGGCATCTCACCTGAAGGAGAAGGTTTCCCTACCCTTTGGCAACTGTCACACCTTTTGACATACTCTTTAGCATATTTAAATAAGGATGGCCAATAATATCCTAAATTAAGGATCTTATAGGCTGTCCTCTTATCTGCAAAGTGTCCGCCACAAGGTTCATCATGACATGCCTTGAGAATCTCAGGCATCTCATCTTCACGAACACACCTTCTAATGATTAAATCTGGACCTGTCTTGTACAACTCATTAGCAACCCATGAATATTTTGCACTATCACAAATGATTTTTCTTTTATCCCTTGCATTCATAATTGAAGGAAATTTTCCTGAAACGAAATAATTAGCAATATCAGCAAACCATGGAGTTTGAGTAGAAATTGCAAAAAGATATTCATCAGGAAATTGATCTTCAACTGGAGTGTCATCTTTGATATTTTGGAGTATAGATAGGAAATCAGCTACTGTGTTTTGTTTTCCAGGCCTATCTAGAATGGTGATGTTGAATTCTTGTAAGAGCAATAACCATCTTATAACTCTGCCATTAGTGATTGATTTGTTCATTAAATATCTAATTGCAGAATGATCAGTATGAACAAAAGTTTCATAGCCTGTTATATAGTGTCTAAATTTGTTTATGGCATGAACAACAGCTAAAAACTCTTTTTCAATTACAGTATAATTTAACTCTGCAGGAGTCAAATTTTTACTGGTATAATAGATGGCATAGGGAATTAAATCTTTTTGTCCCAATACTGCTCCTAGAGCTGTATCGGAAGCATCTGTCGAGATATGAAAAGGTAACTTCTAGTTAGGTCCCCTTAATATAGGTGCTTCAGAAATTTTGGTTTTCAAGGTTTCAAAAGCTAACTGGCAATCAGAAGTCCACTTTAATTCACAATCTTTGGTGAGTAATTTGAAGAGTGGAGATGCTATTTTGGTAAAGTTTTCTATAAATCTCTGATAATACCCTGTAAATCCTAGAAAACTTCTAACATCTCTTTGACAACTTGGAATGGATAGGTTAGAAATGACTTCAACTTTTGCCTCATCAACTCTAATCCCATCCTCTGAAATGTGGTGCCCTAAAACAATACCTTCAGTAAACATCATAAAACATTTTTCATGACTAAGTGAAAGGTTTGCTTCTTGACATCTTTTTAAGACTTTTTCCAAGTTTTCTAAAGCCTCTTCAAATGTGTTCCCATAAACTGTGAAATCATCCATGTACACCTCTACACAGTCATGTATTAGATCCGAAAAAATTCCTAATACTGCCCTTTGGAATGTTGCAGGTGCATTGCATAATCCAAATGGCAATACTCGGTAAGCATAGGTACCCCAAGGACAGGTGAATGTGGTTTTGTCCTGGTCTTCAAGTGCTACTTGGATTTGATTATAACCACTAAACCCATCTAGGAATGAAAAGTACTTTTTTCCAGCTAATGTATCTAATACTTGGTCTATGAAAGGTAAAGGAAAATGGTCTTTAAGAGTAGCTTTATTTAGTTCGCAGTAGTCAACACACACCCTCCATTTTCCATTTTTCTTTGGCACAATGACCAAAGGAGAAACCCATTGACTATCTGAAATAGGATAGATGAAATTAACATTTAATAATTTTTGCAATTCTTCTTTAACAATTTCTCTAAGATTTGGATTCATCCGTCTTTGAGGCTGTTTGATTGGTTTGCAATTTGCCTCTATATAGATGTGATGAGTACAAGTCTTGGTGCTTATCCCTTTCATGTCAGTGTATTCCCATGCATATGCAGAAGAATGTCTCTGTAATACTTTGACTAACTCTTCTTGTTGAGATTTTTCTAGGTTCTTGTTTATGTTCAAAGTTTTGCCTAGGAAAATCTCACTTGTAGAGCTGCCAAAATTTTCCATAGATTGAAGAGACATCTTCCTAGATGACAAAAACTCAATATTGGATCCCTCTTGAAATGATTCATGTTTGTGTTCTAGAGAGGATTCAAAGTTTTCTAGTGTATTTAGAATTTGATTATCTTCACTAATTTCTGAAATTGTGAAGAGAGGTTGTAAATCTTCCTCATCCTCTATCCATTGAGTGTCATCTAGATCTGTAATTGTCCTAGCTGGAGGATATAAAGTGAACTTCTTAGTTGAACTACCATCAGAGATATACATATCACCGGATCTACAAATAATAAAAGCATCAGCTGTAGCCAACCAAGGTCTTCCTAATATAACAGGATGTCCTCCTAGATTATTCTTAGGAGTTAGGATCATGAAATCCACAGGGTACTCCCAAGAATCTAGGGACACTGGAATGTCTTCTATTACCCCATCTGGTTTGATCACAGATCTGTCTGCTAATTGTAATAATGTGGGTGTAAAGAGAAGATTAGGAAGTTTCAGTTTATCCATGATTTGTCTACTCATGATATTGATTGCTGCTCCTAAATCAATGAGTGTGTTTTGAATTTCAATTCCATTGATGTGAATTTTGACAATTGGATTTCCTGGGTCAAGATACTTTGGAATAGCAATCTTGCCCATCATAATGTCTGCTATTTGTCCTACCAGTTGAATTTTCTTGGTTTCTCTTATTCTTTTTCTTGTTGTCTTCATACTCAACTCCTTTATTGTTTTGGCTAAAATTGGGATTTCCTTGATGGCTTGCAATAATGAAATTTTAATGCAAACATTTCTCAATTCATCTAAGAAATCATAATTAGGCACCATGATTTGTTTTTCTACACCTCTATCAATTTGTAATCTTTCTGGAAAGGGAGGTATAGAAGTAGATGTGGATGGTTTCTCTAATACAGGAGTTGAATTTATTGGATCTTTTTGTTTTAGTTTTTCAGTGTTTTGGTCTTGAAAGGATGTGTCTTCCTCAAGAATTTTATTCACCCGTAGAGAGTCTTCCTCAGAATTATCTTGTTCTTGTATGATCACAGAAGGTTCCTCTTTTCAAGTATCCTTCCAGACCTAAGTTGAACATCACTAAGGTCTAGAGGAGTAATTAAATAAGTTGGAAACTGTTGGCCTTCTATCATGTATGTGTTCTGAGGATTTTTATTATTGGGGTTTGGTATGGGTTGAGCAGGCAATTGATTTAATTTTTGAGGGAATGGTAATGAAAGTGGTTGATTTTGATGTGGTTGGTCCTAGCTCATTTCCCTCGTTCATTCAACCGTCCTACTTCCATTGAACCACTTCACTGCCAGAAAGTTTTTAAAAAGTGTAAAGAAATAAGGGGAAAATTGTTGAGAGCGTGTAACCGTAAGGGACCTTCCACCATGAACAAGGTCCGCAAGTCAGGGATATATTGAAGAAGGCAAAGTGGTTGCGGTTTATCCAAAAGTTTAGAGGCTACCATAAAGAAGTGACAAAAGCTTTTGCAAGGTCGTTCAATGGCCTGGAAGTAGAGATTGGAGACCTTAAGTTCACGGTGAATGAGGCATCTATAGCAACTGCCACAGAACTTCCTCAAGAGGGTGAACGTTGGTTTAAGAACAAAAGCATTAGTGATGAAGCTTGGAGAATAATCTTACGAAACCCAGGTATGGACATAACTATTTTTAAAAGAGGAATTCCTGTTCATGCTTTGAAAGAGGAATGGGCTACTTTGCTGCTAGTTGTTCAAAAATTCATCACCTGTGAAGGCCATTTTGGGTCCATGTATATGTACCATACTAGATTGCTGATGAATTTTCTAGATAATCAAACTCTCAATCTCCCATATTTTCTATTAAATAGTTTGAAGAAGATGTCTGTGACTGTTCAGAAACATTTAGGGGATGTAGAACCACATATATATCACCATGGTCTTGTAAAAATTTTGATTGAAAAACAGTTAAAAGAGAACAAGGATACATGGGAACAATTTTTGATCAGAAATTTCTTTGAAGAACCTCAAGAAATTCCTGAAGGTAGCACATCAAGAAGGAGTAGGAGAAAAATAACAAATGATGAAACTCAAAGTACTCCTACTACTACAATTGAAAGAACTAGTAGGGAAGAGAGACTGTCAAAAAGGAAGAAGAAAGAAACCAAGGGTAAAAAGCCAATAACATCAAAAGAGAGAAAAAGTATTGAGGCTATGCATCAAAACCCTTCTTCCGAAGAAGATCATCAAGTGTTATCTGAAAGACTAGTTCACCTTCAAGAACAGTCATCTATGGCCAAGAAGAAAGAGAAAGGAAAACAAAAGCAAAAAGACAGTGGTCCACAGCGTGTGAGAAGAAGTTCCAGGCTTAAGGGGAAGTTGAGGAAAATGCAAATGAAGGGACCTCATTTTATCGATTTGGGAGAAGAAACATCTGAAAAATCCCCAGCTGACCATAGTCCATCTCACTCTCAGTCAGTTAGTGAACCTGGTTCATTTCATTCTCAGTCAGACATTGAACATAGTCCATCCCATTCTCAGCCAGATGTTGATGTGAGCCCTTCTCAGCCAGATTTTGAAGACAACTCTCCTTCATGGCATTTTGGGGACAGCCCAATAAAAATGACACCTGATATAGACCCCAAGCAGCAAGAAGTATATGATTATATAGAATCTTTAGAAAAATCAGCTACAGGTCCCAGTACTTCGTCCATTCAGCCTCACATATCACAAAATGATCTAGTCCAATCACTGAAACAGGAAATCTTTGAGCTAGAGCTTTTAAATAGACACATTAAAAATGAAAATGAGACATTGAAGGAACAAATAAAATTGGACAAAATCATTCATGATAATACCATGCTACATCTGGGAATATGGAAGAAGAAGAACAAGAAATTGAAAAAGAAATGCCAGAAGTTAAGCAGAGCACTGGTTAATATCAAATTTAGATGCTTAATGAAGAAGCCCAGGATGTTGGCAGCACCAAGGAAGAAGAGGAGAGGATTGGATGTACTGGCTGAAGTGTCAAGGCATATGAAATGAAGAAGGATTATCAAAATTTTGGTTGCATGAGGACATGCAACACCTTCACAATGGGGGTATGTTGAGTCTCAAATCTGCATCTTTCTTATACATCTTCCTAGACCTTTTTCATTCACCTGAACCTTCCAAGTTGTCAATATCATTGTATATTAATTGCAAAAGAGCATCTAAAATGGTTTTTAACTATATTTTGTGTCTGTTGTTTGATTTAGATTTTTGCTCATTTAGCTGCGGAATCTTGCCACTTTCCGCAGCTGCTGCAACTTTCTGCAGCCATTTTGTGAAATTCTATGTTACAGGTGTCCTCAGGAAAAACGAGCCACATGGGCAAGTCAGAAATGATGTGGACATGGATCGTGTCCTATTGGCTCGAGCAAATTCACTTAAGGAGGTTGTGGTCAAAGGTGGCCAAGTGGAAGTCAACCGTAGAGTCCCACGGTGACAGGACTCTGTTTCTCATCATGTGAGGATTTGCATGACCGTTTCTAACTTACGGGAGACACATCAACACCTGTACACGGCTCCATAAGCCGAATCCAACATCCACTCCTCATAGATTTACTCCTCACTGCGGCCATGATGCTGGATCCCTGGACGTGATGATTTACGTGTCTCCATCAGCACAAACTTTAGGGAATTAGTTATATTACCTTTGTTATAAATAACGCGTTTGCATACGCACATTAGATTAGCCTCCAGATAGCTCTGTAATGTAATTACGTTGCCACTGTGCCGTAATATCACCTCTCTGTTATGACTACATTTTAATATATAAGAAGACTCTGTTTCCAAGCATAATTCGTACTTGAAGGCTATTGCCAAGGCTGGTGCAGAGGGCCCCTGCACACGCCGAGGTTTTGTGCATTATTGTATAGTTCTTGTTTTTATTTCTTTAAGCTCATTGTGCCATAAGTTATCCATGTGTTTATACATTACATCTTTCATGGTATTTCTGCTTCATCTCTGTTTATAATCTTTCATGCTTTACATCTTACTTCTGTCCATAATCTTTCATGTTTTATGTTGTTGTTAACTGATTAGTGTTCCTGTTTCAAATTACAAATAGGCAGCCCGGGCATTTGCATAACCTTTTGACTAATGACATGGAATTAATATTGTTCTGCTGCTAATTTACTTTTCTTAGTTTCTGTTTAATTTCAGTACTGTTTTGTCTATTTCAGTCTTGCTCATTTGCTTCAGTAGTTAGATTTAGATATATTAAATTGCTCATGACATTTTCAGTTACCTCCGAAAGCCATAGCTGGACTAATGGCGAGGGATTGAATTATGAATGTGTAGTTTGATATTAGTTTACTTTCTGCAAGTTAGAAATATTAAATTGCTCATGACATTTTCAGTTACCTCTGAAAGCCATAGCTGGACTAATGGCGAGGGATTGAATTATGAATGTGTAGTTTGATATTAGTTTACTTTCTGCAAGTTAGAAATATTAAATTGCTCATGACATCTTCAGTTACCTCCGAAAGCCATAGTTGGACTAATGGCGAGGGATTGAATTATGAATGTGTAGTTTGATATTAGTTTACTTCCTGCAAGTTAGATATCAGGTTACTCAAGTTGTTTATGGTTACCTCCGAAAACCATAGCTGGACTAATGGTGAGGGATCAGAAGATAAGTTGATGTAATTTGATTTAGATTTACTTTGTTGCAACTTTTGGATTTATTTAAGCATAGTTTCTTTTGTGTTTGAACAACAACAAGAATAATGAGTTTCATGATCAGTAGTTCATTGTTTGTTTGACTAGAGTAGTGATGCAATTTCATTTTCTTTGAAGAATTAATTTTGTCATTGTGTGTTTTAAAATTATTTTGAAGTTTGGAAAATCATTAGAAAGACATCATTGTCTTGAATATTTGTCTCCATACTTGTTTTTCAGAATTTCATAAAAATCCAAAAACGACCAAAAAGTAAGAGATAGGTTATCTTGCACATATAGTGCGCCACACTTCATCAGCTTACGAATCCCGGATTGATAAATTAATGTAGCAATTTAGGACACACTAAATTGACCAAACACCTAGTTGGAATTGCTTCAATCCACTTGGTGAAATAATCGTTGTTTTTAGGATCCAACGATGCTAAATTGAATATGATGGATGAATCTCACCAATAAAATTCCAGGGATGAATCTCACCAATAAAATCTAGTCCCCACTGTTGGAATGGCGCCTCAACATAAATAGGCATCAAGGGTAAAGGAACAAGCTTTTTCTTACCATAAAAAATATGGCATTCATGGCAGGCAACAATCTTTTTGTAGACACTTTTGAACATAGTAGGCCAGTAGTACCTTGCTCTGAGAGTCTTGTTTGCTGTGGCCTTCCAATAATTATGACCTCCACAATCTCCTTTGTGAAACTCCTCAATCACTTTTTCTGCCTCCTCTTCCAACAAACAATACAAAAAGATTACCACCAATATCTTTCCAATACAAATTTTTATCAATGATGCAGTACGTCAGGGATTTCAGCTTCAAAAACCTTTCTTTAGACTTTGTCAATTCAACAGGAGCCCTATAATGAAGTAAGACAAAAACAATGTCTTTTTACAATTCAGAAAGGATGTACTTCTCTTCAATGGGAATGAGCTCTTCATCTTCATCTGATAATTTTGAAATTTCTGCATTTAAATTCATATCAAGATAGTCAAAATTGGACTGAGCCATTAGCTTTGCTAGCCCCTGACCCTTCACCAATTTTGTAGGTATGATGTCTATATCATATTACAGCAAGCTAGCTATCCACTTCCCTCTCTTACCATCAGGATCTGCTTGAGTCAAGATGTCCTTCACAGCAGCATTAGGAACAAATGCTATTACATGAGAATGCAGAATGTAAATTCTGAAATATTTGATGGCTTTGACCAAAGCATAGGCCTGTTTCTCTAGGATATTGTACTTCAGTTATGAATTAGCTAAGGTCCTGCTAAAAAATGAAAAGGGCTGCTCAGTACCTTGATATCCTTTTTACAGCAAAACTCCAACAATTGTATTTTCTGATGCAAATGTAAAAACCATAAATTCTTTTGAGAAATCTGGGCTGATCAACACTGGTGCTTGAGTGAGTGCTTTTTTGATCTCCTCAAATGAATTATTTTCTTCTACTGTCCACTTGATGTCAGCTCCTTTCTTCAGCATCTTGGTTATGTCTTTTACAATCTCAGCAAAATTTGAAATAAACCTCCCCACAAAATTTACTCTCCCAAGGAAAGACTGAATTTTCTTTTTGCTTCTAGGCAGATCTACTTTCTGAATGGCATTGACCCTATTTGGATCAATATTAATCCCATATTTTGATATAATATGCCCAAGTAACTTCCCTGAAGTTAGAGCAAATATTCTTTTAGTGGGATTGAGATAAATTCCAAACCTTCTACACTTCAGCAGAACTTTCTCTAGATGCTTCAAGTGGTCTTCCTCTCTCCTTGAGAAAACTGTTATGTCATCCAGATAAACAACCACCAACTTGTCCTTCTCTTTAGAAAAAAAGCAATATCCATTTCTCTTTGAAAAGTGGCTCCTGCATTCATAAGACCAAAGGGCATATTTGCATACATGAATGTGCCCCATGTTGTGGTAAAGACAGTTTTCTCCTGATCTTTTGGGTGCACTAGAATCTGATTGTATCCTGAAAAACCATTTAGCATTGACATCCTTTGGGAACCAACAATGTTCTGCAAAATTTGTTCCATCTTAGGTAGAGGGTAATTATCTTTCAGAGAGGCTTTGTTCAATTTTCTTAAGTCAATGCATATTCTGATTTCCCCACTCTTCTTTCTGACTGGAACTAATTTAACAAGCCATTTGGAGAATCTGATAGGGACAATAATCTTTGCATCAAAAAGCTTCTTAATTTCCTTCTCAATCAGAGGCATAAGAAGCAGATTAATCCTCCTCAACTTCTATTTGAAAGGCTTCTCATTTTCTTTAATAGGAATGGTATGTTGAATGATACTGGGATCATACTTCTTTAAATCAACATAACTCCATGCAAAAACATCAATGAACCTTTTCATCATCTCAGTATATTTCTATCTCATGTCTACTGAAAGAAACTTTGAAAGCTTAATCATTTTTGGCAATGCTACTATACTAAGGTTACAACTCTCTACCTCTTCATCATCAACTTGTATCCGAGGAGACTTGAACACATCATTTTGGTCAAAAATATTTTCAAGTGGGATGAGACCTTGAGGAATAGAATTATTCTTTAGTTGTAACACTTCAGAATTACCCTTAGTTTCAGCAAGCATGTTTTGCTGATATACTTGTGTGTGTTCAAAATCCTCTTTCAATTCTATGAAGTTTTTGACTTGCTGGTCATCCTCAAAAACTTGGCAATGGATGATGTTGTTAGGGATAGTAGGCCTATGGCGAACTTCAACCTCATATCTTTTAGTGGAATGTGCAGGGATAGCAAACAGACTTGCAGAGACAGCTAGGGAGTTAGCTACTAAGTTTTGATCCCTAGTCTTCACAATAAATGAATATTCTTGAAAATTCTCTAACATCTCCATGATCAAATTTCTGTATGCTCTCATTCTTACATCCTTTGTTTGATACACACCCTCAAATTGTTTAATAACTAATTCAGAATATCCACAAACATAAATATTTTGGGAACCCAATATTTTCAAAATTTCTAAAGCCAAAAATAGAGATTCATACTCAACCATGTTATTTGTGCAATCAAAGTTCAATTTGAAAGAAAAGAACTTAATTTCATCCTATGGAGTTGTGATCCAAATTCCTGCTCCAGCCCCTTCTCTTCCTGCTAATCCATCAATATGTAACAACCACCAACCTTCTGCCTTTTCTTCACTATTTTGCTGATTTTCTGTTTCCTAAATTTATGCTCTCTTTTCATCCTCTGCTTCATCAGTCAATTCATTGAAAAGTATAGCAGATCCTAATTCAATATCAACAACATAGATTGGGAAATTTTGAGGTTTTTCTTTTCTACTCACCATATAAGCCATCCTTGTTTCTTTGTATAGCCTTCTTTGCTCACCAAAACCAGGAATGGTGGCATAAGTTAGGTCCATTTGCATGGTGCCTTTGATCTTTGCTGCCCATGATCTAGATAATAACATGCCAAAATTAGGTTGAATGCATGCTACCACAATGTCCATTACCACTGTCTTGGAAGAAACTTGTGTAAGACCAACAACAACATCTTTTATTAAACTAATGCACTAAACTCTTTTTGAATCAAAAGAAAACAAATCCTTATATGGCCTAGTAATTTCCAATCCCATCCTTTCCATAATTACTTTAGGCATGAGGTTATGAGAGGCCCCTGTATCCAACATGGCATTGTGTAATGTCATGTCATGAATACTAAGACTAACATAGAAAGGGGGTACCTCTTCATTATGCTCATCTTCCAATCTTGGTCCCAAGTAGATGGTTGGATGATCCTCTTGAACATTAAGGATATAAACAGCTCCTCGTTGGGAATTCAACATTTTTACAATTTTAATTCTATATTTATTCACCTTAAGAATTTCTCCAAAAGGAATTTGGATTTTAATCTTGGAGATCTCATTCTCCAAACTGAAAACAGAAGCAGATTTTTCAATCTCTTTGACAGGAGGAGGAGGTGGTGGATCTTTTATAACCTCAGCAGCTTTAGGGGAATCTTTCTTAGGTTGTATTTTTTTTTGCAGTAATTGGAACATTTTTGTTTCTGAGGTTGTATTGTTTCTGCATCTCAAAGATTGCATTTTGGTATCCTTTAAGATAATCAGATGGTTCTTCACCCTTGTTTAAATCATGATTTGACTCATCATGTTCTTCCTTAGTCAAAAAAATTCCTGACATGTTTTCATCTAAGCAATGAATTGAGTCTTCTGGTATTTCAGGCTGATATTCTTCATCAACTTAATTTTCCTGAAAAGGAGGCTTTACTTAAGGGCTAGGTTGATTCTTGTTTTCCCTTGGTTTCTGTTGATTTTCAGGTATTTTAAACTGAGGATTTCTAAACTGAGGTTCATGTTGTGTAGGAGTAGAAGAGGCATTCCCAAGGGCAAGCCTATCCATCAATTTTTCCATTATCTTCATCATGGAGTCAAATTTATCATCTGAGGTGGAAGGCTTATCATCTTCTTTCAATTTTGTCTTTTTCATATTGGAATTTTTGGCTGCTAGCATATTTCCTCCACCTTCACTGCATCATTTTGCATTTCAGCTAGTGAAGGGGATTCTCTTTCTCTTAGCAGGATAGAAAAGTCATAGTCAAAGGCCTCAAAATATCTCAGTTGAGCTACTCCTGGTGGAGGATTTAGATGGGCAGGGATGGAGTCATGAACTTTATTAAATATCTTGGAGAAATTTTGGACAGTTTCATCAATAGCTATTTTCAAACTATTATACTCAATGAGGGCTTGTACAGGGTTGGTTCTATTTCCCCACTTTCTTAAGAAGCTATATTAAAATTCATTCAAATTATGTAGGCTTCCTACAACAAGGGCTTTGAACCTCTTTCTGACCTCACCAATAAAGCTCTGAGAAAATAGTATCATCTTGACATCCTCATGGTCAACCTCCTCCCTATCTATGAAGTCATTAAACTGGTCTACATGCTCTTCAGCTGTAATTTCTTCATCACTTCCCCAAGTTTTGATTCTAGTAGAATATTTGCTAGGAGGGGCATTAAGGACAGTTGGGAGAACAAGATGGGCATACCTAGCAGGTGCAACAATAGGTGGAGGTGGCACATTTCCTGCCATGATGACTGGAACTGTGGTAGTTTTAGGGACAGTAGCAGTAGAGGAACAAGAACTGTTAGGAGGTGGAATTTTTGGTCTTTGAAGTCCAGTTACAATTGAAGTCTAGTCAAGTAAAGGAAAACCAATTTTTCTTCGTAGCAAGATTTCAAATGGGTCTAGTTCCTTCAACCTATCTAAAGATTCCCCCTCTAACAGTAACTATGATGTGACCGCCCCCCATAACTCTTCTTTATCTTTTTGGGTCACTAAGGCTGAGGTATCAATACCTCTTCTTTGTAGTTCTAAAATAATCTCAGTCAATTCTTTTTCATTTTCAGACCTAAAGAAGACTTCCTAAATTTTATCATAAAACTTTTTATCTTCAGGACTTATTAAAACTTCAGACGACAAGGCTTTTGAGTGTAATGGAGTACCTGATTTTGCATAAATGCCTTGAATGCCTCTGGAAATTGTGTTTGGATTGTCCACAATTGTAGGTGGATCCTCGTGTATCTCCTTTTTGAAGCTACCTTTGATCATAATAATTTTGAATGGAGTCGCCAAGGTAGTTGCAGCCTCAAATAGATTTTGATCTCCTGCTACCTTCAAGAGTTCAACTTCGAAATTTCAGGAAAAGTATATCTTTAGGCTCCTGGCAGATGCACCAAAATGTTATCACAAAATTGTACTTGATTGGTTGCTTGATCAGAAAACTCTATGTAACTGTTTCAAACCAGCTTTTGACTGAAGCTTAGCCTCTTCGGTCTGAGAGGGCTCTCACAAAGGGATTTATGATATTTGATAATGATAGTACTAGATGGCTAACTGTATTTGAAAAGTGATTTGTTTTTTATGTATGTAGGTTGAAAAGAATGTAGGTTTGCTACCATTGGACTTATGGAGTCAACAATCAATATTTTCATTGGCAAGGTTTCTTGACATGGAAGCTGAGGCAGATAGGGGTCTCTAACAAAGGAAATTCACTCATAAAACATAGGGCAACACATTCATTTCATCAATAAAGGAATTCAAAGCATAAACATATGAATTCTGAGTAATAGAGATGAAATATACTGCAAGTGGTAAACATAAAGATATAGATCAGAATGACATCCACCCTAACAGTTCTAATCATGGATTAACACCTTGCAGTATATTTGACAAGACAAACAAAAATACCCTTTTTCGTAGTGTGGTTAGTTCATTTCCTCGTAGTTTCGCTATGAAACTATTAGGCACTTTCATAGCGAAAACTGCCTTTTTACAGTGTAATACGCTATGAAAACAAGAAAAACTAGCTAAAGTGACCTTTTTGAATTCAAAATCTTGGGAAATGAAATATGTCAACAAATGATGACTGATGGGACATGATATGACTTGAATGGGGGTGGATTTGGACCTTAGGATAGATTAATATGAAAAAAATTAAAATTTTCCTTTACCAACTTGTGACAAATGAGCTCTATGACCATACCTTTGACAAATGAATTGTAAGACCATGTAAAATAATGTTTCACTTTTTCTTAGTGATAACAGAATCCATAATTGTGCAATGTTTGACGAAATGCATGTCAAGGCTATTAGGGGTCTAGTCAAGTCTTTGTTCAAGTATTTTAATTTGTATCATTGTTTTGATGCTACTTTTCATTCCTAAATATTTCATGGAGTTCTGGGTAGTGGCTTGAATCTTGGCCCTAAAAAGGTGGCACAGAATCTGGGGTTGCAAGCTCAGAACTAGCTGAAAAAGTCCCACTCGCATGGATGCCTTGCTACGGGAGAAAATGGAGTGTTTGAATCGTATGCATGCATTGTCATGGGAGCATCTAAGGATCTAGATCGGTGAAATTTTTATTTTACTCAGGGGTTGGTCACCTGGAAGGGTGGGTTGCCTCCTAAAGGTTCTATAACATGTGTAGAAGGTCAGTTTGGTTGGGTTGCATCAATTCCACTTCCTTAACTGGACATGGGGAGTTGAATCACATCATAGTAGTCTCTTGTCACATTTTTACCTCAGTGGATCGGTTATATTGGGTAAATGTGGGAGGAGGGTGTTACAAAATGGTATTAGAACATGGTTCACCTCTTGGACTGGATGGGCGGTGTGTTGGTCATGAATTCATGTTGGTTAGATATGTGTTCCTTATATTTATGGTCTATATGCTTGTTGCATATGCGTGGTGTTGGTCATGGTCGTAGTTGTGTCGCCATGTGAAATTTGATGGTGTTGTTGTTGAAGGTGACATAATGAGTTTATGTTGGTTTGGCACTGTTTATGCATGACAATGTTTATAATTTGATTATGCATACATTGATATGGTTGTAGTTGTCATGCATGCGGTCATGATGTGTGGTTAGTAAGGTCATGCATTGATGACTGGACTATGGTCGAAATTATGATTACATATTGTTATGATTATGTTTATACATGTATTGGACTAATCTGGTTGATCTTGCAGATGAGATATTCCCACTCAAAATATACTGAGGTATGTTTATTATGTTTATATTTTGGCTTAGATGACATAATATGCTTTGCATGAAAGAGAACAAATATGTTTAGCAATATGATAGACTACAGTTCCCGAGATTATCCATATGGATCAAATGAGAAACACGGTGTTGGGAACTCTTTTGAATTAGCGAAAACATTGAGAATATTGAAGGAAGAATTAAGAAGTTGCAAAGTAGACAATGATAGAATCATGCAGGAACAAGATAAACAAGCATAAGTCAATGCAGTAATCCTTCAAAGTTTGTTAGAGTTGCAGAGACAAGGGCCACTTCAGGTCATCCATGGGTAGGAGGACATAACTAATGGGGCCTATGGAAGTATATATTATAGTGGGAACAGGTCATATAGATTTGGCATGATCAAAGATGGCATGTTATTGGATACTCTGGATAGGAGAGGTGATGGGAACAAGTACTATTCTATTTCTGGTTCCCATAGGCACTATGATCATTATCGTTATCACCCTTACAGGAGGAGTGACAAGGGATATTTACTTGATGAGTTTAAGAAAGTGAAGCCACCTATTTTTGATGGATATTTGAAGAAGTCGGAGGATGTAAAGGCTTGGTTACTTGGTATGAAGAATTTATTTGAACTACATGAGTACACGAAGAATACGAAGGACATAATAAATATCTTCAACCTCAAAGGGAAAGTGGAAAGATGTAAAATGGGTTAGAGACATAAGGATAGAGGATTTGAGTTGGCATGAATTCAAAAGACTTTTCAGGAAGAAGTACTTATCAGAAAGGTACCACGACAGTAAATCCAAAGAATTTTACGAGCTAAAGATGGGATCGATGACACATGAGGAGTATACAACTAAGTTTCTGGAGATATTGAGGTATGTATTGTATATTAAGTATGAAAAGGCTAAATTTTAGAGATTTTTCAGTGGATTTACATTAGCTTTTAGAGATTAGATTGAGTGTGATGAGCCTAGATCACTTAAGGAAGTTATTGGGAAACTAAAGCATTTCTACGAATTATCAAAATGTAAGAAAAAATATCAGCAGTGATGGAAAGGAAAAGATAAAGGTACAGGTAAATGACATCCAAGAAGAACAAGACCTCAAAGTGCAAAATATAAAGAGAATGTTGCACCATACAAGAAGTTCAACGTAGCTAGACAAGGACATGGGTCACAACAACAGAAAAGAGGTGATGGTAAAAGATGATGGGCGTGTTGAAAATGTGGTAAGGAACATCTTAAGAAGGATTGTCCACAAAATCAGTTTGGCAGGTCTCAAATTTACAGTGCACAGGAGGCACAGATAATTGGGGATGTTGGGAAGAGCATTGCACAGATTTATGAAGCACTGGATAACAAGCAGGCAGAGCATCATGAAACTATTATCGAGATGGATGGTAAGCTTTGTGATCAAGTTGTTTCTATTTTTATTGAACCTAGATCTAATTATAGTTATGTTAGGCTTGACTTGGTGGATAAGTGTGGTTTTAATAAGGAAGTTCATGCAAAATCTTGGTTAGTGTAGTTGGATACAGGTACCAAAAAGTGAGTATATCACTGGGTAAGAGCTTGCAAATTTGAGTTGAAAGGTATGCCTACCTCAACACATTTGAATGCATTTCCATTGGGATCATATGGTATGCTTTTGGGCATGAACTAGTTCTATATTCATAGGTCCAAAGTGGATTGTCATGTCAATGCCATTGAGTGCTTGAATGGCAATGGAGAAAAAATAATCTTACAGGGTAATAAGGAGGTAACATCAGTTAGAATGGTGACAACTATGTAGGAAAATCGCAGTTGCAGAAAAGAGTGTGTGTTATTTGAAGTGCATATTTCTAGCGATAAAGGAAAAGATGTTGAGGATGCAGAGGTATTGAGTAGGTACCTGATCTTGTAGCAGTTTTAGGATGTGTTCTCAACAAATATTTCAGTTTCCACCTTACAAAGAAGTGGAATTTTCTATTGAGTTGGTACCACAGGCAGCACCAACGTCAAAGGCACCATACAAAATGAGCACACAAGAGTTAGTAGAGTAAGTTGTAGTTGAAGGAAATGCTTGATAAGGGATATATTAGGCCAAGTATATTGCCATGGGGTGCACTGGTATTTTTTGTGAAGAAGAATGATGGTACTCTCAGGTTATGCATTGATTACAAGAAATTGAAAAAAGTGACCATCAATAACATATATCCATTTCCGAGGATTGATGAATTGCACGATCAGTTGAACGGAGAAGCAATGTTCTCAAAGATTGATTTGATATATGGATATCATCAGGTACACATCAAGGAAGAGGACATATACAAGAAAACTTTCTGGACTAGGTACAAACATTATGAGTTTGTTGTAGTTCCATTCAGCTTTACTAATTCTCTAGCTAATTTTAGGTGCTTGATGAATAATGTGTTGCGTCCTTATCTGGAAAAGTTTGTTATTGTATTCATTGATTACATCTTGATATATTCTAGGAATGAAGAACATGCCAAGCATTTAGTAGCAATATTGAGATTGTTGAGAGAGCATCCATTATATGCTAATCTTAGTAAATGCAATTTCTTTCAGACATAGGTACATTACTTGGGACATGTTATTTCCAAGAAAGACATAACATTAGATCTAGATAATATAAAAGTTATCATGGAATGGGAAGCTCCTAGAAATGTGGATGAGGTAAGATAATTAATGGGACTAGAAGGTTACTATAGGAGGTTCATCAGGAAATTCTCTCGCACTACCTATCCTATCACACCATTGCAGAGGAAAGGTAAGATATTTGAATGGAAAAAGTGTTGGCTTGAGGGTTCTTGACTCAGGTTCGAAGTTGAGGTTAACCAACAAAATCCTCTTACTGCTGGCCCTTTCGGTAGTGACCTGCTTGTGCAAGTCAAAGTCTCACCTGAAGAAATATGGGGGGGTGCTGGAACTAGGTTTCCACACCTTGAGAGAGGTTTGAATGATGTGGGTGCCTTAAGATTCGAAGTAACCATAAATAGACCTCCACAACATCTACCCTAACCAAGAAACCCTTACAGATAGCTTTTAGGTAAAATATGCAGAATAATTTACACAAGTTAACACAACATATAGAATTCAAGTAATATCCCTTAACAATAAATATCAGAACCATATACCATCAGATCCATCCATTAATCATTCATATAAACCCAAATACAGTTGCACAAGAGATCTAATTGCAAATAATACAAGAATCAGAAATAAGATGTAGAAACATTCATAACATAGACAATAGAATCATTTCAGACTCAGATATCTACAACAACATTCCTTTATTAATATCAGATCAGATCCTTCATACAAAAACCCTTCAACAGCCCATGCACACAACCAACGGGGTCTGCACACAACAGGACTAAGGTCTCCGCGCACACAGCCAGTAGGAGCCTTCTGCCCAGGCATATCCGCCCAAAATATCACAAAGTCACCAGTTCTAACGTCAACATTTAGAATTATCCCAAAAACTGCCTTCTTAGACTCGATCTAGACATATATTTATACTATTAGCCTGCACTACTCTAGGGTCTGCAAACCATGGTTTGCGGCCCCTTATTCTACCCTTTTGACCCATTACAATTCATGAGGGGCTTTGACCCGCCCCAAATCCCCGGCGCATGACTAATCTATTACAAAATATATCAAAAAACAGTCTTCGGACTTAGGGGACCCCGCTCCAACAGGCCCCCAACACAATCTTGTGACTCGTCCCGAGTCACACTGGCACTGGATTCTTCATTTTATTCTAGAGCTCCTAGATAGCAGCTGCAAATGGTACCAAAACACCTGCACTTTGGTTTGCTATGCTCTGCATAATAAAAACCAGCTTTTCTGAAGTTGGCCCTTCAGTGGCCAAAGTGACGCTCTGCAACGTCTGGTTCAGGTTCCAGACTGCAAGATCAAGGTCCTAAGGGAGCTTCATGGCCTCATCCACCCATGGATTCATATGATCGGTGACTATTTTATTCTTGAGGTAGAGCTCCTCCACCTTGTCCCACAACGCCTGGTTGGTCTGAAGGCGTGCCATTCGCTGAGCAGGGATGAATGTAGGAAAAGCTTCATGCAAGTAGTCGAACTCTTGCTCCATTGCGCGCAGCTCTAGTGTAATTTTCTGCACAGAGGTCCATAGTCCCATGGCTGTCTACAGGAGCTCCGACCCCTTATCAACATTCGCGAAGATGCTAGCGAATGATGTCTTTACTAGTGCGGCCCGTTGCATGCACACCTCCGGAGGGGTCTTAGGCTATAGCTTCACCTACAATGCAGCAATCTGCTGCTCAAAATCTGCTTTGACCAACTGAATCTCAGACCTATAAACTTTGAGGGCTGCGACTAATCTCTCAATCTTGGCTTGAGGCACGGAGTTGGCTGGGATTGTGATGTCAGGGATTTCACCACATAATCAATCAATGAGGCTTTATAGCTCCGCCTGGTAAGCTATGACTGCCTGTTGCGCTGTTTGAGCCTGGGTAGACTCTGCCACCTTTGTTGCTGTAATCTGCTCAACCTTGCTAATTTTCTGCTATGCACGAGCTTCTCTACTCTGCAGTTTCGTGGATATGAATATGTGTAGAGCATGGAGCTGCCCACTTGGCAGCTTCGGAAGGTCGATGCTGACCTCAGGGCAGGTTTGGACCTGCACACACAACTCTTCTTGTTCCATGGACACCGCTGCACCCAGGAAGGGGAAGATTCTGCTTCCTGTAGTTGTGACAATCAAAGTGGATGGCAGGCTCATTTGCACCGTCCTCGCTTGATCTACGCTCGCTTGCAATGTATTTGTTTTCAGTTGTAGGAATTGCAAAATTGACTGCAAAGCTTCCACTACGGCCTTGTATTATGTCTCCATCGTGTTCTAGTGGTCCTCTAATGCTGAAGCAATGATGTCTGCAATATTATCAAGGTCCTCTTCGGTCAGAGTAACCTTTTCCTTGCCTCCAGCCTTGGACCCTTTCCTATTCTTGCACGACCCTTTATATGTTTCCCCACCTCACTTGGTGCTGCGTGGAGATTCGGCACCATCCCCATTGAGGCCATCCAAACCTCCGAGGTCCACCTCCTCGTGGTCACCTCCCAACTCTTGATCCTTGTATTTTGCGGCATCTGGGTCCTTTTCTACTTCAGCCCCAATATCTTTTCCACCTGTCTCTGTGCGTGGCTCTGTTGTGTCTTTTGGAGCCGTATCTTTTCGAGCTGTGTCTTTTCCTAACGTGGAAAGTCTAATGGGCTGGATGGATCCAAGGAAAATCTTCCATTCATTCGGCCATGTCGCCACGACATGGTCAACTTTCGCCTCCATGACCATATAGGGAAATGTGTACTAGTTTGAGTCCTTGCGCGCCTTGATTTGGATGTTGTGCATAGTCACCTGAAATTATGCAACACTTTTGTACTTATCCTGCACTGCCGGCGAGAGCCTTGGTCTAGAATGGATAGCTTGCGCTAATGCGCCTTCAAAAATTACCCTGAAAATTTTATTTTATTCGACTCGTCGAGGGTTTTATGAGTCCCATAAGTTCGCGTAGCGTTCCCCTCTCGCATACAAATGGCTCGATCTCAGGAAGGACAACATCTGCTGGGGTCTCCCATGCCACCAACGCAATAAAAAATAGAAGCCACGAGTAGCAGAACTGCTTCCCCAGTTCCTGCACCTCACGCACATTTTCCAAAAACTCTTCTCACAAAAACTGTGACTAGTTATATAGCATCCCTTTTTCACATTGCATTGCCCCGCCAAGGCAATGATGTGTGCTGGGACCATTTTCGGTCGACACTTCCTCATAAGCTTGCATCTAAGGACCAGGGTTCCCATGTGCATCGCCAGGTCAACGATGCTATGGACCAAAGATATCCTCTTATCTCGTTCCACCTTGTATTTGGTATTCACATCATTTTCCACTTTCAGCTCATTGCTCTTCCCGAATCCCTTCATTGGGTGGGGCCTCTTCTTGGGTAGGCCAGTGATCCAATGGAGCAGCGTGACATTGATAGGAATTCTCCCTTGAATCCGCAGGGAGCCCTCATGGACCAAGGCCAATAATTGGCGCACAAAAATGCTAGTGACCGGGTACCTTGCAAAGTGTGGAATCCTCAGAATATTGAGGACTCCTGTGTTGTACAGCTTGCACGCCCAGGGCATCGACTCCACCTTTGGCACATCGTCGTACAACACCCATTCCAAGTAATTTTATAGTGCGAGCTCATGGAGTGTTTCTTCTTTGGCGAGATCATAATCATTGAAATTTATCTGAGGGATCTTGCTAAAAAATTAGAGGGACATCCTGAGGAATCAACGACACCTGTAGATACTCCCAAAAAATATCGATGTGCTTTGGCTTGTGTGAAGAGGGATTCTGTGGCTTAACATAGGGTGGCCACCATGAAATAGGTTCCACGAACATCGCTTCTTGTCTAATGCTCATCAAGTGCTTTGATGGATTATCGAGGAGGGATCGGTCCTTAGTGTCTTGCCTTGGGGATGTTACATTCCACGGAGAGGTGTGCAACTTAGAAGTAGCCCACTTGGACATTTTCCCCTTTCCCTTCTCTTTCACCAGAGTGGACACAACTTATTCTACCTCCGGGACTACTTCTATGACCTCATCTGAGACCATCTCCATAAAAGCAGTGAGGGGCACCAAATGCTCCTCCGCAGGGTTGGTGGCCGTCATTCTCGAGAAAAATATGAACTCGAGATTACTGATGTCAGAAGGAGATTCACTACTAGACATACATAACTCACAGAAAACAGGATAAAAAATATTACAGAAAATCACAGGGCGCCAAATATTCAAACAACAAAGGAACCAATTAAGACGCACAATCGCCATTTTATAAGCTAGCCATGGTAAAAATGGTCGGATTATCATTAATTGCCACTTACCTTCAATAAAATGGTAAAAAATCCTCCAAGATCACCTTATTAAATGCGAAAAATCTGTTCCATCCAACGGTAATTTCACTTTTTCACCTAGTTTCACTGTTCCAATGGCTAGTTTCCTTTCTTGCGCGTCACCCCTGCGCTGCCGTCGCACCTGCCTGCACCCTCCCTCTCTGCTGGATCTAGTGGGACTATCACCCGCATACCATTATTCTCAAAAATCATAATTCTGCACTTCAAATTAATGATGCCTCCCATATCAATGGTCCAATCCAATCCTAACAACGCAGGGTGGGGGTCTACATCATCCACTTTGTATAACCTCAAAATTAGCACATACCTTTACTCCAACGATGTATACCATGACTTGTGGAAGCCTACCAAGTGGAATGATATTTTACTAATTGGCCATGCGAGGTTGAACATTCCAACTTTGGCTCTCCCATCTTCTGCCAGGTTTTCTTAGGTAAGACATTTGCATTAGACCCTAGATCCAAGATGATCTAATCCATCTCATAATCTCCAATCTGCATAGTCATGCGCATGTCCCTACCAGTTAGTTTCTTCTACTTGTAAACCTTGTTCCCAACCTTGTTTTCTGTTCGAGGCACCTCTTTTTCCACGCATCTGTCTATCAAGGCCTGGAGATTATCTACTTCCTTTTGATTGCGCATTAGCTTAATGCAGGCTTGTAGGAATGGTTTAACTTCATCATCATCTTTTGGTTCCATGGGAGTCCATTATGTGGACGCTCCCACATCAGCAAAATCCTTCCTAGCCTCAATAAAAATCTCTTTTTCTCTCTGCAGGTTGAGGCCCTCCTTCTTGTCAGATGCCTTTCTGATTAGTGGCTCTACGACAACCTTTTCCTCATTTCCTTCGGTGGAAACACCACTATGTGTAATTACATTTACACTTGGGCCATCATCGCGCGGTTCAGCTTTAACCATATGTATATTTTGCGTCGATGTCTGCTGCTTTTCATGCATTTTAGCTATTAACACAGGACAATCTTCAATTACATGATCAAATTGCCTATAGTACCTGCAGGATTGTCGCGTAGGGTTCGGGAAATCTCGTTGTTATAGCATCATTTATCACCATCATATACTTGATGACTTATGCATTGGCCTTGGGCAACCCTTCCATTCAAACTTGGTCATATTTTTCTAAAAGACAGCTTCTTAAATCCCATACACAACTCTGCCCAGACTTTTCCGCGTATACACGCGAGTCCATATATAGAGAACCGCGTATGTTATTTTAAACATTAAAGAATATATAATTTCCCTACTTTTGAGGTGAGGTTTACAATTTTTCCTGTAACTTAACTACCCCAGCCTGTGTCCTAAGTGTTCCCCAACTGAAAAATGTAATATTTCTAAATTAGCACATAGCTAATTGGAATATTAGATTTTGATTTTTCTCTTAGATTGAGGAATAAGAGGGTATGGAGACCCATAAATCTCCTTAGTAGGAATAAAATACACTCTTAGTGTGAATGAAGGTCATCTAAAAGCTGGACTGAAGACCCTTAGGTTTGAAAAGGGACTAGATGATGAAGACTTGGTCAACTTTGACCAGATCAAACAGCGTTGTTATGGAGGAGTGGCATTAATGGTGGGACAATGCAGTTTTGGAGGGAGATTGAGTGCATGATGGTGGAAACCCTAATGAGTGGGAACCAAGGTGAGAAGTCTCACATTGTTTATAAGGAATATGATAGCATCCATATGAGGGGATGTTATGATTATTATTTTGATATGTCCGTTTAGACTTTCTTGCTCTCTTTAGTTGTTTAGCTAAGATTGCAATGCTTTTTAGCAGAGGGTGTTCCCGAGTGGGAATACCACCTCTTTACTTGAGAGGCCTCTTGGGAGAGTATTGATCTATCATTTCCACACATCTAGCATTCTATCCAAGCTTCAGTCTTCAACTACAGTGCAATTTCTGTTCAGATTTGTGTTGTGTTGTAGGGTGTTGTAGTGGAGGGTTGAGAAACCCACTTTCTGAGCTAGTTTTTCATAGGAGGAAGGATTCCTTCTCTTGGGAGATTATAAAGGAGAATTCATGAGCTCATTTCAGATCTTTGGCACCACGCCAACCTATCCCCATCATTCACAACGCAGTTTCAGTTGGGAATTGCGTTATTTTGGAGGGAAGTTTCAGAGGAGGATCTATTAGCTCTTTTGGAGTGTTTCCCTGTAGGTGAAGGGTTCAACCTTTCATTGGAGGAGACCCTTGAGGAGATATACATCAGATCCATATATTTTAGACTTCTATTTCATGAACTTCAGTTTGTAGTGACTCTTCAGTCCTAGGGCTGTAGATCACCATTTGTATTTGGGTGCATTACTGGAAACCTTTTCCGGGTTCTCTTGGAAAGGTGTCTAGGAGGCTAGATCTTCACTCCTAGAATTATTTGAGCTATATAACAACAAATATACATTGATCTATCTTTATGCAGCAGTTTCTGCCCTAAAACTGTGCTATCTTAGCTCAGGGAATTTGTATGGTAGCTATTTCTCATGCGATGGCATATTTTGCTTGTAGAGGCTTGTTTTGTATTGTTTGAGTGACTTGGTCCTCAAGATATTGTGCCGATTATTTGCTATGTTTAATAAGATAGCTGTACATTTGTCTCATATCATGTAGTGTTGATTTATTCAATGTTCTTTCCATTACTATGTTCATGTATTACTTCTTCCCCATTTGGGAATATTAAAGTGGTATCAGAGCATAATCCTGGCTCAGCCTGTGGATCTCAGACATTATGCTATCAGAAGAATAAGAAGAAGGAGAAAGAGATTAGAATGGTGGAAAGGATGAGTTTTATCTCATATCTTTTCAGATCTAAGAAGGACCTCACCAAGGAGGTTGTTATCACAAAATCTGACCTGATAGGCTGCTGATCAGTGGACTTTGTGTAACTGTTTCAGACCAATCTTTTGGCTGAGGCTTAGCCTCCTCAACCTGAGAGGGCTCTGTCAAAGGTTTATGATTTTTGATTAATGGATAGATGGCTAACTCTAAGGTAAAAAGATAAAATGATATAATTGGTTGTATCATAGATTAGCAAATATTCATTGGACCATGGAGTCAAGATAATCTTCAACAAAACATCACAATCTGTTAAGCATGGAAGTCAAGGCATTTGGAGTCTAAGAAGATGAATAAAACAATAACACAGTGAAACACACAGTCCACTTTCATGTGAAGGAATTTATAGCATTGTGAAATGAATTCTAAGTATCACATACAAATACCACTGCAAATAGAGATATTTAAGAAGGCCATTAGAACAATGATGAACATAAAATCCTTATGAATCTTGAGTTGTCAAAACAGATCTCTGTATTAAGTTGAAAAGAAATAGTGACATACAATAAAACACAATCTTCTTTGCTAATGAAAATGCCCAACCCTTATAAATTCGACCCTATGCTCTATATAGAGCATTTACAATATAGGATTCTTTGATCCTCCACTAGAGAATTTGAATTCACTTACTTTGACTCCTTTCCTAATCTTAAACATGCCATTAATTACAAAGTGACAACTATACTGCCTTTGAAGAATCTTAATTCTAATAGGAGTGAAACTCCTAAATATGCTTGCAAAAACCTTATCTAAACTTTAATTCTTCCTTTGACAGTTGCAATCCCATGTATTCGAACTTTGATGATGTCTCCACCTTTGATGTAATCCTGCTGATGATGACAAAAAATGTCCTAGAAATCAGGAGACAGGTTCCCTGTTTTTTAGCCTTTTACTTTCATTGTCAGTTTCGAGCACTTGTGATCATTAATAGATCAGTTTCACATGTGTCACATTTTCTAAGCATTTCCCTAAAACCTTTAATCTTTCAGCTCTGTAGAAATGCATCTCTGAAATGATGTAAAAGAATAGAAAATAGGTCTGCGCTACGAAAGTAGCCTGTTTTCATAGCGCAATTTGTCAGTTAGTGTAAAACCTTTCCTTTTAATCATTTTTTCTCCTGTTTTCTTCATTTGAACCTTCACCTATTATATCCATGCTTCCACCAGCAAATTTAAACCCAAAACTCATCAACGTTCCCTCCAAAAATCATATGAAAATATGCAAAAAGACATCTTTAGCAGTTTCGTAGCGTGCTACGAAACTGCTGTGCAAGTTGATTTTCAACACAGTATTCTAAACAATCTTAAATTTTTTTGAGTTGGGGATGCTTATACCTCATAAGTGCTGATATTATTTCAAAAAATATTAACTTATTCTCAAAAATATGATTTTCATAAAACTTTATCTTCACCTTAATGAAACACTGATTTAAAATTTATCATTTTTCTGCACTATTCCATTACTCTGTTTCATTGCTCCTTTAGCTTTTCTTGAGATCTTGTTAGCTGAATCTCCAAGTCTTCCACTTGTCTTCTTAACCTCTTATTTCTGGCCCTCAAATGAGTATTCATAATTCTCACAAATCTTGCTTCTTTTATGGTTGGTTCAGTCCAAGTGAAAAACTGTTCCTCACTGCTAGGAATTTCTGATCTAGAAACCTTTTCACCTTCCCAAAGGGATTTTATCCTCTTGAAACTTGTTTTTTCAATAGCATGCTTTCTATCTCTCTTCTTTAACCTAGAAATTTCATGATTAGTTGACTTTAAATTTTCCTCCATCTCTTCATAACTGATTTTTGATGTTTGTGTTGAGAATACTCTGTTTTTGGCCTTTTCTGATATAGGTTAAGAAAGATCTATTAATTCTTCATAAACAGTGGGTGCTTCCTATGTTTTCTCCAGCTCAGTATTAAGTTCTTGTATCCTCTTTGAATGTCTGGTTACAGGCTTCCAAGCCTTGAACACAAATGCTGCATCTTCATCTTTGAACTCCAACTTCTTAGATGACTTCATCTTTTTCTGTTAACCTTCATCAATTCTTATGAAGTCAGCTTGTACTAAAGGAGAATCTTCTATGTCTATTGCTTGCAAGATATCATCTAAGTTCCCTTTTAAACTTGGACTATCACTTATTCTTGAAAATACTATTTTCCCTTTTGCTTTTGCAACTTGACTCCTAGTCAGTCTTTGTAGAACTTGTTTACTAGCTGTCTATTTTTGTGCAGTTTATTCAATTTCATCTAACCTTTGTTTTTCAGGTTGAGGAGTTTCTTCAATGACAATTGATGTCTTTCCTACCTGTTCTTTCACTTGTTTCCTAGGTTTTAACTTCACAAATCTTTTTGTCCTTGTCACTACAGGTCTGCTGGATTTTGCTGGTGGAGTTTCTTTTACCTTATGGTTACTGATTGTAGTTTGAGATTCTACTACAAATCCACATAAAAATAAAAATGATGAACATTCTCTGTTAATCTTTTGGAGTTCATTTAAGACCATCAGTTTGATTAAACCATGGTGAAATAGAGAAGTTTCACACCCTTCAGATTTCATTTGAACCTTGTCTGCCATCTTAACAATGCTTCTATACAGGAAAAATGGCAAGTCTAAAGATATCATACCTGTAAAGTGTAACAGAAGTTTGAAATGGTATGAATAGACTTTATGGTACCTGCCCTCACAGGTAAAATACCTCTGGATATTGAAGAGTAAATTAGCATAGCTATATTTAATGCAGCGCCTGGGAATTTCATTATTTAAATCCATCTTTGTAAATTATGGCTTTAGAAACACCTTGCATGCCTCCGTGTCAAATCTGAAACCCTTAAACCATGTTTTTTTCCCTCTAGGAATCTCAGTTACCAAGGCTATGGTCTCAGGAGTAACTAAAAAATTTAAGATTCCGATCTTTTTGTTTGAACCACTAAAATGCAAGGCAAATTCCTTTGTTACCTAACTATGTCAACTTTTCACAAAAATTCAAACACCCTGCCTTCCTGAAAGCCTCTAACACTGTTTTGTCTTTAGCTAGGGCTCCTGTGCTTTCAGGTTCTAACCTCAAGAAATTCCCTGACCTGTGATTCCTTTTGTCCTCTGTCATTCTTTCTTTCAGAAATTTCTGTCTGCTTCCTGTAGAATTTAATGATCAGCCTCGCTTGAATTCAAAAGATCAGCCTCGCTTGATAAATAATTCAGCGTTGCTTGATGGAAGATGAGAAAAGCTTTGGTTTAAGATAACCATAAGCTTAAAACTTGAAACAGATATGTTGAACTGTTTTGCATGAAAACTGGAGTGAATAATGCATGTAGGTCTTTCAAATTTAAACTTGTTTTTCATAAATGGGACCTCTACAATTGCAATGATGAGTTTGAATGGTTACATGTTTTGGAGATGACCCGTAACTGACTCCTAATGATGAAAACCTAACGGATTCTGACAAATTTTATGTTTTTACATGAATTCCCTACGAATCAGTGCTTTCGTAGCGCGGTTAGTGCAATTTCGGTGATATGCGCTATGAAAGTAGCAGTGCTTTCATAGCGCAAAACTGGTTTTTTCAATTGGCTGCGCTAGGAAACTGCGGTTTCGTGGCTTATTGCAAAATATTTCTTTCAAAGGTTAAAAACATGACTTCTAAATGGATGATGGGACCTTTAAAGCATTGAATGAGACTTAAAGACATTATTTGGAAATGAAAATGACATTTTGAGACTTCTAACCTATCACTTACCCAATTCATAAATGAAATGACTAAAGACCTAATGACACCATGACTAGAACAAGGTAAACTTTCAGAGTTTAGAAATAATTTTTTTTTTATGGTGATAACAGAGGTCAAGAAAAGAAAAGTGGAGAAAATAAGTGAAACCACATTAGGGTTTCAAGATGAGGAAGTTCCATGTACTTCTTATTAGCAAAAAGGAGATATGGTATTACATAGAAGTCCAAAGAAACATACTATGCCCTTTCCTTTTGAAGAAGAAGAAAAAAGGAATGGAGATGGAGGACACTTAGATCATGAGATTCTAAGTGAGTATCTTGTAGAATATAAGTCTCAATGTAGAGCTTTCAAGGAGAATCTAACTCTCCCACAATTCATTCAGCTTAAAGAAGAAATGAGACCTTGCAACAACATAAGAATAAAGGGTAATATATTTCTATTGTCTACCTTTGATGGGTCATCCTCATGCACAACAAGAGCTTGGGGAATGAGGTTGGATGCATTTTTTCTGCTACACCTAGTAGTAGAGGAAGAAGCTATTGAGATTACAGCACTACACCTTGAGGGTGAAGTAAACATTTGGTGGTTCAGCCATTTGAGTCATGAAAAAGTGACTACATATGCAGATTTTACTCAAAGGTTGATCAAGAAGTTTGACAAGAAGAAATCAGAAGGGAAGAGGCCTTTACCACTACTTTCTGCAGGAGCACTTGCATTATGAGAAAGAACACTTTCACCTTTGCAAAGTGGTCTTGATCCCTTGATAGTTAGAGTCCCATGCACTATTCTGAAGATGCATGCGGAGGAGGAGACTTGTACTAGCGTTGATGCAACCATAGAAGAGCATCCATCATCATCAGTAGTTGGGGATGCCATCACACCGGAAGGAGGAACCCTTGTAGCAGTACAAGATGTTCCCAAGCTTTACCAAGGTATGCACATGTTTCCACTTTCTATTATTTCAGCACATCATATGGAGGATGGTGGGAATGTACTTCTGCATGACCTAGGATCAAAGTAAATTGCTGATTTGGAGCAGTAGACTATCACTGCGCTGAGCAACCTTGATTTGTTCAAGGAGGAGATATAAAGTCATCCTAGTGTATCATTGTTGAGATGCACACAAATCTTGGGGTTGGAGTGCAAAATCTTGGAGGATGGGATGAGTATTGTCCTGAAACATGCAATACAGAACTATGTGTTCATCACTGAGCATGATCTTGAGACAACAGATACACCATTATGGAGATCAACAGCGCTGTCATTCAACAACAGTGATGAGTTAGGGGCCTAACCATTATTGGAGCACTCCAATGACCTTTCTACATGTATAGCAGAGGATAAGCAGATGGTTGATGAGAGACATCTTATCTTCCATTGTTATGATGGATCTTTCATGATGAGCACTTTATTGCTCAATGAGAAGATTTTTCCTTTAGTATACTTGGATCCTTATGGGGTCAACTTAGTCATTGAGGAGTGGTCCTCATTTGGAGATCTCCAGGAGATTGCATTTCAACATCCCATGAAATGCAAAGATAGGAATCTGATTTGGGAGGATGGTATTCTCTATAGGAGAAATACCAATTTTGAGCATGATGATAGACACTCACCACTGGTTAGATGGGTGATGTTGATGAGAAAGAGATTGGAAAGCCACTTGCAGATCTATGACACAGGGCAACAGGAGGCAAGGTTGCCTTGGTTACTCTTGAAAGAGTTTGGTCATCATATGACACATTCTATTTCAAAGAGTAGGTTGATGTATGGAATTTGGCATGGCACTACCATCATATGGTAGAAAGGATTTTGGATGTATTGGGGTGATGTGACATCTTTCATGTCAACCATAATGTTGTTGCTCCATAGTTTATATGATGATGGTTTGGAGAGGCAACAAGAGTTGTTGTTGCTTTGGAAGCTCTTGGGAGAGTATGGGATGATTTTATCCCATACGTTGCATGATGTTGCAGGAGTAGGTGATGGCACTATCATGGTGCAAAGGGCCTACCCCCTAGCCTTGGAGGATTAGGAGGTACTTCCACTTTGGAAGGAATCTCCCATATATAGCAGAATTATGGTAGACGACTTTGACATTTGGCATGTAAAGGAATGGAGCTATGAGATGACAGGAGCCTTACTACAAAGGCCAACAACGTTGTCACTTGGGAGCTTGGATTTGTTGATGGAGTGTTCCCAGGATCAATTCACATATGATGCACTCGATGAACAAGTAGGAGATGAGAGTGATGGAGTAGTGGATGGAGACATCTATTACCATGATATGATCTTCTTGACTTGGAAGAAAGATCTTCATGCAACACATAGTTCATTCCTCTTCATGGGAGTATTCCATACCACTATGGGGGTCTCATTCATGGATCTTATTATCATCTTAGTCTCAGTACATGGTAAGAATTATGTTTTTGCACTTATTGATTATCTAATACAATATTTTAATTCCCTTACCATCTCTATACAGTGCATTGCTCCACAAGAGGGCAAGCCTCTATTTGGGCTTCATGGCCATTTTGGGACCAACATCTATGATGAAGATGGCCAATTCTTGTATGGCTTTGGGAAAGTGTTGCACTATTCTTTGTATGGTCAGTTGATAAAAATGCCATCTACTATTTACTAGTGGATGAGATGACATGCACAACTAGCAATTTGTTGGGAGACAACTTACCACATCATGTTCTGAAACTACAGTTGGTAAAACTGCGTTGTGACTACTTGAGAGACTGTTGGTATCTTCCAGCACTATGTAAAACCTTCAGTACCTCTCTCATTTGGATTTCATATGATGATAATTCCATATTCTTTTCATATGGGATGATCTGGGTAAGAACCAAAGAGTGGGTCTTTGAGGATCCTATTGCCTTTTTTCTTCATGAAAGTAACATTATTGCAACCGATATTCAGCAACAGCTCTACACCTATCATAAGTGGAGAGAGAGACAATGTGGGATGGACAATTTGATCCATCATGTTAAGCTATGCAGCTCACCTTCTTTGCAGAAGTCTAAGAGGGAGGAGATGTTTCATGAGTTGCCATGTTTGAGGGTGACACATTTTTTGTGGATGATAGCTTGGGGATGGAGGCTTCACATGGGAATGATAGTTACAAATATATTTCAGATTCCATGCCTTAAGAAGGCCTATAGATCACACATAGTTGCTTCTATGGATATTCCACTTGTTCATGATGAGAGCCATTTGGATTTTTCACCAAATGCATACTTGTACACTTGGGAGGAGATTTAATTTGGAGACTTATTGATGAGACAACATCTTGTTCATTTGAGAAGCTTATCACATGAATATGCTATAGGGGGAAGAGGGGAGGCTATTCAGTTCTATCCTTACAGTTGCTTGAGGACAAGCAACATTTGGGAGGGGAGGACTGTAATATTCCTAAAGTAGCACACAACTAATTGGAATATTAAATTTTGATTTTGCTCTTAGATAGAGGAATAAGAGGGTATGGAGACCTATAAATCTCCTTGGTAGGAATAAAAGACACTCCTAGTGTGAATGGAGGTCATCTAAAAGCTAGATTGAAGGCCCTTAGGTTTGAAAGGGACTGGATCATGAAGACTTGGTCAACTTTGACCAAATCAAACAACACTGTTATGGAGGAGTGGCATTAATGGTGGGGCAATGTAGTTTTGGAGGGAGATTGATTGCATGATGGTGGAAACCCTAATGAGTGGGACCCAAGGTGAGAAGGCTCACATTGTTTATAAGGAAAAGGATGGCAGCCATATGAGGGGATGTTATGATTATTATTTTGATACGTTTGTTTAGACTTTCTTGCTCTCTTCAGCTATTTAGCTAAGATTGCAGTGCTGTTTAGCACAGGGTTTTCCTGAGCGGGAATCCCACCTCTTTCCTTGATAGGACTCTTGGGAGAGTATTGATCTATCATTTCCACACATCTGGCATTTTGTCCAAGCTTCAGTATTTAGCTAAAACATAGTTTCTATTTAGATTTTTGTTGTGTTGTAGGGTGTTACAGTGGAGGGTTGAGAAACCCACTTTCTGAGCTAGTTTTTCATAGGAGGAAAGATTCCTTCTCTTGGGAGATCAGCAAGGAGGGTTCTTGAGCTCATTTTAGATCTTTGGCACTAGGCCAACCTATCACCATCATTCATAGTGAAGTTTAAGCTGGGAATTTTGTTATTTTGGAGGGCAGTTTCAGAGGAGGATCTATTGGATCTTTTAGAGTGTTTTCCTGTAGGCGAAGGGTTCAACCTTTCATTGGAGGACATCCTTGAGGAGAAATACATCAAATCCATATTATTTCAGCCTTATATTTCATGAGCTTCAGTTTGCAGTGACTCTTCAGTCCTAGGGTTGTAGATCACCATTTGTATTTGGTGCATTACTGGAAACCCTTCTCGGGTTCTCTTGGAAAGGTGTCTAGGAGGATGGATCTTCACTCCTAGTATTATTTGAGCTATATAACAACAGATCTACATTGATCTATATTTATGCAGCAGTTTGTGCCCTAAAACTATGCTGTCTTAGCTCAATGCATTTTTATGGCAGTTATTTCTCATGTGATGGCATATTTTGCTTGTAGAGGCTTGTTTTGTATTGTTTGAGTGACTTGATACTCAAGATCTTGTGCCCATTATTTTCTGACATGTTTAATAAGATGGATGTACATTTGTATAATATCATGGTGTGTTGATTTGTTCACTGTTATTTCCATTACTGTGTTCATGTATTGCTTCTTCCCCATTTGGGAATATTACAAAAAAAACTAATTTGAGGGAGTATAAAAGCCCCTCAAGGGAATGGCCTAAGGGAGGAAGAGAGAGGATTATAGATATTATACTCTGTTATAGCCCTATCCAAGTCTGATACATTCCCTATGCCTCCTGCCCTTCCTAGATCTTCCAGGAAACCCTTGTTTCCTTGACATGTTCACCTATCCTATGTGACATCCTTTGTGCACTATTCTTGGAAGAAGTTTTGCGAGGCTAGGGCTAGACGGATCTAGAGGACGGTATGCTCAAGGCCATGTTAGATTTCAGGTGATATTTCCATATTTATTTACTGTACATGTCATTAATAACAGAAGTGCCATCTTTTTCCTGATTTTCACGTGTCAATTATCTTTTATACATGTTTAATGATCTTAAATAGTCCATTTATTTTTATTTTTATGATATTATGCATGCTTTTCACTAACATATAGAACATATATATGCTGTACAACTAGGTTTTTGTGTTTGTTTTTTTCTGGTTTACAGATTCTGGAGCACGAAGAGTTGCTGGGGGTTTGAACCCCATGGGATCTACTACAACCGAAGGGTAAATGGGTAAGGTCTACAACCTTTAGTTTCTAGTTTAAAGCATAGAAGTTGGTTAATTGAGTCATTCTTGTGATGATATGACCCTGATCTATGGAGGTTTATCAACCTGAGACCTTAGGGTAACATTTCCCACAATAGAACTAGCAACTCCACTGAGGATTACATCCATGTAATTCCTAGTTCGGGTTGTTTTATCTGTCTTGTAGGTTTCCTGACAGGTTTATCCCTTTTTATAGTCTAGTTAGTCTTTTTTCAATTAGACAGAAGACCTGGTCCCTTGATTAGGCTTGAATTTTTCTTTTTTCTTTAATTATCTTTACATATGCAATTTAGTCTCTTCATAGTCGTGTATACCTTCTATATTTTACAAAGGGGCCTGCGTATACGTGAGTTTCCTTGGTTACAGTCGCGTATACACGCTTGTTGCATACTGAAAAACCACGTATGTCTGGGAAAATTTGAAAATTTGAGTTTTTAGCCTTTGTAGTCTTTTCTGTCTGTGGTGAACCATTTCTGTGGTGTCTTTAAGGTGTCTGGACTATGTTTATTGTGGTGGCATATCCATTTCTCTCTTGTTCTTGTGAAAACCTAGCCATTTGGTAAAATGGCCTATTTTGTGTGATTGCAATTGCGGCTGTAGCACCAAGATCTCTTCCTAGAATTCTTGGTTGTTCTGACCATTTGGAATAGTGAGCCTCTACTTGTTTTCTCTTCTTGGCCTTATGCGTTGCTTCACTTGTGGTTTTTTCCCTTTTGGACTATCTTGGTTTTCTTGATTTCTTGGACTAGCTTTGTAGCGAATCTTGAAGAATCCCTTTTTGGTTTTTTGAGTTTTGTTCGCTGAAAGATTGTGCTACTGTACTGAATCAGTTGCTTGAGTTTTTTGCTTCTTCTTGCTGATTTGGATCCCGCTTTGAAAGTAGCATAGTTGGCTTGAGCACTTTGAAGCCTTGTTGAAATCCATTTTGCTTGATTCCAGTTCTTGGGTAGTTTTATGCTTGTTTTCTTGAAATATTTTTCTTCCATTATAAGTTAAAAGAAAAAAATACATTTGTGTTTTGTGTACCTTTTTCTTTGAGTTAATTTTTACGGTTTCTTCATATCAATTGAAGCTTTTGTTGGTTTCTATTTTTTGTTCTTGGCTTGATTGTGAAGGAAGTCTTTTCTTGATTTCTCTCTTTTTGCATCAAGTACATTTTGGCATTTTTATGCATAGGACTTCTGTTTGGAGCTAGCCTTGTTTTTCTGCCAAAAGTGATCGAACCATTTTCTTTCTAGAGGCTCTTTTCGCTTCTTTGAAGTTAGCAATCTTAGAATTTGCATGTCGTCGGTAGTTTGCATTAAGTGCATTGAAGAATTTTAGTCTTTTTTCATAGTTTTCTGGATTGTGTGAAGTGTGAGCAACTGAAAAGATATACAAAGTTTTTTTCTTATTTAGTTTCGTAGAACCCATATAGAGATCTCTTTTCATCAAAAGGAAATTATTGTATTTGCATGTAGTTATGTTTTCATTGATTTCTTCTACGTCAACAAACACCATTAGTTTCACTTTCGTATACTCTTGACTTAAGTAACAGCTAATTTAAAATCAAGCGATATAATTAAAAGCAACTAGAAGTTTTTATATCACTGTTATTAATCATACACCAAATAGCTAGGTTGTAGGGCCTTGGAATAGGTGAGTGGACAGTTAACTCTCCAAGGCTGCTCAAACTGTTAAACATAGAAAGTTTATTAAAATGAAAAATGCAACACCGTTAAGTGGACCGGGAAAGCTCTCCTCTAGAGAGTCAAGTGGAGGGAGAGTGCAGACAGAGAAGATAGATACCCCCTCTCCTATTCACTGAATATTGAACTAAGACTGTTCCGCCCGGCTGCCGATATGGATTGGTGCCTTTAGTTGCCACTCCTAGGCACCACACAGGTGATTGCGAGGGGGAATACCTGTGGTACCTAAAAAAACGTCGCATCACTTCCATCAGTACTTCTGGAGGGTGCCCTTGCAAAGCTTGGGGACTTGCACCGGCAAAGGCTGTTGTTAGGAGGTTAGTGTAACTATTTCTGTTCCCTTCGCTAGTAGGCCTGGGGTGTAATTACCCTAGACTATTTTCGGAAGGTCTTATTATTTCACTTTCTTGTATTTTGGTGTTCGGTCCTCATCACTCGGAGTGGACATACCTGGGAGCTGCTTGTCTGGATGTATATTAGGAACTTTTTAGGGTGTGCTCTTTTCTCCTAGATTACTTAGATTCTTATATTTTTTGAGTCTAAAATTAATCTCTTAAAGTGGCTGACCAATCGCCTCGTCGATTGAGGAGGCTTCATGGGCTTTCTCCTGCGAGTGCCGAGCCTTCTTCAAGAAGGCATAGGAGTAATTCAGAGGGAAATTTTTACCTGGTGGTTTCAAACGTAGTGGAGAGTGATCCTCCATCTGGGCTTGTCGTTTTTATAGGTGGTCCTAGTGTTAGTATCAGTATAGAGAGGAGTGTTCCACTCATCTCTAGAGTTTTATTTCCAGCATAAGAAGTCAAAGTAGAGGAAGTTTGTCATCCTACAGAGTATCTTCCATATCCTCTTCCTGCTAGCTTTTATAATGTCCTTTTGTATATTGGGCTTGAGTCTCAGAGACCAGGTAGTCATTTTCCGTCATATCCCTTTCTTTCAATGGCCACGACTAGGAACACAGTTTCGGCTATGAGAACTGAAAGTGTTCAAACTCCTCTTTCATTTGAGGGAGGAGGAAATATTTCCATATTGACAATCACTTCTAATGCTGTTGTGCTGGGCTCTGGAAACACCCAGGCACATGCTTCTCTATCTGGTCCCTTTTCTTATGGAATTCCCACTAATGGAATTCCTTCTTTCTCCTTTTCTGCTGCTTCAGCTGTCTCCACAACCATACCTTCTATGGCTAGTGGATCAGCTTCATTTCAAGGGTTCCCCTTTGGAAGTGGTCATATCCCTCATTCAAACCCTTCCTTAGGATCCATGCCTTTCACCTCTCAGAATCAAAGTTTTAATCCATTTTCTAGAGGCCAAAGCTCTAATGTCTTTTCAGGATGGAACCCTGCTTTTACAGCATTGGGAGTAGGGAGTCAGTTTTTTGCTGGTCAACAAGGGAATGTTCCTTTCCCTTCATCAAGTGCTTCTCTAGCTTTTTCTCCATTTACAAATGCTTTGAACCCTTACCAAGGGGTTTCTTCTTCATTCAATACCTCGGTTGGAGGTAATGTTCATGTATATAGTAACTCTATGTTCGGAGGGGGTCCTTCTCTGAATGCTAGGTCACAAGGATTTTCTTATGGCCCAACATTTTCTAAAAACAACATCTGGCAACCTTGTGCCTCAAAAAATTCAGGTTATTCTTTTCAGAATGTGGGGAATCCTTCCTACAGAGGATGGAATTCCCAGGATCCTCCACGCTTACCATTTCTAGCAATGTTAAACTTGTCAGATCTATCGAAATTGACTAATGATCCTATTCAGTATAGTCCGAGTTGGTTTGCAGTCCCCAAAAAACTACCCTTAGACATTCCAAAGTTTGAAGGGAAGACTAGTGAGGATCCGGTGGATCATATCACCAGTTTCCATTTATGGTGTTCATCAAACTCCCTTATCGACAATTTGATTAGGTTGATATTATTTCAACGAACCTTAACTGGAAATGCGGCCAAATGGTATATCGAGCTAGCTGGGGGAAGTTTTGCTACTTTTGGAGAGTTGGCTACCATGTTCTTGAACCATTTCCAGTTACATGTTCGTTATGATGCCGAGATTGACCTCCTGACCAATTTTCAGCAAGACAAGGCAACTCAAATTTTTGATCATATTTAGGAATGGAAAAGAAGGAAGAGGCTCATTAAAGCCCAAATCCTGAATGAATTCCTTCTTGAATGGTTTTTGAAATTTTTACAGCCAAAAATTTCGAAAGATGTATCCCTTTCAGGGGTATTTTCTCAAGAGAAGGCTATTTTTAGGGCTCAACAACCAGAATTGATTATTCTCAGTCTAGAGTCCTTAATAAAAAATTTCCAAATGCTCCTCACTCCAAATTAGATTTAGCCAAAACTAAACTTGGTCCTTGTGGTGATGGGCTTATCGGTTCGAATGATAGCAGTACGGCTAACATGCTAAGTCAATTGCAGCAGTTGTCTATACAATTTTCTCCTTTTGGTCAGGTTGTGCCTTCAATGTCAACTCCTTCTCAACCCTTGGAAATTAATGCTATCCAAAATTCTAACCCAAAAGAAAATAAAAAATCTAATGGGAAGAAGAAGGGACAGAATACCAAGAAAAAGGAAAAGGATGGGAAGGGGAATGCGAACAAATCCAACGGTCATGTTGGACAGGGTAAGAAGGATAATAAAAAGAAAGTTAAGTTTCCATGAAATTTGTACACTAGAGACCATATTATGCACCTTTTCCCTAAAATTCAAGGTGTGCAGCACTTGTTAGCTCAATAGGGTTCTTCTAGTTCCCAAGCTGTGCTGACAAACCCCTTTCCCCAAGGGAAACAATTACTTGTTGGCGTGAATGTAAATACTTGGGCTCCCTCAAGGGGCAGCCAGGAAGGGGAAAATACATCAAAAATATACATGATGAGTGCTCACGTAGATATCACTATGAGATCTCGTGATTATGGCGAAGATGAGTCTTCAAAAACTAAGGGTGCTCCCAATAGTGCTGAGCCGCTCAATATAGAGAGGCCTGCAGTTGAGCCTATACCTCAGATGCCAAAAGGGTCTACAAAGCATACGACGATCAATCCTAATGGCAACTCTACCCAGAACTACTCGATTGTAAGAGATTTGGCCCAAAGTCCTTGTGCCATGTTTGTGTTAGAGGTACTCCAGTCGTGTCCTACACAAATGAGTGCATTGTTCATTGCGATTGGGGTTGTTGATCCAAAGAATTATTTGATGATCACATTTGACATGTCAAATTTTAAAAAGAGACTTCCTCATCATATGGCTTTCCATATTAGGTAAACATATCAAAAATTTAATATTGTTCAAACAGTTGTTAATGAGGGTGCTTCCACGTGTGTAATGTCTCTTGCATGATGGAAGGGTATCAGATCTCCTGCAGCTGTCCCTTCAGCCACTCTTCTGACTGCGTTTGATGGTCATTCTCACAGGCCGCATGGTATTGTTTCAGCTTTACCCATATGTGTTGGGGATGAAACTGTCAATATCGAAGTTGAGATAGTCGATGCAAGCTTAGATTATAACCTTTTGTTGCGGCGAAACTGGATCTATGAGATGGATGCTATTGCATCTTCATTATTTCGTATTGTATGTTTCGGTCACAAAGGGAGAATTGTCATGGTTGATCAACTGGATTGTTCTCCTATATATCCGAATGCATCTTCTAATTCAATTGTTCCTTTGGTGAAGGATACTTGGTAACCTGTTGAGAATCTGGGGGTTGGAATGTATACATCCTTGATGGGTACTTTTGATTTTCCGCCTCCTTTAGTTCATATCAATGCTATTCCTCCAGGGTTCCTATTCGGAGAGAGTTTTTCAGAACTCATTATTTTTCAGACCCTTGGACCTTACCTTCTCCTACCTCCACATTAGAAGAAGGTCAAGTGGGTGGAATGGCATTTCCTATGTCTGTAGCTAAGATTGCTTATAGCTCTATTGTTGACTCTACATATTCCATTCCAGTTTAAGTGGTCACGGAACAAGAACTCGATAGTTACGAAATCGATTAATTTCAGAGTATCTCATCAAGTGGAAGAACTTACCCACTGAAGATTCTACATGGGAGGATGAGAATTTTATACAGAAGCACCCAGAGCTACTCAAGCATTGAGGACAACACTTTTTTTAAGGAGAGGGGCATGTTAGGTCCCTATATTACTAGTATAGTCCCTTATTAGTGTTAGTGTAACCCCCTTATTGTTATTATTATACCCCTGTAACCCCCTTATTGTTATTATTATACCCCTGTAACCCCCTTATTGTTATTATTATACCCCTGTAACCCCCATATTGTTATTATTGTGCCCTTAAATTATTATTGTTAGGTTGGCTAGGATTACATTGTGGTCCCATGGAATCCTATATATAGAAAGGAAATTTTGTAATTTATATCATCTAAGAATTGTTCATTCATGTAATGTATTGGAGGTTTCCCCCTCGAAGTGGCTTATTTCTAAGGCGTTGATATCTCTTTTCTTCTATTTTTGGAGCTGGTTTCACAACAAATTGGATAGAGATGTGGCTCCGGCTTAGATTCTCAGTTCATCTTCTACTCAGGATTGCCTTGATACCACTCTTCCATCTGAAGAGGCCATCCTCAAAGCAATGACTGGTGTAGAGATACCGTGGGATGATTTGCATCATCGGTCTTAATTTCTACAGACTTGTGAGAAGTTGAATCAAGTTTCCCTAGCCTTTAGTCTTCTAGTCTTGTTCACCCAGTCCTAAACCCTTTAGCACCAGCACAGGTTTTTTCTAAAGGGAACATGGCTATTATTTCTGCTACTACCCTGGTGAACATCTCTAGATATCCCAACATTATAGAGAATGCCTTCATTGGAGCCGAGTGTTCCCCTGAATAAATTCAGACTGACACCAATCTCTTTCGAGAATTTTGGGATGTGTTTTCTTGGTCTTATGAGGAAATGCTTGGTATAGATCCATCTATTGTCCAACATGAGGTCAAAGTATACAAAAACGCTAAGCCTATTAGGCAGAAGCTTCATTCGGTAAACCCTAGGAAGGCAACAACTATCAAAGCTGAGGTGGAGAAGCTGCTTAAGGTGGGTTTCATTTACCCTGTTCTGTTAACTGAGTGGGTTTCAAACCTAGTTCCTGTGGACAAGAAACAAGGAACGATTCGAGTTTGCATCGATTTTAGGGACCTAAATAAGGCATGTCCTAAATATAATTACCCCACACCATTTATAGATCAGATCATCGATGAATGTGCGGGGAATGATATTTTCTCCTTCATGGACGGTTTCTCAGGATATAATAAAATCACTATCCGTCCCGAAGATCAACATAAGACTGCGTTTATTTGTCCCTGGGTTACCTTTGCTTACAAGAATATTCCTTATGGCCTTAAAAATGCTGGAGCTACCTTTCAGTGGGCCATGTCTTACGCCTTCCATGACATCAAACATATTATCGAGATATATTTGGATGATTTAGCTACTCATTCTCGTAAGAGAATTGATCATCCTTCTCACCTCCATCATGTTTTTGAATGATGTCGGTATTACAAAATTTGGTTGAACCCTAATAAGTGTGTCTTCATTGTCACATCTAGTCGGTTGTTGGGATTCATCGTGTTTATGGAAGGGATTCGGGTAGATCCCTTCAAGGTTGAGGCAATACTTCAGTTGCCTCCCCTGTCTTCAATTCGTCAACTTGAAAGTCTGCAAGGAAAAGCTAATTTACCGCGGAGATTCAATGTAAATTATGCCGAGATTACAAAGGTATTTATGAGAATATTAAAGAAAGGAGTTCCATTCTTTTGGGATGACTTTGCTCAATGCTCATTCGATGATTTGAAAAAATCATTGACCTCTTCTCCTTTACTGAGTCCACCCAGTTATAACAGTAATTTCCTCTTGTATCTCGCTGCAGAAGAATCTACCATTGGTATGGTTATGGTTCAGGAAGATGATGCTCTTTCTGAGCATGTTATATACTACCTTAGTCGAGTCTTGGTAGGTCCTGAACTCTGGTATTCTCTGATAGAGAAAATTTCTTTAGCAGTCGTCCATGCTGTTCAACGACTCAGACATTAAATTCTCCTTCGCAAAACATATGTTTTGGCAGCAGTCAATCCATTTCAATTTTTTCTCAGTAGGCGAGTGATTCGGGGCAAGTACAATCGATGGATTGTTATCTTGCAGGAATTTGATCTTGAATTTTTTTCTACCAAGTCCAAGAAATCATTAGTTTTTGTGGAATTGATTTCTGAGTTGCCCTATGGAGAAGAGATTGTTTATGATGAATAATTTCCTGATGAACATCTTTATCTCATTTCTTCACAGGATCCTTGGTATGGGGATCTCATAGTTTATCTCCAGACTACGAATTTTCCCTTAGCTTTTTCGAAAGATGAGCGCTGAAAGTTGCGTCACTTAGCTAAAAGTTATTTGATTATTTTTGACACTTCATATCGTCATGGGGTCAATTGATCCTTAGATGTTGCTTAACTATCGAAGAAGCCGAGGTTGTGCTGAATGATTGCCACAATGGAGCTTGTGGTGGTCATTTATATAGGCTTGCTATAGCCCAAAAAATCTTGCGTGCAAGATACTTTTAGCTTTCGATTTTCAAAGATTGTATTGAATCAGTAAAAAGGTGTCATCCATGTCAGGTTTATACTCGAAAGATGCACGCTCATCTAGCTCTGCTCTTTCCTTTCATCACTGTAGGTCCCTTCACAAAGTGGGGTATTGATTATACTACTTGTAACCTGCCTTCGGCTAAAGGTCATAAGTACATTGTTGTAGCTGTAGACTACTTCACGAAGTGGGTCGAGGCTATGCCTACTTTTTGGAATGATGGTGAGACAAAAGCTCTGTTCCTCTTAAATCAAGCCATTTCTCACTTTGGTATCCCCAAAGAGATTGTCACTGACCATGGAAGTCACTTTTAGAACAACATGATGGCTGAATTGGCTCTGAAATTAGGTTTTTTTCAAGAGCTTTCATCTCCTTATTATCCTCAATCCAATGGGCAAGTTGAAGCCATGAACAAATCCTTGAAGGCAATTCTTCAACGGATGATTGATAAAGCCAAATACAATTGGAATATCATGCTATATCCTGCACTTTGGGCATACCAAATGTCAATAAAAGCTACAACCGATTTTACTCTGTTTCAATTGGCTTATGGGTTAGAATCTATGTTTCCTATCGAATGTGAAATCCCTTCCCTTAAGTTAGCTATTGAGCTTCTTCCTGACACTTCTGGTCTCGAAGAAATCCTTCTCCATCTAGAACATCTCGATGAGTAGCGCTAAGATGAAGCTACGATGAATGAGGCACATAAGAAATGGGTAAAGGTTCAGTACGATAAGGTGGTCAAACCTAGGGTTTTCTCTAAAGGTGACCTTGTCTTGGTTTATGCCCAAGAGAAGGATGCCTTGGGGGCAGGCAAGTTACAATCTATGTGGTATGGCCCCTTTATCGTAAAAAAGGTCCTGAAGAAAGGAGCTTATGCCTTGGTTGAATTTGATGGGAACGAGTTGTCAGAGCCTAGAAATGGGATCTATTTGAAAAAGTACTATGCTTAGGCTTAGGCCTAACATATGCTTTGTTGTATATATTTTTATTTTTTATTTTTTGTACATATCTTTGTCTCGATTTTTGGTGTGGTTTTGATGATTTTATTTGCTTTGGCAGGTGATATTGGATGAAATGAGTCACTTTGGTTTCGCCGATGGTGCTAGTAGACATACCCAGAAATTGGCTTCTGCAGCTTGGGTAATCTGTTATGCAACCAGTCAGTTTTAGTTTCAATAGGTGTCTGCATTGGTCCTGCTTTGAACAATGTAGTAGAATACACTGAAATGGTTAACCTATTCTTAGAGGCAATATCTTTGGGTGTTGATTCATTAGTAGTTTACTTGGATTCATAGCTGGTGGTTTCGTAGTTGAAAAACACCTATCGTGTTAGAGACCCATTTTTTCATTGATTGTTTTTGAGGGTACGTTTGTTACAGTGATCATTTTAGTTTATTACGTTCATTCATATTCCTCGATCTGATAATTGGTTGGCAGACTCATTAGCTAATCAAGCACTTGATTGGCATATTAATCATTCAATACTTTAAAATATATCAAAAACATCGTTTATTATTGTACATTTGATACATCACATCATATAAAATTGCTATATATATATACATCACATCATATAAAATCGCTATATATATATATATATTAGAGTGTTCAAAAATATACAAAATTTGGACCATCATGTCCTACAAAATTGGGGCTTATGCCCGATCATGTCTATCATCAAAAAATATTACAGTCATTCGATCATATCTATAATATACTCCTGAGGTCCCTGCCCAACATTTGTGTTCCTATAGAACACAATGGAAGTCGCTACGCTGTGGAATAACCGCACCCAGTCTCGTGGTACCCCTACCACCCACCTCTGGATAGCCTCCGGTAAGTCCTCTATAGCGTCCATAGGTACTTGGCGAGTCAAAATCTCCAACTTTCTCTGTACTGCGTGGAGGGTCCTGCTAGGGTCTTCAACATCTGCCTCACCTCTTCGGTGCTTGTGCCTTGGGTACCCCTTTGGCCTGACTCATCCCATGTTTACATCATGATCATTATAATTTTTTAAGTCAGTTTGTCCAATCAATTTTTTTTTTTTCATTTTCCATATAATTTGAAAAAAAAATAAAAAAATCATATAATCAAACATAAAAAAAGGCAATCTTACCGATTGCCCCCCATGTTGCTCCGGGTGGAAGGACTAGATCAGGATCTGCACGAAATTCCATCCTAGCATAGGGATAACCTTCCATTGTGATGACTTGTTATTCCCACCATTGGAAGAACTCTTCATCCCAAGTGGTTCGGGGAACCTCACTTCCCCCCAATCTCTTCTTCAGATCTGCCCATCGAGCTATTCTTGGATCTCTCAGGTTGCTGATAGTTGACATGACCTTGGGTCGAAGCCCTGGGACCCTCTTGAAGAATAATGTCAACAAGTTTATACCATATCCAAAGTGTTTAGTCTTTGTCTTCCGGATTGAAGTCAATTGTTTTTTCATATTTCTTAGCAAGGCCGTGAACCAATCATATAGGTGAATCAAGCATTCCACTGCTATACTAATTTGTGTGCGCGAAGCTTGACGCAGATAAGTTGATCCTACTACTCTGCCAATGGTAAAGAGAAGGATCTTCATATATAAATCCTTCATATCTCTGATAGGAATCTGGTTTCCCACCTTCTTTGCATCGTCTACGCAATAGAATTGAACATAATTTTCCACATTAAGCCCTCCAACACGCTTTCCGTGCAAATCTACTAGGTCTCCCCTTCGAGAGAGCCCAATAATGAAATATATATCTTCCACCTCTATTCGTAGTGGCATATGGTCAATTATGAAGCAATCTTCTTCTGGTTCCCAATGATCAACCAGCATTTGAAGCAAACGAACATTGCTTTTCATATTTGTCATTTTGAAAAATTTGAGTAACCCACAATTTCGAAACACATCTAAGGATTGTTGGTCCTCCATCACCTCATTATCAATTGAACTATGATCATGTTCTCTCCAATTGATTGACATCCTGGGAAAAAAAATCAATTGAATGATTAGATACAAATTTTTAATTTTCGCTCTGCGCATACGCGACCTTGCTTGTACACAGTCACGTATCATACGCAAGTTCATCCACACGAACCTGTGTATGCGCAGAGGGTTTCAATAAAAATATCTTTCCTACAGTCAAAAATCAAATTTTTTTCTTTATACAGGAATGAAATTGATGAATAGGATGAGTCTAAGGCTTACCTAACTGATTTGGCATGATTTTGTGGCTAGTTGCTCCGTATTTGCGAAGAGGAATTTTTGCCCCAAAGCTCTTTCTCCACTTCTGCAATGTAGCAATGATCAAAATGTGAGTCAAATTGTCTATTTATGCCCAAATTTTGAATTTTCACAAATTTCATTTGTGATTATATTTTGAATTTGATTAAGACTGTTTAACCGTTTGTCTTGTAAGTGTTGGGAAAAGTAATTTTCAGGTACATTATGCTGAATTTGAGATATTCCTAGTTTTTCTTCGGATCCATGACCGCTGACTTGTCATGGTAGGTATTTGATTTCGAACAGGCATATAGGTTAGGGATTTCAATTTCCATTGAGTTTTTGCATAATAGCCTCCATTATGATCACTTGCCATAGGGTTGATCCCATCATGTCATGAGTAATTAACCCATTTCACTCGCTGATTTTTTAATCGTGACTTGGTGGTAGAGCCATCCTTTACATGGGCTTCCTAGTTAGTTCCTCGCTAGCATTTGTCACCCATGCTACAATTTATGTAGGCTCGGGAGTCCTCTTTAGTCCTACCATGACTTATGCGTTGAAGCTTCATTCTTCTTCTTCTTCGCTATCATTATTCTAGCCATTTACCCTAGAGGCTCCCATATGTTGTCGAGTTGTATTACTGCATTGCATATTGACTACTTGTTTATCTTGGCCTTTAGCCGACTTCATTTGGACTCATATTTAAGCCCCTTTTGACCATGTCTTTCTGTACAAGTTAACCATGAAATCTCTTAGATTCTGTGACTTGACACCTTTTACCCATGGATGGAACATTCCTTTGAGTGTCACTTACCAGTTTTTGCCACCTTGCATTGAGCACAGGATTGTTCCTATCCCAGGAACTAGTGCATCTATTTTTCGACACTCGTTCTATCCATTGTACTATAGCATTTTTTTATTCTTTTTCAAGCTTTGAAATATGAAAAAGACAAAAAAATTAAATATTTTAAAAAAGAGAGGGAACGAGATATTACTTCCATACTTGATGGCAGCTACAGTGTCAGTTGTGTTGCCCTTGAACAAAGCACAAAAAAAATATAAGTATTTTATCCATTTGGGATGGTTTTAGTTTTTGACTTAGGAGAAGACATAACCTTGTTTTTGAGTTAGTACTCCTTTGTTTGGTTATCTCTTCCAATTATATAGAGGGTTTGTTTATGCCTCCTACATGAAAAACTTATACAAAGTTATCATTTGCTGCCATAGTGAACATGAGTCGTGCTTTTGTTCAAGGGAAGTTAATCTGAGTCGACCTTTCTGTGGTGTCTCTTGACTCATTTTTCAATCGGCCTTCCTGGTCTTGTCAGCATCTTGTTCTATGACATCAGATATTTTGGTCCTTTTCTCGTGCTGGTTTGAGAAGGTCTCCACTGGCTTCTTGCTGGCAGGTTTGTCTCTTATCGACTATGAAATATTGCTTTGAGAGTAAACCTAGAGCCGCACCCTGGCCCTATTTACATCATTGATAGGTGACCTTGTGCTCAACATTTAATCAACATCATGGGTCTTTGACTGAGTGGTTTCCCCTGTGTTCGACTTTAGCTTACATTATCACACCTAGGATTCATGCAGTACCTTTATTTCCATTTGACCCTATCGGTGGATGTCTCGCCTCTTTGTCAGCTTTCATTATTGGTTGGTTCAGAGGGTTTTTGGTGTGCGCTAGCTTCATCTTATGCATACCAGAAACGTACTTCGGGTTGGTTACTTCACTTTACTTCGTCCAATTCCTTCCAAATCTTGGCCTGGGGGTTACAATCGCACTGGAATGATGTAGGATGCCTTAATGCCTTCCTTCCAACAAGTCTTTTCCCATCGACTCCGACTCATTTCTTTGGGAATAAGGTCTAGAGTCATTTTTCTTAGTACCTTAGGGTTTGCAGTCATTAGTGGCAGACTCTTCGCTAACGATAGTGAGGATAAATCATTGCCTTCTGATTGATAAATTCTTTCAAGTGTTCAACTTCAAATCATTCATTCAAACTTGCTAGATTGTACGGGGGCACCTTGACGCTCATTATCATTATTGGTGGGTTGTCTCGCGTTTGTTAACGGTATACATCAATGACCAGTAATCAAGCGATTTCTCACATGGTCGACTTCAGCTCATTTATTCCCATTGTGTAGAATTGTGCCATAATGATCAGTGAAGACCTCAGGTTTGCATCAGCATGTTTGGTTCACTTTGACAGCTCCTTCAGTTTTCTACCAGTGATGCCATCCACCCTTATATGTTGCAGTTTCATCACATCAACATCTTATATGTTGGCTCCCGAGTTGCGTTTTGTACCATTTTTTCCACCACTTATGATTTGGTACTTGGAGATTTAGTTGTGACTTTTGTGATCAGATATCTTTTGCAGCATCATTGATCAGTCTTCTAAAGGTGACACTTGGACCTGATTTTGACTTATACTTCTGGGCAGTGATCAGATGATTCACTATGTACTTTACATTTCAGCTATACTTGTATACATATTGGATCCAATCCATACTTAATATGCAGACATGCTTTTATTTCACTGAGCATGGGTATGCCTGCCTCAGACATGAGCTATCTTTCTGATCTCTCTCACTGGTTTTTTGGCAGGCTGAAATATGATGAAGTCCTCTTTAGTCCTCGCAAGGTTTTTCTATGCACATAATACATTTCGGCCATCATGTACCCCTTATCACCTCATATATTAGGGGGCATCTATTATAGAATCATTTATCACCATCATATACTTGATGACTTATGCATTGGCCTGGGGCAACCCTTCCATTCACACTTGGTAATATTTCTCTAAAAAACAATTTCTTAAATCCCATACGTGACTCTGCCCAAACTTTTCTGCGTATACACGCGAGTCCATATATAGAGAACCACGTATGATATTTTAAGCATTAAAAAATATATAATTTCCCTACTTTTGAGGCGGGGTTTACGGTTGTTTCTGTAACTTAACTACTCTAGCCTGTGGCCTAACTGTTCCCTAACTGAAAAAACTAATTTGAGGGAGTATAAAATCCCCTCAAGGGAATGACTTAAGGGAGGAAGAGAGAGAATTATAGATATTATACTTTGTTATAGCCTTATCCAAGTCTGATACATTCCCTGTGCCTCGTGCACTTCCTAGATCTTTCAGGAAACAAACCCTTGTTTCCTTGACATGTTCACCTATCCTATGTGACATCCATTGTGCACTATTCTTGGAAGAAGTTTTGCGAGGCTAGGGATGGAAAGATCCAAAGAACAATATGCTTGAGGCCATGGTAGATTTCAGGTGATCTCTCCACATTTATTTACTATAAATTTCATTAATAATAGAAGTGCCATATTGTTCCTGATGTTCACGTGTCAATTCTCTTTTATACATGCGTAATGATCTTAAATAGTCCATTTATTATTATTTTTATGAGATTATGCATGCTTTCACTAACATCTAGAATATATATATGCTGTACAACTAGGTTTTTGTGTTTGTTCTTTGCTGGTTTACAGATTCTAGAGCATGAAGAGTTGTAGGGTTTTTGAACCTCGTGGGATCTACTACAACCGAAGGGTAAATGGGTAAGGTCTAAAACCTTTATTTTCTAGTTTAAAGCATAGAAGTTGGTTAATTGAGTCCTTTTTTTGATGACATGCCCCTGATCTATGAAGGTTTATCAACCTGAGACATTATGGTACCATTTCCCACAACACTCGTGCATAGTTTCCAACGTCTCCAAAGTTGTAACAAATTATTTTCCCTCTCCCTTGACCTACGCCTCCACCTCTCCCCTATCCCCATCCTCTTGCTAGGGATCTTGCTCATTCGGAGGGAGATGCTGGCAATGAAGGGTCAGCCTGCACTCTGTAAAGGTTCGCTCTGTTGATCATCAGGTCATACGTTCGGCAGTTGTGCTCATCATGACCAACTGAAGAGCATAATTTGCACCATTGTTGCTTCAGATCTGGTACATAGGCTCCTAACCGCGGGCAGTGGTCTGTATCATGTTGCCCAACAACCCAAAAATCAACGCACCACAGTGTGGGGGTACTAGGCCCAACAAAATCTCTCGGGCACAGTGGACTCGGTCCTCCAGCTTGCATAAAACTGACAACAGAGGGCACTGATCTTTTGTGTGGCCAACTCCCTTATAGCGTATGCACCATACATCTGCGCCAACTTATTTACCCTAGTCTCTTCATAAATTCTAAATTTCTAAGTGCATAACTTCTAGTTGGCTCTGAATTTTTAGTGCTCCAAATTGAGCATCGTCTCTAGGCACAACTTCTAATTTCATAGCAATTTTGCAGGGCTTATTCCTGAGAATCAATATTCTGCTGACCCATAGGCCCACGCAGATGTGGAAATAGCATGGCGATGAATTATTCCTTATTATTATTATCATCATAAGCAAATCTTCGTCACTGATGTTTTTCTTCAGTCGCTAGTCAACTTTCCAAACTGATTTCGTTGGTACTTGTTTAATATATTTCAGTTCTATTACGCACTGAGAATAGGATTTTGGATTTTGGAACTACTACTTCAGGGCATCCTTAATCTCCTGAACTGTGGGATCCACATGTTGAGAAAGGTATCCCATGAACCAATCTAAAGCACGACCTTTAAAGGCCACAACCAGCTGCGCACTCTTGACAACATCAATATTGACATTCTGCGCAGTCCACACCACATTCGCCACAAACCAAAATCGGTCCATATTATCATCTCCGCACCCTTAAAGGTGGGTAAATTCATATGCACAGCCATATATTCCGTCAGTGGGGGTGGTGGTGGGGTAGGAGGATTCTTACCCCTGCAAAAATTTGATAGTGGCGTAGCAGGAGGGATATTCTCAGCGTGCGTACCCTAGCTTTTGTTTATATCAAGGGAGTTTCTTAGAGGACTGTATATAGATCTATCCCCTCTCTGATTGACCCGATAGTATTTACCGCTACACATAGTGATTTCGCTCTGATCAGGGGTCATTCACTTGGTGTGGCTACACAAAATACCCTTTCACAAAATAGCATCTTAATCAGCAGAGGAAAAGTCTGTAAGAACTTACCTCTTAATCCCTTCAAAAATCTCCTTTCAGCTTCTGAGTATGACACAAATTGATCGACTGCAAATTCTGTCACAAACCCGCCCAAGATGCTGTCAACCCAGTAATCTACAGTTTGGGTAATGGAATTATCAATCTTCTCCAACTATTGTATTAATTCAAGGGTCCACTGCGTGACCTAATCGTCCTTTCAACAAGTTTGGAATTTTTCTAACCTTGCCAACTACTATTGTAGTTCATGTGCAAAGGTTAATAAGAAGATCTCGTGCACCTCAGTGAAAATATAGTTATTCTTCCACTTTTCAGCATACAAATTCTTACTTCTATTTTATTTTAGGGAAAATTCCTGAATTTGTATTTCAAACTAGTCCTGAGTTCAGGCTTTAATGGCTGCCAATGACCTCTTGGCATCACCCAACCTCTCTCAAAATTCTCCCGGTCCTGGAAACAGAACCATTTTTTGGCTTGAGGGATCCTGACCTAGGTTTGGAGTTGAGGTTAACCAACAAAACCCTCTTACTGCTGGCCCTTTCGGCAGTGATCTGCTTGCGCAAGTCAAAGTATCACCCGAAGCAGTATGGGGGGGTGTTGGAACTAGGTTTCCGCACCCTGAGAGAGGTTTGAATGATGTGGGTGCCTTTTGATCTGAATTAACCATAAACATACCTCCACAACAACTACTCTAACTAGGAAACCCTTACAGACATATTTTAGGTCAAATATGTAGAATACCTTACGAAGTTAACACATCATCTAGAATTCAAGTAATAACCCTTAACAAGCAATATTAGAACCATATACCATCATATCCATCCATTAATCATTCATATAAACCCAAATACAGTTGCACAAGAGATCCAATTGCAGAAAATACAGGAGTTGGAAAAAAGATGAGGAAAAATTCATAACATAAATAGTAGAAGCATTTCAGACTTAGATATCTGCAACAACATTCCTTTATTAATATCAATTCATATCCTTCATACAAAAACCCTTCAACAACCCGCACACAAAGCCACCGGGGTCCACACACATCATGACTAAGGTCTCCGCGCACACAGCCAGCAGGAGCCTTCTACCTAGACAGATCCGCCCAAAATATTACAAAGTCACCAAATCTAATATCAACATTCCGACTTATCCAAAAAACTGCCTTCTTAGACTCGATCAAGACATCTATTTATACTATTAGCCTACACTACTCTAGGGTGTAAAAACCATGGTTTGTGGCCCCTTGTTCTACCCTTTTGACCCATTACAATTCATGAGGGGCTTTAACCCGCCCCAAAGCCCTTGTGCATGAATAATCTATTACAAAATATATCAAAAAAAGGTCTTCAGACTTAGGGGACCCATCTCTAACACAGAGGAATGGGAAAAAGTTTTGAGCAGTTAAATAAGTTATTGACAAATGATGCAGTGTTAAAAATTGCAGATATAGACAAAGAGTTTGTGGTATGTAAAAATTATTACAAGAGAGGACTTGGTGGATTCCTTATTCCAGAGGGAGAGGTGGTATGCTACGAATCAAGGAAATTGAATGAGCACAAGAAGAACTGTCCGACACATGATCTTGAGTTGGTATATATCATCCATTTATTAAAGATGTGGATGCACTATATTCTTGGAAGGAGGTTTGTATTGATGAGTGATCATAGTGGGTTGAGATACTTGTTTGATCATTCGAATTTGAATTCTAGGAAAGATAGATGTTTTCCATGATTAGTGAGTTCAACTTTGAGATCAAGTACATCAAGGGTAAAGAGAACATGGTTGTATATGCTCTTACCAGGAAGATACATGTGAATCATATAACAACTGTGAGTTCTTATGGGACGAACTTACATTATCATATCTTACAGGAAGGTCGGTAGGATAATAGGTACATGGAGCTTAGGCACAATTTACAGCAGGGTTCAAGAGATTAGGATGTGGACTATCATCTTACAAAAAATGGCTTGATCAAATTTAGGGACATGATATATGTTCCAGAAAATAGTGAGCTTAAGAAGATTGTCTTTAGAGAGTTCCATACGAAGTCGTATTCATGTCACCCTGTATACCAGAAGATGTCGAAAACAATGAAGAAGTTCTATTATTGGCTGAATTTGAAGGACATGGGAGAGTTTGTGGCTAGATGTTTTGACTGTTAGTAGGTAAAGGTAGAATGTAGACACCTAGGTTGAATACTACAACTGATTGCGATTCCATAGTGGAAATGGGATGTCATTTCCATGGATTTGATCATAAGTTTTACGAGGACATCTAGGCAACATGATTCCATCATGGTTGTGGTGGACAGGTTGAAAAAGGTAGCACAATTAATTCCGGTAAAATCTACATATTTAGCTAGTGATGTAGCACAGTTATTCATTAGAGATGTGTTCATACTACATCGTGTGCCAAATAATATTGTGTCAGACATGGATGTTAAGTTCACTTCCAAGTTTTGGAAGGATATGTTTGCAGGTTTAGGGATAGATTTGGTCTTCAGTATAGCTTATCATTCGCATGCATATGAACAGACAAAGGGTCAACATGATATTGGAGGACATGTTCAGTATGTATATGATGCATCGACATAGGAGATGAGAGAAATACCTTTCGTTGGTTGAGTTCACTTACAATAATGTCTACTAAGAGTCATTGAGGATGAGTACATTTGAGGCATTGTATGGGCGGAGTTGCAATGCTACCATCAGTTGGAGTGATTCAATCAATAAGATGTTGATTGGACTATACATGTTGGTAGAAATGGAACAAGAAATTGTGGTACTAAAGAGGAATATAAAGGCCACATAGGATAGGAAATAAATCTACGTGGATAGGAACAGGTTGTCTAAGGAGTTTTAGGTTGGGGAATAAGTGTACTTGCACATCAAGCCAAAGAAGATCTCCTTGAGGATTGGATCATGTGCGGAGCTGGAACCTCGGTTTTGTGGACCTTTCAATATTGTTGAAAGGATTGGACAAGTAGCCTATCTACTTGCACTTCTTTCGACAATGGAAGTCCATAATGTTTTCCATGTTTCATTTCTTAAGAAGTATGTTAAATATGTTGATCATGTGATTGACTAGTCTATATTGTATGTGGATTCAGATGGAGAATTCTAGCTAGAGCCTCAGTGTATATTTCTGAGAAAGGTTTTCATGCTTCAGAACAGAGCAATCAAGTAGGTTAAAGTGAAGTGGAAGCACTTTGGGACCCATGAAGCTAGATGTGATATGTGACGGGCCTCTAAATTAGACATAAAATAAGGCCCATATAACCTTTCTTAAGCCCATCTACCTTCCTTATGCACATGAATATATATATATTAAATCTCTCCTTCTGCACTTAATAATGTTTTCTTATGCTTCAATATTTTCTTAGGAAGGTTTAAAGATAATTGCATATTTGTGCCTAATATTGGTTATTTTTGTAGAATATTGTGAGAATATTTGGTAGATTATGGAGATTTGGAGAAGGAGATGATTTAGGGTCTTGCTCCTTGCCATTGGAAGATCAAGATTGAAGAATAAATGAGCACAATATTAGGAAATTAGGGAGAAATATTGGAGAGATTCAAGGGGTTTTCCACCCTCCTTAACTCTCAAAGGCAACTAAAGGATCCTCATGAGATCCCCTCCAACATTTTGAATTCCAGAGGTAGCCAAGCAACTCAAGAACAAATGCACTCAAGCCATACTTCACTAGGAGTCAAGTGGAATCAATCACTATTTTCAAGGGAGCTGTTGGTAGCTGCCTGTAGAATAAATAGAGCAGAGATAGAGCTAGGAAGAGTCGATTCTTTGATTCCATTTTGGGAATTTTGCTGCAAGCTATTAAGCTTCTTATTTTACTCAGTGATTATACTTTTAGAAATGTAACAAGGCTATTTTATTCCTGAAATGAGCAGACAGACTCCATTTTATTGATTTAGTTCTAGAGAGCTGGGCTCGTGGGTTAGGGCCCAACCCATGTGCCTCAGCTTCTCTGCCATTGTCATCCTTTCCTTTATGTTATTTATCTAGTTTTATTTCTGATATTTTCATTGCTATTATAGTTGCTGCTATAGATTTAATCCACTTATCTGCGCTGTAGAATAGCTGTTAAACTCTATAAAACCATGAGGCAGTATTCCCCTCTCATCTCTGTCAATAGAACTCGAGCGGGGTTGACCTTCCCATAGGCAAAAAAATTCTTTCTATTCAATGTTTTTATCATGCCTTTTGTCTATTTTTCTGTACATAAATCTGCAGCTTTGTTTGCAGGAACAAGCATCAAAATACCCAAGAAGATCATCAAGCCATCCCGTTTCATTTCCTAGCTCTGTTTTCATGCCTGAGCACAGCTATTGTGCCTCCATTTATGTCCTTTTTCTCTTATTTTCATCCATCGCCCCTTTTCATTCCCAAAATGCTTGAAAAGCATTAGAATTAGACCTCCACCCTTTCTCCTCGAAACTCCCACTCATCGTACCTTGCTCCATCGCAAATTGTGAATCGCTTGTGATCTTTGTTAACACTCTCTCATTCCAAGCCCGAATGCGATATTACTTTCTACTTCCCTTTGCTGCTCTTTTATTAAAAATAGTGAAAAACATTAGAAACCACATTTTTTCCCTTTGGAATTACCATCGATCCTTTTCGCAATCGCATTTCCCATTTGGTCCTTATTAACAGCTTCCGCTTCCAGACCCCGATTGCGATATTCCTTTTTCCCTCCTTTCTCCTTCGCTCATCATTTCTATGTCAAAAACCTTTGAAAGAACCTTACTCCACCTTTTTCTGAAAAGCCCTTCACTTTATTGCACTTCACAATTCCTATTGGCCTTCGTTAACACTTTCCGCTCCTTTTTGCCGATTGCGATATTATTAAAGTGCTCTGCCACCTGTCATACTGCCACATTATCTATCTGATCGCATTTTTGCAATTCTAGCCTTATCGCAATTCTCGCATTTCGCATTATCGCATTTCAGCCCCGCACCTCACTTACTACCTTCCACCTCGAAACCTCGATTGTGAAATACTGCAATCACACCACAACATCACAATCGCATTTTGCATCGAATTCGGTATTGCATTTCGCACTTGAATTTCCTCTTGACTGCACTCTCGCTTCTCCTCTAGTCTTGCGACATTGTGGTATTGCGATATCGCATATCGCAGATCAGACTGCCATCCATCCATCGCAATTCCACCATCGCACTTTTCAAATCCTCCCACTCTAAAGAATTTTTGTGATATTATGTGCTTTAATAAAGTCCAAACACCTTTTTCACTCCTTTAAGCCTTGTTTCATGTGTTTAAGCCTTCCATGAGCACCTTTAGCCCTTTTTCCTCCAAATTGCAATCAACAATTTTTTAGTTAGAATTAGACCATGAATAGTTGCATGGTTAGAAGCATGGTAGATAGATCATAGGATAAGTAGAGTGTGTTTAGCCATTTGGCCAACTGAATGAAATTTTGTTTAGTTTCTTTTATATCATTTCCTTTCTGCAATTTAGTTTAGTTTCCTTCTGGTCATTTTTTTTACAATTTAATTTAGTTTCCTTCTATCATTTCCTTTCTTCAATTTAGTTTAGTTTCCTTCCTGTCATTTCTTTTCAGCAATTTAATTTAGTTTCCTTATGTCATTTCCTTTCTGCAATTTAGTTTAGTTTCATTGAAGTGTGACAAACTTCACTGAGAACCCCTAGAAGTAGCACCCTTTCATAAAGCAGAAGAGGATGACATGAACATAATGCATCTGTTGTGTATATATCACTGTCACCTCCAAGTTTGTACGAATCCCGGGTTGATAAAGTAAAGTAGGCAGCCCCTCGAAGTTGCAGCACTCTTGGTGCAATACCAGGGCTCACCACTTTTTGGCATCGTTGCCGGGTAGGTGTCTAGTAGGTGCTTTGATTATGTTTTTAGCATTATTTTCTGCTTTCCTTTTTCATGTTGTTTCTGAAATATTAAAAAATACAAAAAAAATCTGATTTTCATGCCACATAGGAGTAGGGATACTCAGAATTAAAAAAAAAATACTTCTCCAATACCAACCCCCCCACTTGACCATGTGGTGTAGTAAGAACCACATCACCATACACTTTTGAAGGTAGAAGAGATGGATGGATATGATGAAAATGAAGAAGATCTTATTGGGTTTCCCATTCAAGATATGGACGTCAATGTACATATGAAAAACATCCCTCCATATTTCCTTCCCAACTTCCATGGTATGAGGATAAAGGATCTGGAAACATTTCTCTTTGAATTTGAGATACTTTGTAGATCTTATGGCTACTTATCACACACTCAAAAATTGAGATTTTTTTCTGCAACATTGAAGGATAGATCTCTTAAATGGTTCATGAGTCTAGGTACTAATTCAATAAGATCATGGAATGATATGCAAAAGATATTTCTAGAAAAATATAATGATCGTGATCTTAGAGAATAAATTTTTAGAATAAACCAAGAAGAGGATGAGAGCCTTGAGGATCTAATAGAGAGGTTCATGTATAATGTTAAGAGGGAAAAATCACATCATCTAGGATTTGAAACACTAAAAACCCTCTTACTTAGAACAATTAGGGATGAGTGGATTGATCTCCTTAATCTCATGAGTAAAGGAGATGTATATCAATTGTCATTTGAAGAAATTTGTGAAACATGCAAGCGCATATCAAGAGGAATGGAAAGAGTAAGTAAGTCAGCATCAACATTGGTAAGGAAAGATGAACTTGGAAATTTTCTTGACAAATTTAAAACGGAAATTATTAGCAATCTAAGTGAACAAGTAGAAATGTTAAGAATGCAAAATGAGCAAAAAGAAGATGCTGATATTTTTGTTATCCATGCAGAATCATATGCTACTAAATGTTGTTCATCATTCCCCAGCTTTAAAGAAGTTTACCAGGAAGACAATGGAGCAAGGAAATCACCAAAGAAGCTATGTTATATAGCTCCAAGGAGACCCTGGAATCCTAGTCAACTTGATATGATGCAAGGACCAACTTCACAATTTAAATCTTATTCACATCCATCTCAAACTAATTGGGACACACTCCCTCCTTGGCAACCTTGGCCATCTCAACCCCAAAACCAATCTTTGCAACATGGTTGGCAAGGTCCTTATTGGGAAAATCCTCAACATAAATATTTCCCTCAATATCCTCCATACCCGACTCCATGCTATCCCTACCATCCCCCTCCACCACAACCACAACCTCCACCACACCCATATCATATATCCACCCCGAATCAACTACCTGTACCACCATTTCCAAACCCATACAATGAAGTATCTCAACTCACTTACAATGATGAGGTACAACACTACCAAACATATCATCTTGACCTAAATGGTCCGCATCTTAGTTCAAGAAAGGTATTGAAAAGAAGATATTTTCTTAATTTCATTGAAGGACAACATCAAGAAGAAGAATATCCAAATGAGGAGATCAAAAGATCAAGGGCGGCACTTGATGAAGAGTAGATATCCGAATCAGATGTTGAGAAAATTCCCTCATGTTTACCAGCATTTCCTCCATGTGTTCAAGAGAACAATCAACAAAAAGAGGAATATTTGATTGCCATAATAGAAGAGGACATCCAAGGTGATCCAACTCAGCAAGTGAACCAGGCGCATCACAAATATATTGACATATGGTTCCAAACAGCCATTAAGTTTCAACAACACACTCTTCTCCAACATTACTTGATACAATCCCAGTCAAAGAAATTCATCTCTCATATTTGGGTACATGTCAAAGCATGTGTTCCAAGTGTGCACATGATTTTATCTGTCATCTTGATGTGTACATGTATCCATTGGAAGTATTCCTGTACTTGAAAAAGGTTTTGATTTTTCAAGTAGAGTAGGAAAGTGAAAAAGAAAAAGAATATAAAAAAAGGAAAAAGAATAAAACCTTACGTGAAAACCTCTTGTGAGGCGTTTGAGATTGGCTCACTAATTGAAAACCTCCATGAGACGGTCATTGGGTTGGAAAAAAAATTAGAAAAATAAAATATCCTAGGCGAAAACCTCCTTTGAGGCACCTAGGCAGACCTTCTAGTTGAAAACCCCATTGAGGCAGCTAGTAGGCCTTAAACCAAAAAAATAAAAATAAAAAAATTCTCCATGTATCTCTCTCTAATGAATGCAGGTGCTCTCTAGCCTTTGCAAGAAAAACAACAACAAGTTGGAAAAAAAGAAAATTTGGTCAACACCCTTGTTAAAGGTAGTCAAACTTGGACTTCCTCCTCCTGTGCCCAGAAGCTCCAAAAGGACCTCAAGAAGATTATCACATGCAGCTTCAGAACCACCGAAGATAGCTTCAACAAACATATCAGTAGCTTCAATATCACCTGCAAAAACAAATCAATGGTAAGGCTCAGGTATGAAATCATATAACCCTTTCTTCAAATCTATTTTAGCTTAATAAAACATTAAAAAGTATGAGAGGGAAAGTTTTTTTAATATAGCCAAAATCAGTAGCAAAGCAACCTCAACCTTATCTAGCAACTAGCCTCACTTTTTCCACCAAGAAAAGGAACAAGAAAAAATTAAATAGGACTTGAGAAAGTGGGCAGTAAGCAGCTCATTGTAATAGAAGACATGGAGTGCCAAGGGATAACCCATGGTGAACTCAGTTCACATAAAAAAGAACTGTGAGTTTACTTTGCACGCAAAAAAAATTAAAAAAAAGAAAAAGAAAAAAGAAAAGAGAGAACAAAAAAAATAAAATAATCAAATAAAAGGTGGATCCACCACCTCTTGGCATGTAAAAAATATTTTCTTAAGGCATCTGAGGACCTCCATGAAGCACCTACAGGAAGAATAGCAAGAAGATTAGCAGGAGGATCAACGCATGGGCCAATAAATAGAAAATGAAATAAGCCAGCATGCGGGAGAAACCATAAGGCAGGGAGGATAAATAGGTTGCTCAGAGGATGAGCAACAGTTTCAGTAGGGGGGGTGATGATGGGCCTCTAAATTAGACATAAAATAAGGCTCATCTAACCTTCCTTAAGCCAATCTAACTTATGCTCATGAATATATATATATATATCTCCTTCTGCACTTAATAATGTTTTCTTATGCTTCAATATTTTCTTAGGAAGGTTTAAAGGTAATTGAATATTTGTGCCTAATATTGGTTATTTTTGTAGAATATTGTGAGAATATTTGGTAGATTATGCATATTTGGAGAAGGAAATGATTTAGGGACTTGCTCCCTGCCACTGGAAGATCAAGATTGAAGAATAAATGAGCACAATATCAGGAAATTAGGGAGAAATATTGGAGAGATTCAAGGGGGTTGCCCACCCTCCTTAACTCTCAAAGGCAGCCAAAGCATCCTCATGAGATACCCTCCAGCAATTCGAATTCCAAACGCAACCAAGCAACTCAAGACTAAATGCACTCAAGCCATACTTCACTGGGAGTCAAGTGGACTCAATCATTATTTTTAAGGGAGCTATTGGTAGTTGCCCTGTAGAATAAATAGAGCAGAGATAGAGATAGGAAGAGTCGATTCTTTGATTCCATTTTGGGAATTTTGCTGCAAGCTATTAAGATTTTTATTGTACTCAGTGATTAGACTTTCAAAAATGTAACAAGGCTATTTTGTTCTTGAAATGAGTAGAAAGAATCCATTTTACTGATTTAGTTCTAGAGAGCCGGGCTCGTGGGTTAGGGCCCAACCCATGTGCCTCGGCTTCTCTTCCATTGTCATCCTTTCCTTTTTGTTATTTAGCTAGTTTTATTTATGATATTTTCATTGCGATTATAGTTGCTACTGTAGATTTAATCCACTTATCTGCGCTGTAGAATATATGATAAACTCTATAAAACTGTAAGGCAGTATTCCCCTCTCATCTCTATCAATAGAATTTGAGTGAGGTTGACCTTCCCACAGGCAAAAAAATGATTTATGTTTACTATTTTTATAATGCCTTTTGTCTATTTTTCTGTGCATAAATCTACAACTTTGTTTGCAGGAATAAACATCAAAATCCCCAGGAAGATCATCAAGCCATCTCACTTCATTTCCCAGCTCTATTTTCACACTTGAGCATTGCTGTTGTGCCTCCATTTCCCTCATTTTTCTCTTATTTTCATCCATCGCTCCTTTTCATTCTCAAAATTCTTGAAAAGCATTAGAATTAGACCTTCGCCCTTTCTCCTCGAAACTCCTGCTCGCCGTACCTTGCTCCATCGCAAATCACAAATTTCTTGTCATATTTGTTAACGCTCTCTCATTCCAAGCCCAAATGCAATATATTTTCTACTTCCCTTTACTGCTCTTTTATAAAAAAAGTAAAAAAAATTAGAAACCACATTTTTTCCCTTTGGACTTACTATTGCTCCTTTTCGCAATCAAATTTCCCATTTGGTCCTTGTTAACAACTTCTGCTTCCAGGCCCCGATTGCGATATTACTTTTTCCCTCCTTTCTCCTTCGATCCTCATTTCTATGTAAAAAACCTTTGAAAGAACCTTACTCTGCCTTTTTCTAAAATCCCTTCACTTTATCACACTTCAAAATTCTTGTTGGCCTTCGTTAACACTTACTGCTCCTTTCTGCCGATTGCAATATTATTAAAACGCTCTGCCACCTGTCCTATCGCCACATCATCTGACTGATCTCCTTTTCGCAATTCTGGCCTTATCGCAATTCTCGCATTTTGCATTATCACATTTCAGCCCTGCACCTCACTTACTACCTTTCACCCCTAAACCTAGATTGCGAAATACCGCAATCGCACCACAGCGTCGCAATCACATTTCGCATCGCATTCGGTATCACATTTCGCACTTCAAATTTCCTCCCGACTGCACTCCCGCTTCTCCTCCAACCTTGTGACATTACGATATTACGATACCGCATATCACATATCGCACTCCCAGCCATCCATCAGCAATTCCGCCATCGCATTTTCCAAAGCCTCCCACTCCAAAGCATTTTTGCAATATTATGCACTTTTATAAAGTCCAAACACCTTTTCCACTCCTCTAAGCCTTGGTTCATGCGTTTAAGCCTTCCATGAGCACCTTTAGCCCTTTTTCCTTCGAATTACAATCAACACTTTTTCAGTTAGAATTAGATCATGAATAGTTGCATGGTTAGAAGCATGGTAGATAGATCATAGGATAAGTAGAGTGTGTTTAGCCGTTTGGCCAGCTCAATGCAATTTAGTTTAGTTTCTTTTCTGTCATTTCCTTTCTGCAATTTAGTTTAGTTTCCTTCCTATCATTTCTTTTCAGCAATTTAATTTAGTTTCCTTTTGTCATTTCCTTTATCCAATTTAGTTTAGTTTCCTTCGTGTCATTTCTTTTTAGATATTTAATTTAGTTTTGTTCTGTCATTTCCTTTCTGCAATTTAGTTTAGTTTCATTCAAGTGTGACAAAATTCATTGAGAACCCCTAGAAGTAGCACCCTTTCGTAAAGCGGAAGAGGATGACATGAACATAATGCATCTGCTATGTATATAGCACTGTCACCTCCAAGTTTGTACAAACTCCGGGTTGATAAAGTAAAGTAGGGCAGCCCCTCGGAGTTGCAACACTCTTGGTGCAATACCAGGGCTCACCAATATGGCTGATCAAATGCGGGCTATGTATCCTTTTCTACTCGCTGGTTGAGCGAATGTCCTTGATATATGTTTTTGGTATATGTTTTGGTATATGTACATATATATATGGATGTAAATACCACCATGAGTTGTGTTATAAATATAAAATAAGTGGTATGGGTGTCATGTTATTATGATTGTCATGTTGTTATGATCATCATGTTGGTTTGCTTCTCAGCAGGTTGATCATTGTAAATACTGTAACGAGCTAAGTTATAAAGGTCCATGGGAAGTATGTTTTGCTTACAACCCTTTTGTTGGTTATAGGTGTCATTGAAGACTAAGGATGGTGTTCCCCCAAGGGGGAGGGTTTTATAACATCCCTGGTGAAAATTCGATGTAATAAAAATTAATAAATAAAAAATAATAACCATGGTTATGGGGCAGTTATTTCAAGCTGAATGTTGGGAAAAACATCCTAGTGCAGGTGTTCATTTGGTTTATTATGGATAAGGAAACTGAAAAAGGCAATGACAAAGGCTTTGGAAAGGAAAATGAAATTAATTGGAATTTTATTTATGAAAATAATCAAAATTAGGAGAAAGGGAGGGTGAAAGGTCACATGTTGCATGTGGGGAGGAAAATGAATAAAAAATAATGGAAAGTGAAGAAAATAGAGGCCTCATTAATAAAAAGGCTCATGACGATCAGTTGGTACCTTTTTTCAGTTCAGTTTTGGAGCTCTCTCTCTATTCTCTCTCTCTCACACTCTTGGACACTTAGAGTTTTCTTGGAGCTCTTCAACATTTGATCAAGGAAAGAAAATATGGAAAAAGAAAAATGAGGATCAAGCAAGGAAGATCAGGGTCAAGCACCTACAACGAGATTATTTGCACGTATTAATTAATTTTCATGTGTGATTTCCTTGCTATATTTTACATGCATGGTTTTTCATGTGTGTACTTGATTCTCTTGTTGTAATTGGCATGGGTTTTTCCAGGTGTGACAATGTTCTTCACCCTAGTCTTGAAATTTCTAGATAGACATGGTGTGATGGGTTCTCATGTTTTTGGTTGAGCTGGATTTTCGAATGGATTCGAAACTATGTGAGGTGGTCTATGAAAGAAAAAACATATGGCCTAGTAACCTTTGAACCATATTGTGGGTTGCGGTAAAGCTAGATTTTGTGTTGCCTTGGTGGGCCTAGGAATCCTCGACTAGTGAATGACAAGATATACGATAAATCCTAGAGGTGGGTTCTCTCCATCATGCCTAGAAATCTCAAGATGGGATATATGGTAAATCCTGGAGGGTGGAGTCTCAATTAGGGCCTAGTGATCTAGTGTGAATTATGGTAAATACCAAATACTAGAGTCTCGATTATGGCCTAGTGATCCTTGAATTATACTATAGATCACGGTAAATATTAGAGACTAGGAGACCAGAAAATTCCTCACAGTGTAGGTGGAGAAATCTGGTGGCATCCATGCTTGTTTATGTCCTTGTGTTCTAGTGGGGATTATGGTAAATCCTGGTATTGTATGTTTATTTTTAGGGCCTAGTGATTTGGTGAGGATTGCGGTAAATCATATTTCTATTGATGATAGTGAGGTGGTTTAACCTCGAGAAGCCCTAGTTGATTTTGTTGGTTATGAGTCCCACATTCATGCTTGGAATATGGCATGGGGGTGATTGGATGAAAGAAATATTTGGTTCAACCAATCTATGGTTGGGTGGTTCGTGGAAGTCCCAAACCTGGTTGGATTTCACATTTATTAATAAGATTTCATTCTTCTTGGTATTTCATGTGTAAATGTACTGGTTTATATGTGCATTCTATAGTTTTTGTATCCTTATTATTTATTTTGGTTAGAAGCATTTTTATGACAGTGATGATGTATGGCTCTTATCATGTTTTGATTTGTAAATGAATGAACAATGAATATATGGCCTAATGGATGATAACATGGCTAATGTGATAAGGCATCAATTCTTCTTAGCAATTCTTAGATAAGTATGAGACCCATATGCTCAAATATGTTATCATGACGTATATAATGCATAATTGTGACATGTTTGATGAAATTCCTATCAAGGCTAGTAGGGGTTCAGTTAAGTATTTATTCAATTAATTGCATTTATATCATTTTTTTGATGTTACTTTTCATTCTTGAATATTTCATAGAGTTCTAGGCAGTGGCTTGAGTCGTAGCCCTGAAAAGGTGGCACAAAATCCAGGGTCGCAGACTCAAAACTAACTAAAAAAGTCCCTAGTTGCATGGATGCCTTGTTGTGGGAGTGATTGGAGGGTCCCAATCACATGCATGCCTTGTCATGGGCACGACTGAGGCTCTAGTTCAGTAAAATTTTGATTTTACTCACGAGTTGGTCACCAGGAAGGGTGGGTTGCATCCAAAATGTTCTATAGCATGTGTAGAAGGTCAGTTTGGTTGATTTGTGTTGATTCCACTTCCTTAACTGTACATGGGGATTTGAATCACATCATAGTAACCTCTCGTCACATGTTTATGCTGGTGGACCAATTATCTTTGGTAAATGTGGGAGGAGGGTGTTACAACGCCCAATATATTCATCTCACATAGATAGCAGTGCACCCTATAAATTTACAAGGTGCACCGCAGTTCAGTATCTGAACATACTGCACCACAATTATTGCGGTACATTTCATAAAGGAAAACACATTGAGAAATCTATAAATTGTATGTCGATGCATGCAATTTTTATTTTAGGGATGGTGTGTTTATACTTACCAAGCCCACTGCAAAAATAATATTTAAAAATATAGCTATAGCTCGGTGCATTCAATAACCTAAACGGTCTGTACCAGTGTGAAAAGGTTATATGTGCGCACTGATGCATAATTGTGACACACCATGACGAAAATTTAAAATTTTGAACCAAAAATGGTGCGCTATATGTATGTGCACACCGATGTCATTGTGGTTGTGTTTGATAGTGCACCAGATCTGGTGCATGACTGTGTTTTGGGTGTACCAATGATTTTTTTTTTTTTTTTTTTTTAATTCAAATTTATGTTTCCATATTTATAAATATGTTTTTCCTTTAATAAAAAAAAGGTATTTTATTTATGAGGCTGATTTATTTGATATGTTAATCATGTAGTTAGATGTCAGCAGAGGGAGTATGAGAAAATAGCAAACCCATACAATATTGTCCAACCGTGGGAGGTCAGAGAGAGGGAGAGAAATTTATACCCTTGCCCTATTACTGTAGCAAATTGAGCGTTCTTGAGGAACGTATACCTCCAAAAGTACTTTGAGGAAGTGCACTATGTATTATTGGCACATCCAATCCATCGATGGAGTGCCCAGGAACAAGGTTTTCATGCTGGTCCTAAGGAATGGTATATGCCCTCTTAGGATGCAATATAATTTATCACTGGCCTATCCAAGATAGGGGAGGATTTTCCCCATTTCCCTGATGTACCCCATAGGGTTGCAACTGAGAGTCAACTTGCCTACACTCAGATATATTTTGGGCCACATGCGGTCCATCTAGTATATTTTCAGGTTTGTGGTGGATAACTATGGATTTATTCTTTTGTTGCACAGGATGTTAGGTGCCTCTCATCATTAGTCACCACCATTGAAAAATTTAGTAGTGATAGGAAATGTATTAGTTCCCTCTTTTGTATTATGTCAATTATTTCATTCAGGTGCCACATTGTATCAAATGGTCTCCCATTTTTTTGAGGCAATTTTTCATGGCTTTAGATAGTTTTCGTGCGTTGAGACATGGGAGGGTGAACTTCCCTTTCGCTTCAGAGTTTTTTAAAATTTTTTTTTAGAGGTTTCCAGAGACGAGGCCTACATTTGACCTTCACCCTATTAGGCCGATAACTTAGGTTTGGATGCACATGTGGGGGTAGATGATTCCCAAGAGGGTCTTGCCGGAATATTCATTTAGGATTTCCGCTGAGGCACTGGTGTTATTGGCCAATGAGGATGACCATGCATTTGTCGCGTTGGAATTTCTATACGTGGGAATTGAGTGGAGGTAGTTTCCCAACATCCTCTTCACACCGGATGAGCCTCCAGATGATAGAGGTAATATTATTGTTTTCTTTAAATTATTCTAGTTTCATTTTATTGTTTTAATTAATTAGAATAAAATTTATTCTAACACGTTGTTTAACTTGTTTTATTAAATTGTTTAATGAAATTGTCTAATTATTGTTGTGTACTATATATTTTGTAGATATCGATACATTCTATGGGGACATTCCTCCTCCCCCATTAGATGGAGGACATGGGAGAGGCCCAAGAGGGTGAGGCACATCCTCAGGGTGGTGCGGGATTCCAGGGTCATAGGGTTGGTCTATGATTTTGGATGGATTACTACAAAAGTTTGGCCAGAGTTTTGGTTGAGGAGGGAGTCCGTCCTGCGAGGGATCAAGATTTCAACACAGATTCGAGGTTCATGGATCTCTACAGGGACTTCCCGCGTGATATGATGACTCTTGTGTGTCATATCGTCAAAGCCAATAGGCTACTGGAAATTATGAGGGATGCAATGAATGCAATGACAAATACATTAGATGAGGGTGGTTATCATGATGGCGAGGGTGATGATCATGATTCTTCTAGTAGTACTACCCCATCAGATCATAGTCACCAGGGTGTCAGTGATTCATCTGGTAGTACACCTCCTTGTTGCCTGATGATGAGATGTCAGAGATAGAGGATGTTCCTTATGTTTCTCTTGACATAGTAGACCAACCACCTCCTCCTCCACCTTAGAGTTCACTAGACCACGTTGAGGCAATAATGGTTGTGTTGTAGCTCCTACAACACCCTCCAAAAATACATAAAATCATAACACACACTTCAAAATTTTTGGAGCCCCTTTGAAACTAAAGAAGGAAAAATCCAAGTAAAGTTTTTAAGAGCAAGTCGCTAAGTCGCGGATCCATGATTTGCGACCTATGCGACCTATGCGACTCTGCAACCCTAAGGTCGCAGAGGTCGCCAGGTCGCAAGAGTCGGAAGTCAGGCAATTTGCGACCTTGCGACCCAGCGACCTTAAGGTCGCAAGGTCGCAAGGTCGCAAAATGAATTATTAGGGGAATTAGTGACTCAGCGACCTTTGCGACCCAGCGACTTTAAGGTCGCGAGGTCGCAAGGTCGCAAACTGACAACTTGCGACCTCATTTATTGCTCGCACGTGCGACTCCTTTTTATAAGGGCAGGTCACTAGGTCGCATTTGTGACTTGCAGCGAAAATCGTGGAATTGCTCTGACAGGTCGGCTGGCGCGTTTTCTTCTGGGTGAATTTAGAGCAGACACGGTACCGGTCCTCTCCGACTCTAGCAATATGGCACCCCGGGTATCCCGAAGGAGAAGTAAGCAGGTGGTGGAGGAAGAGTCAGACACAGACATACAAACATCTCCTCCACCAATATACAGAGACACCCTTTGCACCTTCGCAAAGGAGGACAGCCTTAGGTGGTATGAAGTATACCGCGAGTTCGCCATAACAGAAGATGAGTTTCCAAAAGATCTCCCGGACCGGGAAGTATACCTGAAGGTCAAGAGATCCAAATTGCACCTAGCAGGGTCACATCCCGCCATCTTTCCGTGCCCGAAAATGTTAGACTGGATCATACAGAAGACGGATCCTAAGAATTTCGCAATCCGAGATAGTGGAGGTAAAGTTTTTGCAACGTTGGAGAGCTCAAAAGCACTGGTCTACTACTCGCTACCCCAACCAGAGGTAAACTTTACCCCGAGATGGTTTGCTGCAAATGAAGTGCCGATGGTTGATACAATAAGAAAATGGTGGGCGGAACCAGATAAATTTAAAATCAAGAAAGACCAGGAGTACCCGGTGGCCAGTCTGAGGAAGGTGTATAAGTTAGTGGCCGCCATGCTGTGCAGAGAGTACGGACGTTCGGACGCCACCACTTTCAACGGAACATGGGCAACCATTATGGAACACGTAACAGTACACGGCACTCGGTTCAATTGGGCTGGTATATTAATAGGCTCCATGCACACAAATTTGGCTTCAGCTTTAGCCCCAGATGAGGGAGCGCCGTCAGAATTTTATATGGCTTCGTATTTATTAGATGTTGTCTGTGCCCAGCTGCATGTTGAGGGATGGCCACATAACTGGGACTTCGAACAGACCCGGGCAATCCATTTGAAAACCAAGGTATTCTGGGAATCCAGGTACAAGTCAGATATTGAGCAAATCTCTCATACATTCATTCCCGCCCTTTACGGGAAACTATTTGGTCAAGACACCCCCTGCATGTCTTGGCGAGCAATGGAGACACTAGGTCAGGTGGCACACTGGTTTCCGTTCCCTGAATTTACAATCATCCGAGTATTTGGCTCATTTAAAGCACCACATGCTTTGCCTAAATTTATTACCGATAAGGTGCTCATGCAGGAGGTATGTTACCAGATGACTTCGGGCTTCTCCAATGTCCTTTCCAAAGGGAAGAAGAAACCTTGGCCCGCTCTACCTCTCACCATTGGTGCTTATACAGTCAAGGACTTCAGAGAGGTAGGGCGTGAAGGGGAAGAGGTAAAGAGTTATCACTTCATAAATCTGGATTGCCGAACTTATGACCCAGTCAGGATAGTTCCTGAGCATTGTAAAAGGGCCAATTTTAGATGGAGTTATCAGCATGTCGAGCGCCCAACAGAGGATGAAAAAAGAAACTGGTACAACGCAGACAGGCATCTAGCTCCAGGGATCGACTCTGACCGAGAGGATGAGGATCACCAGAATTTAGAGGACAGAAGCCATAAGCTTGGAGGCTCTTCTTCCTCCAAAGATAAGAGAACACAGACCAGTACGGAGCCTGACACCTCGAATCAGCAACGGGCAGCAGAAGCCCAAGCCAAGAAGGAAGAGGAGAAGAAAATAAAGGAGGATGAAGAGAAACGTAAGAAAGATGCCAGGACAGAGCGAAAAAAGAAAAAGGAAGAGGAAAAGGAAAGACAGGAAAATGAGGCACAGGCGGTGGCAGAAAAAGCACTTAAGGACTCGACAAAGTCGATCGTCAAAAGAAGGCAGAACAAGCCGCTGCGGCAGAGCGAAAGAGAAAAGCTGAAAAGGAAGCAGAGGCAGAGGCAGAACGCGGGAAGAAGGAGGAACACGACAAGGCAGAGGCCGAGCGCCGGCAAAAGGAAAAAGAAAAGGATCAAACACAGGATGAGGAGGACGAGCTAATAGACGAAATTGATCTATCTCCCCTGGATATCCCTTCAGGTGGCACGAAAAGTACCCTCAATGTTGATGATTTTCCCGGGGAGCAAGAAGAAGAAGTCTTCGACCTGACCAGATTGACATTTGACCAATTCTCTTTCAAAATACGGCAAGAGAAAAGGAAATCCTTAGCGCAAGGCCATCTCGCCATCTCTACGGTCGCCATTGGAAAGGACATAGTCCCAGATACAAGGACTAACCCTGTTATGATAGCGTCAACAGGCACCGCTTTTGCCGCGGCCACAGAGGAAAATGTCACTAGGATGAGCAGGGAAATTATTTCTTTACAGAACAGGCTAAAAGCAGCGGAGCAAGAGAAATCAAGACTAGAAAGTGAGATGCTACAGCTCCAAAGTAAGCACGCCCAAGTGAATGAGGTCCCACTGGCGGTCAGGAAAGAGTGTGATGTGTTGGAAATGACCATGAGGCAAGTATATCAGGAAATTCTCACCCTAAAACAAACAGTGGTCTCGTTGGCAGAGGCACGAGAGGAAACCAAACAGAAGCATGAATAGCTCAGGGAAGCCTCGGCAGCTTTGGACAAAATGATGAACTGGACAGCACAGTATCCGCAAGCTCCCGAACATGTGCCTAGGAAGGATTGGAGTCATACACAAGAAGCCAAAGTACAAATTCGGATGAATATGCAGTCCAAAGACAAGCTGGCCAAAGATTTGGACAAAGTGATGTCTGCATATAATCACCTGATCAGTGGTATTGACTCCATGAACGCTCTTCATCACATTCCGTCATTAGGGGCACTGGATGAAACTAAAGACTGGGAGCAGGTAGAGCAGGAAATTCAGTCTTTTCTGCAACCCGTGAGACAAGCTGCTGCCGCACTAGAATTCGAGGCATCACAAGAGAACCTAAATCGGTTGCTTGTCACTCCAGTACAAATCTATACCAAGCTTGCCTCCCTCTCAATCCTGATCTCTCAGAAGAAGGAGACTCTGGTACCGAATGCCCTAGAATGTATGCATCGAATAAAAGAGGAAACCCCTCTTGTCGCTCCTATAACAGCAGATTACCAGACTTGGTGAGATTTCCTCAAGGGCAAGAAAGTTGACGTTCCAAAAACCTCAATCACACAACCACCTCCATAGTTGAGCTTTTCAGGCGCAAGTCGCGACCGTCCCCAGGTCGCAGGTCGCACCGGCACACAGGTCGCAAGTCGCACCTGCGACCAAGTCGCACCTACGACCAAGTCGCAGGTCGCAATCTTCTGGTCGCAGGTCGCAAGTTTGGCAAAGGTCGCAGGGAAGCTGAACCGTCGGGAAGTTGAAGCGTCGGAAGGCCATAAGAGCGTCTCTTGAATCTATAAATACCCCTGTGGGGCACATAGTAAAGGGCTCCTCTTTTGTGGACTGAAAGGCAATATTGCATTGTAATTGAAGAATCATACTCTTGACATATGTAATACAAATACTTGTTAAAATCCCTTTGATTGGATGATGTGTCTAGCTGTGACCACACTATGTGTATTCTGCGTATAGTTTCAGAATATCTTTTGATTAATGAATCTGTGTTATTAATAGCATCATTCATGCTCCATAGCTATATGTGATTGTGTTGATGATGCTCAAGTTTGCTATTTACTCTTATGATGAATGTTAATGAACTGTTTTATTAGCATTTCGTTATATCTTTCGGAAAGTTAAGGGATATTCTCGCCATTAAAGAACTGTTTCTTTGGTGGTCAGATTATCTTGTATGCATTTCCCCATAGATGTGTTGCTAACGACATTTCCTAGACGCATGCATTTTGTTTATTACCTTGCTACGCACAGTGTCATATATCGGTTTTGATACATCAGTCATGTATTCTGTATCATGTGAATGAGTGTATGTTTGCAGATTCAATCAGGTTGTTCGAGACCGAAGAGGAAGTCATTTAAGTGGTAGCCGGACCCACACCTCGGACGGGATCCCTACTCCAAACGGTTCAAAGTCTAATTGGGACTTTCTACCGGGGAGATCCCCTACTGTTGGCCGGACATATTTTCCCGTCAACAGATTTGGCGCTAGAAGGAGGGCCATGGCATCCTCCCAGCATACGACTGATATTCCGTCACAAACTCCCCGCCGGGAGGTCACAAATAATGAGCCTCCTCTTCCCCCCTTGGAGGATATTCCAACGGAGGCGGCTCGATACTTTGAAATCACTAATGAACAGTTGAGATCCTTACGCCTAGTTGCCCGTAATCTCGTCAGGGATTTAAGATATGCCCCCATCATGAAATTTCTAGCTCACACTAGGACCCCTACTGAGAACATCACTCGTAATGGTGTGCTTGTCAGCACCATACCTGAACTCGTAAACTCCATGATTGAAGACCTCGGTCGGGCAGTCCAAGAAAATGACCCCATTCTCCAAGATAGTGAAGGTTTCCCTGATACTGAACCTTTCCCCGAACCTCAACCTGACTTACATCAGTGGAACGACAACCAAGTGTACGACCTGCGAGAAGAAGGAGAGGGGGGTCGAAGGAACGAGAGAGAAGTTAACACAGCCCGAAGAAATGTAAGAGAAGGCAATAGGCCCTGAAGAAATGAGGGTGGGGTTAATAGGGGTCACGGACGTGGAGGTAGAGGAGATATGGTCCACGGCCGGAGACATCACAACAACCATCATCACCACCAAAACCAAAATAGACCCCCTCTCCACAACTGGGAGTACCTTAGAAATATGAATAACCGTGAAAGACACCGAGATGAGCACTCTCGCCATCAGGACGGAGCATCAATGTCAGGGACGTAAAGTGAATCCGAGGCCGAAACTCGATATCATCAGCGCCCCAGGAGGGTGCAGCCCCTAGCCTGGATGGCTCAATCCCCATTGGCTCTTTTAGGTCCCCTCCATGATATGCCTAGACACCCGGAGAAGCATCTTCCTAAGTTTGACCCTGAGAAAGGTACCTCAGCGGAAGATCATATTAGTAGTTTCTATCTGGCCCTACAAATCATGAGAGTTCAGTCCGATGATGTCGCTTGTCGACTGTTCCCACACACTCTTGTAAACCTTGCAGCCACCTGGTACCGTTCCCTACCCAGTGCTTCTATTACTTCATGGGACCAGTTCCGTCGCATGTTCCTGCAAAAGTTTGCAGAGGATAAAACACCCTCTATGCTCCTCACAGAGTTAAGCACCATCAAGTGTCACAGAAAAGAGAAGGTTAAAGACTTTAACCAACGCTTCGCCACAATATTGCAAAAATTTCCCCCAAACTTAGCATTGGACGATTCTATCACCATCGACTACTACACTAAAGCTCTCCCTAGGGATATTTCCGTTTTCGTCAAACGTGAGGCCCGCGCTACCCTTACAGCAAATTACGCTGCTGCTCTCGCGGTAGAGAAGGACATGTTGTCGATAGGAGTCATGGACCATGAAGGAAAAGATGATCACAAACCAACCTCTAAAAAAGGTCAGTCTTCCACCCCTAATAGAGAGAGAGAAACTTTTGATTTCGAGAGTATGGCCAAGACTCTCAAACTTCTAACAAATGAGGTCTCTGACTTGAAGAGAAAGGGCGTTGAAACCTCAACTACAAATAAACCCCCAAAACCCTTTTTCAAGAAAAGTAATCCCAACACCAGCAGACCTCCGTCAAACTCTAGTGCCGCTCTCAACGTGGAAGAGATAGGGAAAGACAATTTTTTCTCTTTTCACCAAGCTGCCCATTCCGAAAAAACGTGCCCGCAATGGATTGGCAGCATGACCGCGGTAGTTAATCAATTTTTGGATGACCAAACTCCGGGAAACCAGACAGAGGATGGTGTTTCTGATCGAGATGAAGGTTCGCTCCTAGATGGGGAATCAGGAGCCTCTGTCTTAACTTTTGATATAATTCGCGGGGAGGAGAGTCTTGTTCCCATTGATATCAACATGGCAGGCAATCCCAAGGCTCAGCCCACTCGAAACTATAGTCTTAGAAGCAAAGGATCTGTTCCCGAACAATCATATGAAGACAAGAAAAGGGCTTTCCTGAGGAAAATTCTTCCCCCTAGCAACGAAGGACAAGCTACGCTGGAGAAGCCTACCAATAGCAACAGCAAAGCAAGTCACAAAAGCAAGCTCCCGGCGGAACCCTCGAAAACCACTCCCGAACCTAGCCCCCAAACTGATACTAGCTACAACATAGTGGAGGACATGAAAAAGACCAGAGCTAATATCTCTCTCTACGAGCTGGCCCGCATCACAAATCAAAAGGAACTTATTTTAAAAGCTTTCGCCAACAACCAAAATATGAAAACGGTGAGCAACACATCTTCACAAACCAGTCCAGATATCCAATCCATAGTGAACGCTGTCAATGCGAATTCGAGAGGATCCACCCCTCCATTCCTCTTGTCTTTTGAGATGTTTAATTTCAACGTTCACAATTGTCTTGTTGACTCTGGTGCATCCACGAATGTCATGCCTCTATCTGTTTGCAAGAAACTCAACATCCTCCCAAAGAAAACTGACGCAAAAATCATTCAACTGGACAGATCACAAGTACCAATAGTTGGAGAATTAAACAATGTCATCATTCGCCTCTCATCCGACTCTAGGGTCCATCAATGTATTGATATTGTGGTTGTTGACATCCCTGAAGCTTATGGTGTACTGCTTAGCAGGGACTGGTCTAGCAAGTTGCAAGGATACTTTGCCACAGATTGGTCCCACTTATGGCTACCTTACAAGGGGAGAAATAACCAAATCAGATTCGAAAGTGAACCATACATGAAACATACTGTAACTGATTTGGATGCCACAAATGAACCCATCAGCTTTGCCCAAGAGGAACTCGGGATGTGTTTCCTGGAGTCCATTTTTGGATGCTATCGACCTCCTCAGTCTTCAGTAGGCCCCGAGGTCCTTTCTGAAATGACGCTCGTCGCAGTGGAACAAGCCCAAACTGTCTCACACCAAGCCGAAATTCCTCCGCAATCCATTACCCCCAAGGACCCGGAAAGCGACATATGGACCTTGTATTACGACGGTTCCAAGAATCTCGATGGTTCTGGCGCTGGCTGCGTTTTGCTTGATCCGCATAAGAAAAAATTCTTAGTCTCTTGTGGACTTGAGTTCCAATGCACTAACAACACTGCCGAGTATGAAGCTTTGATCCTTGGGCTTAAAAAGGCGCTGGATTTGAAGGTAAAATGCTTACGGGTCATTGGAGACTCCGAGATTATCACTCGGCAGGTACGCAATACTATTCACTGTTTGTCTCCACATTTGAAGGCGTATCAGCAAGAGGTATGGCGATTAATTTCTGCTTTTGATGCTTTTGGAATTAAATCTGTTCTAAGAATGCATAACGCAGCGGCGGATACTCTAGCTAATGCTGCCGCCAGGTTTACCCCTTTGAGGGACGGTTTTTCTATTGAAGTTATGTATAAACCCTCCGTGCCAGACAATATCACTAATTTGCGTGTTTTTGATGATGATCAACAGGTGATGGAATTTATGTGCAACTCAGAGATATTCAAAGGCCCCTTATAGATAGGGAGTGACAGCTAAGCTATGCAAAAAGTGTAGCGAGCAAGTCGAAAACCATATAAGGGTGATATCATTGGAAAGCGCCGTCTGCAAAATGGATTCAGCATTTAGCTAAAAATCTGAGCCAGTCTTGGCTCGTAATAGTGAACTTGGGATGGAAGATAATCTAAGTCGTCTTTGAAAAATTGCACCCAAGAGGCCGAATTTCACTCAGCTATTTATAAATGTCGTGACGTATTAACCTAGACATATTATGGACTCTCTTTTGCATAAACACTCGAATCATACAACATGTGATACCCATTAAAGAAAATACTAAAACCATTTCAGCAGCTTAGGAAAGTACACCTACATTAGGCCCGTGATTCTAAAAGAACTCAAAAGCACACAGTGCGCATTATCTTCAAAAGTTAGCATTACATGGGTATCATTTGGTTAGTACGGAGAGAGAAGTGGAGTGAAATTAAACATGTGTGATTAAAACCACAGCGAGCAGGTAAAGATAATTGCCAGTGTGCCCCTATGGGTAAATCTTTACAGCGGTGTCCAGAGCCAAATGTTCTCCTTGTTGGACGGATTCTGCGCTACAATCAAGTCTTAGTGGCCGAACAGGAACGGGTTAAAGACACTTTGAGATGGAGGTGGGAGCCATGCCGCGTACAGGCGTATGCCCTTTGGATTAATCAACGCAGGGGCAACTTTCCAAAGAGCTATGGATATAGCATTCAGGGGTCTGATAGGCCAAAGTGTGGTGGTCTACTTGGATGACGTTACTGTGTTTTCTAAACATCGGGAGGATCATTTGCGTCACCTCAGACAGATCTTCGAAAGGTGCAGAAAATACGGTATCTCGCTCAACCCAAAGAAGAGCATTTTCGCCGTAGCAGAAGGAAATCTACTGGGTCATATCATAACTAAGCAAGGCATTGTCGTTGATCCGAATGGTAGAGAAAAGCCGTGCTCGAATTCTACATGACGGTAAAAAGCAGTACGGTCATTCTTGAGGAAAGTCATTTTATACGTCAATTATATTCATGTTGTCAATAGTTAAACCATAAGAGATGATAAAAGAAAATACACCTTAAGTAAGTCAGCAGAAAAGGAAGCTGAGACCAGGATCAAAGCTATGTGACTTACCTTCCCTCAGGAAGACTGATTTCAAACAGAGATTTCAGCTTGTATCGTTAAGCAGGATTAGGTATTAAGTGACGGTACTCACACAAAAAGAAGGACAAATAATGGCAAGCGTCCCATTTCATTCGCGAGCCGTGCGGGAAGCTGGAATTAAATTATCCCGAAAATCAAGCAAAATTTCATCTGGTCATATAAGCGATCAGAACATTGGACCATACATTTTGAAAAACCATGCGATTTGTTACCCAAATTATTAGCTCCTTGTTCATGCAATTTGACGAAGAGGCTACGGTGCATGTAATGCAGAATACGACTTAGAGTTTAAGCCAGCACGCACAGTTAAAGGACAAGGTTTATGCCAAATGGCCGCAGAGGCCGCAAGTTCCCAACAGAGTGAAGAAGATAATTGGGAACAAGAAATTGATATGTACCAAACCGACGTCGTGCCTCAGGTAAAGGACCCTTCTTGGTACTCGGATATTTCAGGATATTTAGCACACGGTACATTGGACCCCGCTCTAAATGCCCGGCAGAAGCGTGCAATCAGACTCAAAGCTGCGCCTTACCAGTTAATCCAAGGGAAGATTTTCAAGAAACATTCCGATGGGGTCATGTTACGCTTCCTGGAACATGATGAAGCTCAGAAAATCTTAACCGAGCTGCATGATGGACCAACAGGGGGTCATTTTGCCGGGGATACTACGACCCATAAAATAATGCGCGCAGGTTATTATTGGAACCCTTTTTCAGAGATGCCCACGCATATGTTCGGAAGTGCGTTCAATGCCAGAAATTCGCAAACCGAGAAGCGTGCCCCGCCGCCCCTTTGTTGTCAGTAGCAGTGGAAGAGCCTTTTCAACAATGGGGTCTAGACATCATTGGAGAGATATCCTACCCCACTCTTCTAAGCAACACCGGTACATCCTAACAGCCACTGATTACTTCACCAGGTGGGTTGAAGCAGTACCGTTACGCCAAATCAACGATCAGGAGGTAATGCAATTTTTCAATCATTCCATCATCACCAGGTTTGGCGTTCCGACTTCCTTGGTCTTTGATAATGCAACGTATTTTTCATCTTTTAAATTATATGATTTTGCATTGGAAAATGGAATTGTTCTTAAACACTCTGCAAAGTACTATCCCCAAGGAAATGGTCTAGCAGAATCAACAAATAAAAATCTGATTCGCATCATTAAAAAGACCCTTCTGTCTCACCAACGAAACTGGCATAATGCTCTCCAAAATGCACTTCGGGCTGATCGCGTCACCCCTAAGTCCTCAATAGGCACCTCACCATACTTTCTCGTGTATGGGAAAGAAGCTGTCCTCCCACCCAATCTGTCTCTTCCCTCTCTACAGTTGTCTCAAGAGTGTCATGGTACCCCTTGCCCCGCCTTGCAAACCCGCATTGACACCCTGCTGAAATTAGAAGAGGAAAGGCAGAAAACCCGGGAGAAATTCGCCATCCACCAAAGTTGGATCAAGAAATGGTTCGATAAAAAGTCTGCAGGAGATAAAAAATTTGAAATAGGAGATCTTGTCCTAGAGTGGGATAAAGCTCACGAAGAAAAAGGAAAACATGCCAAATTTCAAGCACTATGGATAGGCCCCTTTCAGGTTAAAGAAAAGGTAGGTCCCCATACATTCCGATTGCAAACTCTGGAAGGAAGAGTCGAGGTCCTCCCGGTAAACGGGCATGACCTCAAACACTATTTTACTTAAACCCTTAAAAAAAAAAAAAAAAAAAAAAAAAAACGCTTTCTCTATCTCTTCAAAGAAAACCTTGTCTAAACTGCCCGCAACTGGCTCACTCCTTGAAGAGGTTCTATGCTGATGAAAGGTCCTTCCCGTAAAACGCAGGGCAGTCGAAACTCGCTTGTGATGGGCACCTAAGGATAGTACACGGCCTGACTAGAGTCTTCAAGTATAAGGAACCACCTAGCGGCTTCGAAGGGTGCAGGCAGAGACGGTCTTGCATAGCAGCAACCAGATCGTGAGGGAACAGGGCTAACTCAATAGAATTGCAGGTCATCTGGGAAAAACCCGAGTCCTCATATGAGACCAGGAGCAACCTCTCTGCAAGCAAAATAAGTTGGGATCCCTCATCTGCCCAGGCTAAATATGCCCATCTAAATAAGTGCTACAGGCACATTCTCAAATAAGTGCAACCGCACACAAATAAAGGGTAAAGGATTGAGAAAGGCTTCCTGTGCAGAGAGGTGTTGTAACGACTCTGCCGGGGTACTGACCAGGCTCGCTGGCAGCGGAGCAACATTCACGACTCCTTAGGCAGTGACTCCATCGGAACCGAGAGGTTCGCTGGCAGCGGCGCAACACCATGAGGACGAAATAATTGTACCGGACCCTGCAGTTGTCCAAGGTTTCCCCGACCCTCTCGAGCCTGGAGCGTGAGGAATTAAAATTCGGTTGATCTGCACCCAATAAGCCAAAAGGGAAGGCAACTATGCGGGGTGGCAAAGGAAGGAAGGTGTAAAACTCTAAGGTAAAAGAACAAGCTAGTATTAGATCCCTCCCTCCTCCCTCATCGACCCTTCATCAGCAGAGACTCTGAATTCATCCAGTGAATCGCCATTTGTTGTAGCTCCTACAACACCCTCGAAAAATACAAAAAAATCATAACACACACTTCAAAATTTTTGGAGCCCCTTTGGAACTAAAGAAGGAAAAAGCCAAGTAAATTTTTTAAGAGCAAGTCGCTAAGTCGCGGATCCATGATTTGCGACCTATGCGACTCTGCGACCCTAAGGTCGCAGAGGTCGCCAGGTCGCAAGAGTCGGAAGTCAGGCAATTCGCGACCTTGCGACCCAGCGACCTCAAGGTCGCAAGGTCGCAAGGTCGCAAACTGAAGTATTAGGGGAATTAGCGACTCAGCGACCTTTGCGACCCAGCGACCTTAAGGTCGCGAGGTCGCAAGGTCGCAAACTGGCAACTTGCGACCTCATTTATTGCTCGCACGTGCGACTCCTTTTTATAAGGGCAGGTCGCTAGGTCGCATTTGTGACTCGCATTTGTGACTTGCGGCGAAAATCGTGGAATTGCTACGACGGGTCGGTGGCGCGTTTTCTTAGGGTGAATTTCGGCCCAGACACAGTACCGGTCCTCTCCGACTCTAGCAATATGGCACCCCGGGTATCCCGAAGGAGAAGTAAGCAGGTGGTGGAGGAAGAATCAGACATAGACATACAAACATCTCCGCCGCCAGTATACAGAGACACCCTTTGCACCTTCGCAAAGGAGGATAGCCTTAGGTGGTATGAGGTATACCACGAGTTCGCCATGCCAGAAGAGGAGTTCCCAGAAGATCTCCCGGACCGTGAAGTATACCTGAAGGTCAAGAAGTCCAAATTGCACCTAGCAGGGTCACATCCCTCCATCTTTCCGTGCCCAGAGATGTTGGATTGGATCATACAGAAGACGGATCCGAAGAACTTCGCAATCCGAGATAGTGGAGGTAAAGCTTTCGCAACATTGGAGAGCTCCAAAGCACAGGTCTACTACTCACTACCCAAACCAGAGGTGAACTTCACCCCAAGATGGTTTTCTGCAAATGAAGTGCCGATGGTTGATACAATCAGAAAATGGTGGGCGGAACCAGATAAATTTAAAATCAAAAACGACCAGGAGTACCCGGTGGCCAGTCTGAGGAAGGTATATAAGTTAGTGGCCGCCATGCTGTGCAGAGTGTACGGACGTTCAGACGCCACCACTTTCAACGGAACATGGGCAACCATTATGGAACACGTAACGGTACACGGAACTCGGTTCAATTGGGCCGGTATATTAATGGGCTCCATGCACACAAATTTGGCTTCAGCTTTAGCCCCAGATGAGGGGGCGCCGTCATAATTCTATATGGCTTCGTATTTATTAGATGATGTGTGTGCCCAGCTGCATGTTGAGGGATGGCCACATAACTGGGACTCCGAACAGACCCAGGCAATCCATTTGCAGACCAAGGTATTCTGGGAATCCAGGTACAAGTCAGACATCGAACAAATCTCTCATATATTCATTCCCACCCTTTACGGGAAACTATTTGGTCAAGACACCCCCTGCATGTCTTGGCGAGCAATGGAGACACTAGGTCAGGTGGCACACTAGTTTCCGTTCACTGAATTTACAATCATCCGAGTATTTGGCTCATTAAAGCACCACATGCTTTGCCTAAATTTATTACGATAAGGTGCTCATGCGAGGAGGTATGTTACCGGATGACTTCGGGCTTCTCTGTGTCCTTTCAAAGGGAAGAAAAGCAACCAGCCCGCTCTACCTCTCGCCATTGGTCCTTATACGGTCGAGGACTTCGAGAGGTAGGGCGTCGAAGGGAGAAGAGGTAAAGAGTTATCACTTCAGAAATCTGGATTGCCGAACTTATGACCCAGTCAAGATAGTTCCTGAGCATTGTAAAAGGGCCAATTTTAGATGGAGTTATCAGCATGTCGAGCGCCCGGCTGAGGACGAAAAAAGAAACTGGTACAACGCAGACATGCATCTAGCTCCAGGGATCGACTCTGACCGAGAGGATGAGGATCACCAGAATTTAGAGGATAGAAGCCATAAGCTTGGAGGCTCTTCTTCCTCCAAAGATAAGAGAACACAGACTAGTACGGGGCCTGACACATCGGATCAGCAACGGGCAGCAGAAGCCCAAGCCAAGAAGGAAGAGGAGAAGAAAATAAAGGAGGATGAAGAGAAACGTAAGAAAGATGCCAGGACAGAGCGAAAAAAGAAAAAGGAAGAGGAACAGGAAAGACAGGAAAAGGAGGCATAGGCGGCGGCAGAACAAGCACTTAAGGAAGAACTCGACAAATTCGATCGTCAAAAGAAGGCAGAACAAGCCGCCGCGGCAGAGCGAAAGAGAAAAGCTGAAAAGGAAGCAGAGGCAGAGACAGAACGCAGGAAGAAGGAGGAACACGACAAGGCGGAAGCCGAGCGCTGGCAAAAGGAGAAAGAAAAGGATCAAACACAGGATGAGGAGGACGAGCTAATAGACGACATTGACATATCTCCCCTGGATATCCCTTCAGGTGGCACGAAAAGTACCCTAAATGTTGATGATTTTCCCGGGGAGCAAGAAGAATAAGTCTTCGACCTGACCAGATTGACATTTGACCAATTCTCTTTCAAAATACGGCAAGAGAAAAGGAAATCCTTGGCGCAAAGCCATCCCGCCATATCTACGGTCGCCACTGGAAAGGACATAGTCCCAGATACAAGGACTAACCCTATTATGATAGCGTCAGCAGGCACCGCTTTTGCCGCGGCCACGGAGGAAAATGTCACTAGGATGAGCAGGGAAATTATTTCTTTACAGAACAGGCTAAAAGCAGCGGAGCAGGAGAAATCAAGACTAGAAAGTGAGATGCTACAGCTCCAAAGTAAGCCCGCCCAAGTGAATGAGGTCCCACTGGCGATCAAGAAAGAGTGTGATGTGTTGGAAATGACCATGAGGCAAGTATATCAGGAAATGCTCACCCTAAAACAAACAGTGGTCCCGTTGGCAGAGGCACGAGAGGAAACCAAACAGAAGCATGAACAGCTCAGGGAAGCCTCGGTAGCTTTGGACAAAATGATGAACTGGACAGCACAGTATCCGCAAGCTCCCGAACATGTGCCTAGGAAGGATTGGAGTCATACACAAGAAGCCAAAGTACAAATTCGGATGAATATACAGTCCAAAGACAAGCTGGCCAAAGATTTGGACAAAGTGATGTCTGCATATAATCACCTGATCAGTGGCATTGACTCCATGAACGCTCTTCATCACGTTCCGTCATTAGGGGCACTGGATGAAACTAAAGACTGGGAGCAAGTTGAGCAGGAAATTCAGTCTTTTCTACAACCCGTGAGACAAGCTGCTGCCGCACCAGAATTCGAGGCATCACAAGAGAACATAAATCGGTTTCTTGTCACTCCAGTACAAATCTATACCAAGCTTGCCTCCCTCTCAATCCTGATCTCTCAAAAGAAGGAGACTCTGGTACCGAATGCCCTAGAATGTATGCACGGAATAAAAGAAGAAACCCCTCTTGTTTCTCTTATAACAGCGGATTACCAGACTTGGCGGGATTTCCTCAAGGGCAAGAAAGTTGACGTTCCAGAAACCCCAATCACGCAACCACCTCCATAGCCAAGCTTTTCAGGCACAGGTCGCGACCGTCCCTAGGTCGCAGGTCGCATTGGCACACAGGTCGCAGGTCACATTTGCCCCCCAGGTCGCAAGTCGTAATCTTCTGAGTCGCAGGTCGCATGTTCGGCAAAGGTCGAAGGGAAGCTGAACCGTCGGGAAGTTGAAGCGTCGGAAAGCCTGAAGGCGTTTCTTGAAACTATAAATACCCCTGTGGGGCACATAGTTAAAGGCTCCTCTTTTGTGGACTGAAAATCAATATTGCATTGTAACTGAAGAATCATACTCTTGACATATGTAATACAAATACTTGTTAAAATCCCTTTGATTGGATGATGTGTCTAGCTGTGACAACACTGTGTGTATTCTGCGTGTAGTTTCAAAATATCTTTTGATTAATGAATCTGTGTTATTAATAGCATCATTCATGCTCCATAGCTATCTGTGATTGTGTTGATGATGCTCAAGTTTGCTATTTACTCTTATGATGAATGTTAATAAACTGTTTTATTAGCATTTCGTTATATCTTTCGGAAAGTTAAGGGATATTCTCGCCATTAAAGAACTATTTCTTTGGTGGTCAGATTATCTTGTATGCATTACCCCATAGATGTGTTGCTAACGACATTTCCTGGGTGCATGCATTTTGTTTATTACCTTGCTACGCACAGTGTCATATATCAGTTTTGATACATCAGTCATGTATTCTGTATCATGTGAATGAGTGTCTGTTTGCAGATTCAATCAGGTTTTTCGAGACCGAAGAAGAAGTCATTTAAGTGGTAGCCGGACCCACACCCCAGACGGGATCCCTACTCCAAACGGTTCAAAGTCTAATTGGGACTTTCTACCGGGGAGATCCCCTACTGTTGGCCGGACATATTTTCCCGTCAACAGGTTGGAACCCCAAAGTACATAGCTATCACATCCTCTCCTAGGATCTTGTCATGCTTTCAAAACACAAGGTGCTTTCAGTTTTGTGAAAGAGTCAAGCAGGTGAAGAGAAATTATGAGCTTACAAGGCTCCTCATCCTTAATTTGCACAACAAATATTCAAACCTTGCAGGGGTAAAATTTGAGATTTCAGCAGTGTCCATATCTGAAGCCACTAGTATCCCTTCAGTGGCTGAGAAATGGTTCAAGAATGGTAAGCTAGAAAGAGATTTATTTTTACCATTTATCAAAAGGAGGTATAGAGAAGGTAGTATCAGATTTTTTCCTTTCTCACATCTCAAGCACAGGTATGCACCCTTGATGTTGGCTATCATGAAATACTTCACCGGTGAGGGGAGGTACTCCAGGGTCTATACCTATCATCTTAGACTCCTTATGCATTTCACAGGGGTTAAGGCACTTGACTTTCCCTATTATCTCTATAGGAGCGTTATGAAAATGTGTTCTGTTTTCCAAAAGAGGAGTTACCCCCAAAAAATGTATAGCTTGTTCCACCATTCCTTGATCAAGATGGTGGTTGTACATCAGCTAGAGCAGCAGGGTCTACCTTGGGATGTTTTCATAAAGAATGAGTTCTTCACAAACCCACATCATCCTCATCAAACCAATCTGCCATTCTCACTGCACAAGTGCCCTCACCATAGGCACACATCTCTTCCTCCCCTTCTCTTGATGCATCAGGTGAAGCAGGGAGTGGAAATCAAGGATCACATAGAGAACAGGGTGAGGGTGAAGAAGTCAGTGAAGCAAACACAGAAATATAGGAAGCAGAGGCAGAGGATATGGAAGTGATGAAGGAAACAATGATGAAACACAAGGCAATGAACATAATGAACAAACAGATCACAGTGGAGATGATGGAGAGAGTAGGGAAGAGCAGCAAGATGAGGAAAGCAGTCAGCAAAGTGCACAAGACAACTAACGAAATATTCATGACAGTCATGACAGTTGTCATGACTGTCATGACACTAATCAGTTTCTAGATGACCAAAGAGAGAACCTCAGTAAAGAACAAATCCAATATGAGGCTGATGGCAGTGATGAGGGTCAAAACAATGATGGAAACATAGTCAAAACCACCATCATCACCCCTCACACATACACATACTACAGAGGAAAAAGAGATGTGTTTGCTTCCTCAAAAAGGCAAAGGGCCACCTCTTCTCAAGCTATCAAAATAGTGGACAAGGGCAAGGAAAATATGGAAAATATTGAGCAGCAGGTAAAAGTGAGGAGTAAAAGGATAAAGAAAACTACTCAAGGGCCTGAGCTCATTGACTTAGACAATGATAATGAGGATGAGGAGATGACCACTAAGATGCTACTCCTAGAGAAACATGCACAAATCTAGGAGTGGGAGAAAGATTTTGAAAGAGCCTAGCGCATCATTCAGTATTATAAGAATGAGCATAAGTACTTCAAGAAGATCAAAAGAGACATTGCTCTTCAAAAGAAGATGACCAAGCATTGCGCAAGGTAGAGCAGGTTTGCTAGTGCCAAACTCAAGGAGGCTCTCCTTAAGGTAAAAAACCTAAAAATGGAAAATGAGCATAACAGCCTTGGAATTTTGGCTGAGGCTTCTCAACAATTATCTAAAAACATCTAAGGAGGGTCTCCACCAATTTTGAAATATTTTGGAGAAGATTTTGTTTTTTGAGAAATTTTGGCCTAGTTTCTGCAGTGCCACTGGCGCTCCGCAAAACTTTGGTGCATATTCAAGAGGAAAACTTGACATTTTTGGATTTTTCATGACCTTCACATCATCCACACAAAATTTTAGAAGATTTGGAGCTGTTTTGACCCCTCAAAAGGTCAAAAAACACCTCAAAAGTCACCTTTCTACCCCTGTTTTAGGCCTGGCGCTGCGCAAAAGACAGTCTGAGGGTTTTGCATTTTTGACAGGGTTACAGGAGCTGGATCAGGAAACCACAAGCGGTTTTGGAAATTATACTCTTCCATATTTCCAACAAGCTATCACGGAGCCAAATCCGACATCGGGAAGTAGTCCAAAACTTGGTTGCAAAACAGCCTATTTTCTGCAAAAGTGCCACTCCACAAACAGACTGTCTTTGCCAAAAAGTCAACAAAAGACTCTGATTAATGGAAAAATGGTTTTTTAATATTTTCTTGGAAAAATCACTCCAAATTTGATTGAGGAGTTATATTTTTATATTTTTCATTTATTAGCTTATCTACTATGTGGCTTGGGCCTTGCATGGTCATTAAGCACATTTATGACATTTATGACAGAATTAGGGTTTCTAGAAGCCTCTTATGGTTTCCACCTCCTCATTTGCTCCATAAATAGAGCATGGGGCTCTTATGTATTGGGTTGGATTTTTATGACTTATTCTCAAGTAATACATAGTCTCTTGGAGTTTTGAAAAGAATTTGATGTCTTGGAGCTCATGCATGCCCTGATTTGTTTGTTGATGGAGGAGGACTATTTGCAGGATCCATAAGCCTGGTTGATGGTGATGTGTTTCTCTTTTGTTCATGTTTTATAGTTTTTCATTATGTTTCCATATTTCTCTGTTGTAGTAGGACAAAAAATTTAGACTAAGACATGTTTCCTGATGGCACCTTAGGTCTGTTTGTTCTTCACTGCCTTAATGTTTTCTTCTACTAGGATATGTTAGAGAATTCATCTTTTGCTCTCTAAGGATTTCCTGATCTTGTCTATTTCTTGAATGGTTTATTTTAGTTGTTATCAAGCATGATTTATGGCTAGACCTGCATATTTGTTTCCACTCAAAACTCGGTTCTTCGAGTCATCTCTTTAAAGCACCATTACCTAGGTTTGTCAAAGAAGTTTGTTTCAATCATGCTCTTTGCATTTGCTTAGCTAATTATTTCAAAGAACCTTCATAGCTATAATCTTAGATGTTCAGAGTTTCTCTGCTTCTATGATTGGATTTATTTGTGCATCTTTAATGTTTTATGTTCTTGATAATGAAATCCATGAAATTTGAATAAGTTTCTTGCCTTTCTGTATTTCATTTGAATGTTTGTATTGGATAATTATCTGCTTTAAGTCTGAATCAAAGAGTTTAGGGTTTCCTATGCCTTTGATTTCTTCTCTATGCTTATGATTCTTCTAACTCCCTTAGTTTAAGTATATGATAGAGAATTATTTATGCTCTTTGTCAAACTTTGTTTCTCAAAATTAATGTCCATCTCATGATCCTTCAAACCTCAAAGATCCACCAACCAAGCTAGATTTTCCCTACAATACCCCCTGCTCCATTTATGAACCGATCATGACCTTGTTAGACTCTATTTCCCAATGACTTGAAGTTTTCCTTGTTTCTATATAGTCTATCTGAGCATCATACCCAACCAAAATCAATCGACAAACCCAATATTTCATAACTAGCCTAAAATCAACCCTAATCAGCAAACAAGTTCACATCTTTGCACCTAATAGAGAGATCCCTCTCTAAATCCAGGAAGGCTAGGTCCTTGGATTCCAAAGCTTGGTTTGATGTTACCCCTATCCATTTGTATCTCAATCAATCTAGCAAATTATGGGGAGCTAACATAATGGAGATCACGGTGGGACCTCTGAGTATATAGTTTCCTGAACACCTCTTAAGACTCTTTAGACCCTAAGTTTGACTTAGAAAATCCAATGAATTTGCCACCTCGTTGCCACACTAACATAATGGTGATCACGGTGGGACCTCTGAGTATATAGTTTCCTGAACACCTCTTAAGACTCCTTAGACCCTAAGTTTGACTTAGAAAATCCAGTGAATTTTCCACCTCATCGCCACACTAACATAATGGTGATCATGGTGGGACCTCTGAGTATATAGTTGCCTGAACACCTCTTAAGACTCTTTAGACCCTAAGTTTGACTTAGAAAATCTAGTGAATTTGCCACCTCATCGCCACAATAACATAATGACGATCACGGTGGGACCTCTGAGTACATAGTTGCCTGAATACCTCTTATAGACTCATTTAGACCCTTAGTTAGACTGGGAAAATCAACTGATAGCCAAGAGTATAAACTAATTGCCTCATCATCCTAGCAAGATGATGGCTTAGCTAGAGGATACTCATATAAACCTTATGGCTGCATAAGGAAACTCAGAAAACCCAAAATAGTCCCTAGATTGATTTTTATCAAAATTTGGTGGTGGACCATTATATATATATATATACCCTCAAAACTAAAAAAAAAATTCCACCTGGCGACTCCACAAGCCTCCAGTAGGCCTTTTTTCACCTCACTAGTCCCATAGGTTTTCCTTGGATTGTGTCAAATCAGTTCCAATTAGTTTTAAGGCCTAGTTACACCTTGTGTGAGTAAAATATACACTAAGATAGGTCAGCCTTCCAAAAAACACTCTCAAACCTTTCAGCCTCTCTGATTTTTTGAGTAAGAGATCTGGCTTCATGAAGAATCAATGCCAGATCACACTCAGACCCAAATCCTCCTACCATAGTTGATGACCCATAAAATATTTTGTTGCAAACTTCTAAAGCTGGAAACTCAACCATTGTTAGGACCATTCATAGAGCAAGATCCGCACCAGAACATCTTACAATTTCTCAAGATCCTCAGTTTGTCTTGCACCATACCAAGAACCTGTTCAGGACCAAGTCACAAATTAGGGTTGACCAAGCTAACCTTGAGCCCATATATTTGCAGCAAAGCTCCAGCAGAGAAGCTTCTCCTTCCACTCCACCTGACTTTCATCCTCTCCATCACTTCAGCACTTTTCATATCAAGTCTACGCATAATCAGTTTTCTGTTCCAAGTACCTCAGCTACACCCATTCATACCACCACTGTGCAAACCACCTCACTCCGTCCTACTCCACCACTCACAAACCCTCCCCTTGTAAATCAGTCTTTGTTTCTATTTCCTCCCATCATGGCAGCCTGGTATGCTCCACTGGCTCTACAAAAACCACTATTACCATTGTCAAATGATTATCAGTCCAAGATCCCTCACTTCTCAGGGACTGAATCCATCACTGCCTAGAAACATGTAGATAGAATAAATGATTCTTTTGACTACATGGAGATAGAAGAAGAAACCATGCAAATGAGGATTTTTTCCCAGAGCCTGGGAGGAGAACCCAAGAAATGGTTCAAAAGCTTACCTCCCAACAGCATACATGATCTCCCTTCCCTCTACCAAGCTTTTTTAAACAAGTGGGAAATCAAGAAGAACCCCCTTCAAATTCTTTCCGAGTATAACAATCTTAAAACGAATCTGGGAGAAAGTGTTCACGACTACTCCAATAGGTTTAACAGTGTTTATAATACCCTCCCACCTCACATGAAACCTCCCCAAGGCTTAGCCTTAGTAAAATTTCTAGAAGGCTTTGATGCTGACATGACCTATCAACTAAGGGGGAGATATTACCTAACTCTAGAAGACATGAAAAAAGGGGCTGTGAGTGTAGAGGCCAACTTAATTGAGAAAAGAGCTAGGATGAGATTAGAGAAGAGAGTGAATTATAAAGATGAAATAGTGCCTTCAACCTCCTCTTCTGACACCAAAATTGACTCCCTAGTTAGGACAATGGAGAGAATGATGGAAAAAATCAGTTTGAATGAGAGAACACCTCCTAGGGAGAATCAAGTCAATCCTCAAAATAAGAATAGGAATCAGAATTTTAGAAGAGACCCTCCCCAAATTAGACAAAGAGAGAATGACCAACAAATTAGACCCCCTTTTCAAGACAACTATGTAGATGAAGAGGAAAGAGAGCCAGAGCAGTTAGAAGAAGACCATGTAAATGTCATAGGTTCTGATGATGAGGATAACACTTTTCTTACCGAAGAAGAACAAAGGATGTTTTCTTCAAAACCAAATGAAAAATCATATGAAGATTACGAAGACTATAAACTAGGATTTGAGAATTCCATAATGGAATTCCATAGGCAATATGACCCTAGGAGAAAAAACAATCAATATATTCCTAAAACAAATCATTCAAACATTGCTATTAGGAAGACCTCTGAACATATTCCTAAAAAGACAGCAGAAAACACAAATACTATGGCTAAAAAAGCTGACCTAAACAAGCTAAAAACAGTCAATCTGGTAACGATTCAATCTATCCTAGTACTTCAACTAGTGGCCCTGAAAAAACATTGCTGTCCAAACCATCAAATCATAATCAGAAAATCAAAAATATAGAAAATTTTATGGCTGATAAAATCGATGTAAATGCAATGAAGACACCTACGCCTTTCAGCTTTGAAGGGGAGATTTCCAAAATCAAGATTACCATGCCCCTCAAGATTAGATACCTGATTTGGGATCTACCAGGTATATAGATCCCAAATTTTCAAAGTGTTAAACATAGCGAATGACACCGACACTTTAAACTTAACTAATGATAAACCAGAGCTCTTGTTTGGTCCTGAAGTGGAGGGAAAATATCAAGAAGGAGTTGTCCCTCCTTTCTATGTCAGTCTGAACATACATGACAAAATTTTGCATAATGCTATGCTAGACTCTGGTGCCTCACACAACCTCATGCCAAAGGTTGTGATAGAGAGATTAGGCCTAGAAATCACAAAGCCTTACAAAGACTTGTACTCTTTTGATTCAAGTAGGGTTAAGTGTCTAGGCTTAATCAAGGATCTGTGTGTCAATCTGGCACAAATCCCTGCTAAAAGCCTAGTCATGGACATAGTTGTTGCTGACATCCCCCCTAAGTATGGCATGTTTTTATCTAGATCATGGGGGGCCGAAATCCAAGGGAGCCTTCAAATGGACATGACTTATGCCACCATCCTAGTCTTCAACCAAACAAGCAGGTTGTATCGAGAATCCCACATGAAATATATGGTGAGTAGCATAGATAGGCCAAATAACACACCGATTTATTCCATTAACTCAGACCTTGACTTATTCATCTTGTACAATGAAAATGATATCAATGAACAAGTGAATGACAATGAAGGAGAACTAAACCATGGGGAACAACCAAACCAGCACTCTAATCAAGAAAATGACACCCAAAACTCTAGCAGCCCCGAAGTACAAAACAGTGTCAAATCCGAAATTGACACCCTTTGGCATATGAGCTTTGATGGCTCTTATTGTAAGGTTGGCTCAGGATCTGGGGTTTGGATCCACAACACAAATAAAGGCCATTCCTATAGACTAGATTTCCAATGCACCAATAACATTGCAGAATATGAGGCTCTCCTTATTGGTTTACATTTACTTAAAGACCTCAAAGCTAAGAAAATCTTGGTTCAAGGAGATTCAGAACTAATCATTAGACAAATAAAGGAAGAATATTCAGCCAAGAACCCTAGACTGAGATAATATAGAAATTCTACCCTAGATCTTCTCAAAACCTTTGAGAAGTATGAGCTCACTTTCATCCCTAGAGCCCAAAATTGCCTTGCCAATGAGCTTGCTTTTGCTGCCAGCAATTGACCATTACCTTATGAAAATAAACAATACCTCATCAAAGTTAAAAATAGGCCTACTGTACTGGACAACTTGGACCATTGGCAAGTGTTTGAGAGTGATGAGAAAATAGATGATTTTCTGCAATCTAGAAATTAATTTGCAAGCACAAAATAGAGTTTAAGATTCGAGAGAAATAGTTTTGCTAAAGATAAAACTCCCAAAACAAAGCTGTCCTTTGATGCTGATATAAACCACATTCAAAATCCTTGTGTTGTAGAAATATTTGATAAATCAGATCAAAGAGAACTTGAGGTTTTGCAATGCAAATATGACACCTTGCCACGAGGCCTTACACCATTAGAAGAGCTGTTTGATTTTAATGATGTAGCTAAAAAAGCCAAGATAGATTCCACTGAAACAAATGTAGAAGAATGTAACATTGGAGGGATGAAAGAGCACAAAATAGTCAAGTTGTCCAAAACTCTCCCTCCTCACACAAAACAGAAACACATTGAGCTTTTTAAAGAACTTAAAGATGTGTTCGCTTGGGGGTATGAAGACTTGAAATCCTATGACACTAAAATCATTCAACACAAAATTCCTCTCAAAGAAAATCAGAAACCATTCAAACAAAAATTGAGAAGGATTAACCCCGTCTTGTTACCTTCAATTGAGAAAGAAATTAAAAAGATGTACGATGTCGGGATCATAGTCCCTGTCAGATACCCAGAATGGGTGTCCAACCTTATGTCAGTTAGGAAGAAGAGTGGGGAAATTAGGCTTTGCATTGACTTCAGAAATTTGAACAAGGCCTCCTTAAAGGAAAATTACACCTTGCCTAAAATGGATCACATACTCCAAAAAGTAGTTGGCTCACAAAGAATCTCATTACTAGATGGCTTCTCAGGTTATATCCAAGTTCTGGTCTTTCCAAGTGACCAACTCAAAACTGCTTTCACTACACCTTGGGGTACATTCATGTATGTTAAAATTCCATTCGGTTTAATGAATGCAGGGGCCACTTTCCAAAGGGCAATGGACATAGATTTTTCGGAAGACATAGGTTACTTCATAGTCATATACCTTGATGACATCACTGTCTACTCTAACATTGATGAAGAACACTTAGTCCACTTGAGAAAATTTTTTGAAAAGTGTAGAAAGTATGGCCTATCTCTTAATCCTAAGAAAACTTTGTTTGGCCTACAGGAAGGAAAACTCTTAGGCCACATCATCTCTGAAGAAGGAATCAAAATAGATCCCAAAAGGATAGAAGGCATCTTACAAATGAGCCATCCCAGAAACATTAAAGAGCTGCAATATTTCATTGGAAAGATTAACTTCCTAAGAAGATTCATCCCCAACCTTGCTGAACTCCTAAGGAATATCACAAACATGTTGAAAAGGGAAGTAGGAGTGAAGTGGAATATGGAAGCAAAACAATATTTTGAGCTCATAAAACAAGCACTCACACAAACACCAACCTTAATCAGTCCTGACTTCACCAAGGATTTTTACATCTTCTCATTTGCATCTGAACATACCGTGGCAGCAGTATTATTGCAAAAGAACATCATGGGGAAAGAACAGCCCATAGCTTTATTCAGCAAGGCCTTGAGGGATGCTCCTCTAAAGTATAACATCATGGAAATGCAAGCCTTTTCCTTAATCAAAGCTCTAAAAGATTTTAGAGTTTATAGTTTGCATTCATATGTCATAGCTTTTGTCCCACACATAGTTGTCAAAGACATACTTAATCAAGACCCTGATGGTAAAAGGGGCAAGTGGATTGCTACTATCTTAGAATATGATCTAGAAATCAGACCCACTAAATTGATTAAAGGGCAAGGACTTGCAAAACTTATGGCTGAATCAAATTTCCAAGCTTTAGACATGAATATGGTTGATGTGTTAGAGGAGACAGAAGAATTCACAGCTCCATACATTGAAGAAATGTTTTTAAATTAATCTTGGTATGCTGATATCATTTATGTGCTTATTTATCTCAATGCTCCTCCTTCTCTGTCAAATACTAAAGCTAGATTCTTAAAACAAAAATCTCTAAATTTCTACATTTTAAATGGAGTATTGTACTTGAAGAGTTTTGTTGGTTTTTTACTTAAATGTTTGCTTGAAGATGATGCAGAAAAGATCATGCATGACTTTCATGAAGGGGAATGTGGAGGTCACCTCTATTGGAAGATTACAGCCAACAAGATCTTTAGAGCTAGCCATTATAGGCCTACCCTTTTTCCTGATACTCACAAACTAGTCGTGACTTGCCATAAGTGCCAAATCTTCGATGGAAAAAGAAAACTTCTACCTCTGCCTTTTCATCCCATCATTTTTGAAGCTCCTTTCCAATAGTGGGGGTTGAACTTCATAGGAGAGATCCATCCTACCTCATCTGCCCAACATAAGTGGATCCTCACTGCCATCGATTACTTCACCAAATGGATAGAGGCCATCCCTTCTAGGAATGCAACTGATTCCATTATTATCAAATTCCTTGAAACCAACATCTTTTCCAGGTTTGGTTTCCCTAGAAAGATCATCACCAAAAATGTTGTTTCCTTTACATCTAAAAAAATGGTGGACTTTTGTTACAAATATCACATCATACTAGGCCACTCCACTGCTTATTACCCACAAGGCAATGGACTAGCTGAGTCCTCTAACAAGAGCTTGGTGAACATCATCAAAAAGCTCCTAGAACAAAATCAAAGGGCATGGCATGGAAAACTAGCGCATGCACTATGGGCTGATAGACTAACCACCAAGAAATCAATTGGTATTTCTCCCTATCAACTAGTATATGGCATGGATGCATTTTTCCCCACCTCTTTGGGAGTTCCAGTAATGAAGCTCCTCCAAGAGGTACAATCAGAAGAAAATGACATGCAAAGATGACTGAACCAAACCATTCATTTGCAGGATTCAAGGGAGGAATTTTACAAAAGAACACAAGCAATCCAAGACAATATCAAGAAAATTTTTGATAGGAGAAACAAGGCAAATTATTTCCAAATTGGAGACATAGTTCTGAAATGGGATTCAAGAAGGGAAGACAAAGGCAAACATGGAAAGTTTGAAAATTTATGGAAAGGCCCTTACATAATTCATTCAATTAGGGGTAACAATGCTTTCTTTCTGCAAGAGCTTGATGGAGCTAAAATTTTTGGAGGTCCTCTCAATGGAAGGATGCTCAAACACTACTTTTGTCAAGATTCCTGAACTTTGCATATAGCACTCATTGAACATAAAATAAAGTGATTAAGAAATAGAAAGGAAAAAACCCCTAAAAAAAAAAAAGGAAAAGAGGGCAGGTTTTAGAAAGAAAGGTACAACCCCATACCCAAAAATAGTGATGTTGAAAGTGTGCAAGTCTGCAATATCCCCAAAATGGGATAGCTAGCAAGGCATGCTTGAAAAACACATTTTTCAGGAATGGATGCTACAGCTCTTGAAATCAGCCCTTAGATCCCTTAAATCTGATAATCTAAGACCCAAATCCAAGAGGAGATTAGAAATGAATCTTTCTAGGTGGGTTAAGCAGATATCCCACACCTAGTACAGCTACAAAATTGCCCAAAGAAAGGACTACAGCACTATGTGACAAAACTGCTTAGAAAATAACGCAGTTAGCCAAAGATATGCAGGAGGCCAATATGAAGGCTCAATATTATTGTTTATAATAGTAATTCAAAGTTATATTGAAGCCCTTACATTACATAACAGAAAGCAATAGACTTTACATGAAGATTTGCTCAAAATCAGAGGCTACAACCATATGATATGACTGTACAAGCTTGAAAGCGTTATTTGATTAGCTGAAAAGAGTTGTAAGTTACACTTTAGATCTAGAGCAGATCTCTGTACAAAAAGATAGATCTATATCAGATCTGTACAGTATAGAGTATCCTCTTCAAAAGCCCCTTGGGGTTTTCAGCAGAAAATGTAGTACATGGAGTACATCTGAGATCTAATGCAGCTGATCTGCAAAGCGATTCAAAATTTCTAAAGCAAATACATCAATATTCAGATCATATCTAAATGGAACATGGATTAGATCTGTAATCCACGAATCACCACAGTGAAGGGCAGATTCCCAACACTAGAGATCTCTCCTCCTTGAAGTGCCAAAAGACCCTGCAACTTTCTCCTTGAAAATAACGCAGTTCTGGAAGATGGACTATGTTGTAGGCTCTAAAGCATGATGTGGCCTAATGCCAAGATCTGAAAATTATCTCTCCTCATCCAATACTCTCTTGTCAGTGGGATAGAAAGCTTTCCCACTGAAAAGAGGCACTAGAATGGCTTAGATCTAAACAGATCTAGCCTCCATTTGCTGCAGCTTACAAATACAACCAAACCCTCAACAGGATCTGCATTGTAGTTGGAAGAAGAGCTTGGCCAAATGCCTGATAGTGGTCAAGAAATGCAAGACTCCTCCAAGAGCTACTCAATGGAAGAGGTGGGATTCTCGATCAAGAACACCCTAGTGCTAAACAACAATATTCTCAGCTAAACAGCTAGAGAATGAGAAATGTCTAAGCAGACAAATTCTCCTTCTTATACTATTCTCCTCTTTCATTTATAGGATGAAAACCTTGCAAAACCCTAAACCATCTCAAAGGTTTAGCTTCTTTCACATGTGTAGCCTCCAACTAGATCTGTACTGTGCATCTAGGAGGTACATTGCATCTGGGCAGTGCTATGGATTTGGTCCTATTGACCCAGTCAATTGTCACAATCCCCTTCACACATAAGGGATTTTTATTAAGGCAGCCCAGATTTATCCTTTTCACATTGAGCATTGATTTATTTACTGGTTTCAGATTTTTTATTGTCCTCCCTTACACATTTATTCTTGCAATAATAAAATGAAACAAAATTGTACATTCCTATTAGCTTGGGCTAATTAGGAATATTACCTCCCCTCCAAAATGTTTCTTGTCCTCAAGAAACTGATAAGATGAGTGCTGCAACTCATCTCCCCCTCCATTGGTGACACAAACATGAGTTAATCTTCCTCCTTGTGCCAAGTTCTCACCAAACCATCCCTCCATGACTTGCTCCACCAAAGTTCTCATGAGATACAAATAGTTCATCTCATAACAAGACAATAGATTATAGGAAACAAACATGTCTTGTCCAATGTTCTCCCCAGAATATGATACATAAAGTACATGGGGAGTAGCCATTCCATATGGCTCATGCATTCCTTCCCTCCTTCCTCCATACATCCCAATTAAAAGTACAATTACATCATCCAAATAGGGAATCAAAACAATGTACATACAAACAGAAATTTCTACCTAGGGAGGTGGGTCATAGTCCCACATGTGGAACTAGTGCATAGCATCTCCTGTCTGCATCATATCCAAATATGGTAAGTGGTTTTCCCACCACTTACTTTCTACCCAAATCATATCACTATTGCAGAAAATGTAAGATAAATTTGGTGCATTTGGGAAGCACCCATCATGAAAATAAATCTCCCTTTGCACATCATGGAAGTGGCCAAATTCAGAATTTTTAGTGGCCCAGAAATTGCCATGAGATTTACATGATACATTGCTGCTTTTAGGAGTCATGGCCTGCATAAAAATGGTAAAATAACATGTACAATCAGAAAATAAAACTTGTTTTACATGAACACATCCTTTACCATCAATGTTTCTCATACACATGGAGTTGTGCATGGATCTTTCCCCTCTTTCCAAAGAAGGAAGAGATGGCTGAAATGACTCTTGTATAGAGTCCCTTGGCTACCCCAAATCTACATAACTCATGAATTCTTGAAAATGCTGATATAGTTCCTCTTTCAAGCCTTCCCAATTAAATCTCCTCATGATGATGTTGTAGATCCTCATGGAGTATAGATGGCTGAAATAGAACTCCTTTTAGGCTCCTTGTAGGATCTTATTCTTGAGCTTAGAAGCTCTAGGAAAGAACATTCTACCATGATGATAGATAACCTCTCCTTGGACTAAGTAGCCCTCTTCATGCAGTTGGTCATCAAGTATCATACATGTGTGCAGATCTTTGGAATAATCCACTAGTAGTTGGGATTTCCAATACAGATCCACACTGCTCAACAATGACAACACTGATGATGCATCAACAGAAGTGCCTGTCATGTTTCTGATCCTCCCCTTGACATATTTTGTGCCAAAGGTGTGTGTTGGAAGGTTTTTCCTTCCATTCTTCTCCTCCCACAGCGCAAGATCAGAAAAGAGAGCAGGTGATGATGATAGGGGAAGAAGATTTCCCTCCTTATTGTGCTTACCCAAGTCTCCCGGCGTTGTAGCTTTGTCTTCAAGTGCTCCAATCCCTCCTGGATCTGAGTTTGGAGTAGAAAATTGTGAGGTCTCCCCCACAAAATCTGTATCAGGTGGCCTCCCAGGTGGTTTGCCACTAGATACTGATATTTTAGGGACCTTTCTCATATGCATGATAGATGAGATCTTCATGTCCCTGCTTCCATTGCGCAATTTCAACTTTGTTTTATGTGTGTAAGTCTCATGAAATTTGGATACCCCTCTTAGTGGTGTAAGAGTGCCTCTGATTGGAGCATTTGCTCCATTTTCTTCTGATAGTGGATCACCTTCTGCTATGTCAGCATTGTGATCCCTTCGTTGTTCTGTCTCAATGTCTTCTAGCAAAGACACATGCTGCTCATTTCCTCCATATGGAATTTCCTTAGGAACTCCTTGCAAAAATGCAAGAGATCCTCTAGTGGAAGTCATTGCTTCATCTCCATTCCTAATTGAAAATAGATCTCCTTTTGCTGTCATAGCGCTAGAGGATATTCTATGCTCTTTCTCTCCCTTCTCCTCATCAATGGAGAATGCTTCATCATTAAGAGATTCTTTTTCTTGATCTCTTACTGAAGAAGGAATCCTCATGTATTCTCTTTGAGAAAAGAGACCCTGATGTAGTGGGGCTTTTGCCTCTGGAAAATTGTGTAGAAAATCTTCAATCCCCTCAACAATGTTTAGGACTGGAGTTGGCTCCATGGAATCTTCCAACTTATGCAAAGATTCAGATTTCTTGGGCTTGAATTTTTCTCCCCAAGAAGTCTCATAATGCCTTCCATCAAATCTTTTCACTAGTCTCCTAGTGAACCTTACATAAGAAGAGATATTTCTCCCTTTCAAGGAAGAGGACTCAAATAGCCACCAAGCATAAGCCTTTCCTTGAAGATGCAGCGCTGCTACTCTCAAGGCTTCTTCTCCTGACACTTTGTGTAGCTAAAATTATGTTTCAAGCTTCATTACACAAGACTTGGCTGGGTCTAGAGGTGATCCATCAAAAGTAGGTAGAGAGAATCTACCCAAAGTGTGCTACACGCACCCTTTACTTCTGTTGTAGCTGTTGGATCTTTCTTCTTTGAGCTGACAGAAATCTGGGAAGTTGAGATGCCTTTTGAATCTCTCTGATTGAGATTCATATTCTTGGAGATAATCACCAAGATATTCCTCCTTTTGTGTTCCTCTTTCTCCTCCTTTCTTTGACAAGAAATTAGGCATGCTCCAACGTTGCAGATCAGGTTGTGTGGCTGAATGCTCACACACATGATAAGAAGTAATGGGGATTTCTTGATGTAAGAAACCTCCTGAGGGATCTGCATGTCTCTCCCTCTTCATTCCCCAGATTTCTTCTTTCAGTTCATACATAGCTTGAGAAAGAGTTTTAGAGAACTCTTCTCTTTGCAAACTTCCAGTTAAAGGGTTTGGACCCTTCATTTATGTGTCTTTGGTGTAACCACAATTCTTCATTAGTATTTTCTTTCCATGAAAAGACATATTGGCTATTCAATAAGCAAATCACAGGCTGTGCCAAGATAGTTGCTTTGATACCACTGTAATATCCCCAAAATGGGACAGCTAGCAAAGCATGCATGAAAAACGCATTTTTTAGGAATGGATGCTACATCTCTTGAAATCAGCCCTTGGATCCCTTAGATATGATAATCTAAGACCAAAATCCATGAGGAGATCATAAAAAATTCTTTCTAGGTGGGTTAAACAAATCTCCCACACCTAATACAGCTAGAAAATTGCCCAAAGAAGGTACTGCAGCACTATGTGACAAAACTGCTCAAAAAATAATGCAGTTCAGCCAAATATATGCAAGAGGCCAATATGGAGGCTCAATATGATTGTTTATAATATTAATTCAGAGTTATATTGAGGCCCTTACATTACAGAACAGAAAGCAATAGACTTTACATGAAGATTTGCTCAAAATAGGAGGTTGCAACCATATGATATGATTGTACAAGCTTGACAGTGTTATTTTATTAGCTGAAAAGAGTTGTAAGTTACACTTCAGATCTAGAGAAGATCTATGTACAAAAATATAGATCTATATCAGATCTGTACACTATAGAGTCTCCTCTTCAAAATCCCCTTGGGGTTTTCAGCAGAAAATGTAGTACATGGAGTAGATCTGAGATCTAATGCAGTTGATCTGCAGAATGATTCAGAATTTCTGAAGCAAATACATCAGTATTCAGATCATATCTGAATGGAGCATGGATTAGATCTGTAATCCATGGATCACCACAGTGAAGGGTAGATTCCCAATACTAGATATCTCTCCTCCTTGAAGTGCCAAAAGACCCTGCAAATTTCTCCTTGAAAATAACATAGTTCTAGAAGATGGACTACATTGTAGGCTCTAGAGCATGATGTGGCCTAATGCCAAGATCTGAAAATGAGCTCTCCTCATCCAATACTCTCTTTCCAGGGGGATAGAAAGCTTTCCCACTAAAAAGAGGCACTAGAATGGCTTAGATCTGAACAGATCTAGCCTCCACTTGCTACAGCTTACAAAGACAACCAAAACCTCAACAGGATCTGCGTTGTAGTTGGAAGAAGAGCTTGGCAAAATGCCTGATAGTGGTCAAGAAATGCCAGAGTCCTCCAAGAGCTACTCAATGGAAGAGGTGGGATTCCTGATCAAGAACACCCTAGTGCTAAACATCATTATTCTCAGCTAAATAGCTAGAGAATGAGAAATGTCTAAGTAGACAAATTCTTCAGAAATAATATCTTCAACAACCTTCTTCTACTATTCTCCTCTTTCATTTATAGGATGAAAGCTTTGCAAAACCCTAAACCATCTCAAAGGTTTAGCTCCTTTCACATGTGTGGCCTCCAACTAGATCTGCGTTGTGCATCTAGGAGGTACATTGCATCTGGACAGTGCTGTGGATTTGGTCTTGTTGACCCAGTCAATTGTCACAATCCCTTTCACACATAAGGGAGTTTTATTAAGGCAGCCCAGATTTAGCCTTTTCACATTGGGCATTGATTTATTTACTGGTTTGAGGAGTTTTTATTTTCCTCCCTTACACATTTATTCTTGCAATAAGAAAATGAAACAAAATTGTACATTCCTATTAGCTTCGGCTAATTAGGAATATTACAAAGTCTAAATTCCACTACTTGTTGTTAAAAGAGAAGTCTTGTTCAGTCATCTAGCCTAATTATGGCTGAACATGTTTTCAATTTATTTGCTGATAGGTTAGTGAAAGGAAGAAATTGTCAAAACATCTAATCTTGATTTATCGATAGGTATAGATTAGGAATGAAAGATGTTGGTTCCACATGCTCAAATCTGAACCAAAGAGGAAAATATGGATGCTTAACAAAAGACATATATTTCCCTTATGTTTCCTAAGTTTCTTTGTACAAAAATAACACTTGTGTGCAGCTTGTTCTTATGCCACAACTCATGGTAAGTCAGATTTCCTAGTCCTAATTTGCCATGCTTTCAATTTCATGTTAGTAGGATAGAGAATAAAATTTGTCAAACAGCTCAATCTTGACAAATAAGTAGACAAGGTAGAAAATAAAGAGAGTTCATTAGCCTAATCTGAACTCTCGGAAGAGATAAGGGTACATTTATATAGCCTGGTTTTTTTTGTTGTATTCAGAAAGAAAAATGTCAAGGGTTGCCAGTTCAAGTGCACCCGAGGAAGAAAAAATGTTAGGCAAGTAGGTTGGGCAAGTAGAGATGATGCTGATGTAAATTATGTGTTTTCATATTACTAAGATCACAACCTCAAACAAGCATCAGCAAATAAAAAGAGAGAAAAATCTGCCCAATAGAGGAGGCAATGGTCACCATAAGAACCAAGATTTGAAGTTATGGACACCTCCTAAAAAGAAGCTACCCTCCCCAAGTGGAGCCACTGTTAGTCATCAGTGATTTTTGCCTTTGGAGATGACTAAATTTTTGCCCTAATATTTCTTGAAACAAAGTCCATGAACATTGTGAGTTCAAGAAATCTCACTGTGTTCATTATCCCTAAGATTAAATTTTCACTATATTATCATCTTGTCTAGTCATTCCTAGTATATCACTCCCAAAAGACCCCTCATAGGCCCATGCCATCCATTATTCACCATGTCTTGTCAACTTGGCCTAAAAATCCTTTGTTTTTGTTTTTGCCTACTACCCTCCACAGCCAAACTAAGATCACTTCTCAAAGAAGCTCTGTTGTCTTTCCCAAAACACCCCAAGCATTGATGATCTTAAGCTATCCTTATATGACTCTTTAGACAGATCAAGTACATTTGATTTCAAATATTCAATACATTTGTTTATCATAAAATCTGTCTCACACTTGATAGAGCCCAATTTTTAGGTTTCAGTCCAAAATCCAAGTCCCAGAGAGCCTCCACTAGGTCACCTAGGGTTTCATGAGTTCTAGGGTGGATTTGGTATCCTACATCTATTTTTACCTACAAGGAGACTGTTTTTAGAGGAGGAAAGGAACAAGTAACTTTGTCTTAAAATGATGAAGAGATCCTTCAAGGAAGGCCTTTGATCTAAAGCATGAAATCTAGTAAAGGGACAGATGCCCTTTGTTGTTTTTCCTACCAAGAAGACTAAAAGGCCATCATATCAGCTATGAGGTAAGGTAAAAGAGGAGAAAATCATCACAGGAAGATCATCAGTAGAAAAGAGACAGCAGCAAGCATATGTTTTAAGAGATCAGGGTTAGCAAATGTTGCTGGCCAAAACAAGGAATAAATGCTAAGTTTGCAAAGGAAAAGTTTACCTAACTCCTTCAATGCACAATTAGAATGATAAAAGAGTTTTGATAGGTTTTTTAGAACTTAGAAGATAACACTGTTTATATTTTTCTGAGCAGCCCTCAAACCCAGAAATTTAGAAAGGAATGATAAAATGAACAAAAAATGATAAATCCTCCTTCATTATAGTAGATGGCTACCAGAGATTCCCGAGCCACCTCTCTAGGGTTTGCGAAAAACAACATTGTTTCACCTGCACTAAAAAGAGAAATGGCAAAGAATAATCAGTTTAAAGGGCTAGTCTCTCAAATGTAAATCGGAGGTTCTCAAGTTAAACAAAAGAAGACAAGCATAATTTTGAGTCTCTGAGACTGCCCCAGTCAATACAATGGCATAGTATAGTTGTTTTACAGTTGGCAAACAAACCTTTTACTACCTTAAGAAATAGAAAAAGAGGAGAAGAAACAGTCTCCAAGTCACTAGCGGTCAACAAATACCAAGAAGGTTAAAGGCATGTGTTTTTTGGTCAGTACCCAAGTTATCAGAAAGAAGAAGGGTGAAAAATATATCAGCAAAACAACACCACAAAGAGAAAAATTGCCTTGAGGAAGTTTCTCAAAAAACCTCCAAAAGATAAAAGTGATGAGAAAAATAAAAAAGACCAAGACATAGTAAAAGTTGGTTTTGTGGTTTAAATTATCTTTTTCAAAAGCATAGAGGTTCTTTGAATTCATTTGTTTTCTCATTCCCGCACTTGGCAAAGAACGAAGGAGCTCCAAGGAGAAAAATCAAGGTTTCTAGGCCGTTTCTGGGAAAGATTGTCAGGCTCTGCGCAAAAGAGGAGCCGACGCTACGCAAACTGCCATCCTCCCCATTCATTTTTGCACGATGCTACACAAATTTATCTTCGGCACCACGCAAACTTCGAGCGCTGCGCAAATGCAGGCCCAGCCCACCCGAAGACCGGCAAACTTTGCCTTTTTCCTAAACTTCAGCTCTTTGCCCAGGCGTTGTACAAAACAAGCCGCCTGACTTGCCCAACTGACATGAAGGGTTGCCCATCTCGCCCGGCACTACACAAACAGGCAGCTCAACCCGCCCAGAAAGCATGCATACCGCCTGGCGCTACACTAAATCACGTTCAGCCTCGCCGGCGCTGCGCAAAAAGGCAGCCCAACCCACCCAGAATGGAGGCGCTGCACAAAGTTCAGAGAGGTGCCAAGGGTGCCAGAAAGACCCCAATGCATAAATTTATCCTTTAAAGGTGCGTCCAAGACTGAAGAAAATTGAAGAAAGTGGTAAGTGACATTTCCTCTTGATTCCCCAAATCAAATTTGCAAAAGCATCTTGTTTTTAGTGGTTGAGGTAAAAACCCTAGGAGGGTGTAACCCTAGGTCAAAATCAAAGAGAACAGTGGAACTCTTGAAACTAAATTTGATAGCAAAAAGTGTGGGGGGGGAATTAAGGTTGTTACTATATTCATGATTAAACTCCTCAAGCTGCAAAAACCACTCAAAACCTCAAAATTCATCTCCTAGCTAAAGTTGAACTCAGTTTCATTCCTCACTTGGTTTTTCCACTAAAACCTTAATTTCCAAATCAGTATCTCCCATCACCATGTCAGAGATGGAAAACAGCAGTGGTAGTCAAGGAGATCAAAGGCCTTCAAAAACAAAGCACAAGGGAGGGAAAGTTAATAGGTTGGAACCCCAAAGTACAGTAGCTATCACATCCTCTCCTAGGATCTTGTCATGCTTTCAAAACACAAGGTGCTTTCAGTTCTGTGAAAGAGTCAAGCAGGTGAAGAGAAATTCTAAGCTTACAAGGCTCCTCGTCCTTAATTTTCACAACAAACATTCAGACCTTGCAAGGGTAAAATTTAAGATTTCAGCAGTGTCCATATCTGAAGCCACTGGTATCCCTTCAGTGGGTGAAAAATGGGTCAAGAATGGTAAGCTAGAAAGAGATTTATTTTTACCATTTATCAAAAGGAGGTATAGAGAAGGCAGTATCATAGTTTTTCATTTCTCACATCTCAAGCATAGGTATGCACCCTTGATGTTGGCTATCATGAAATACTTCACCTGTGAGGGGAGGTACTCCAGGGTCTATACCTATCATCTTAAACTCCTTATGCATTTCACAGGGGCTAAGGCACTTGACCTACCCTATTATCTCTACAGGAGTGTTATTAAAATGTGTTTTGTTGTCCAAAGGAGGAGTTTCCCCTAACAAATGTATAGCTTGTTCCACCATTCCTTGATCAAGATGGTGGTTGTACATCAGCTAGAGTAGCAGGGTGTACCTTGGGATGTTTTCATAAACAATGAGTTCTTCTCAAACCCACAGCATCCTCATCAAACCAATCTTTCATTCTCATCTGCACAAGTTCCCTCACCACAGGCACACATCTCTTCCTCCCCTTCTCTTGATGCATCAAGTGAAGCAGGGAGTGGAAATCAAGGATCACATAGAGATTAGGGTGAGGGTGAAGAAGTCAATGAAGAAAACACTGAACTATATGAAGAAGAGGCAGAGGATATGGAAAGTGATGAAGGAAAAAATGATGAAACACAAGGTAGTGAACATAATGAACAAACAGATCATAGTGGAGATGATGGAGACAGTAGGGAAGAGCAGCAAGATGAGGAAAGAAGTCAGCAAAGTGCACAAGACAGCCAAGGAAATATTCATGACATTTATGACAGCTGTCATAACTGTCATGACACTAATCAGTTTCTAGATGAACAAGGAGAGAACCTCAGTAAACAACAAAGCCAAGATGAGGCTAATGGCAGTGATGAGGGTCAAAACAATGATGGAAACATAGTCAAAACCACCATCACCACCCCTCACACATGCACATACTACAGAGGACAAAGAGATGTGTTTGCTGCCTCAAAAAGGCAAAGGGCCACCTCTTCTCAAGCTATCAAAACAGTGGACAAGGGAAAGGAAAAGATGGAAAATATTGAGCAGTAGGTAAAAGTGAGGAGGAGTAAAAGGATAAAGAAAACTACTCAAGGGCCTGAGCTCATTGACTTAGACAGTGATAATGAGGATGAGGAGATGACCACTAAGATGCCACTCCTAGAGAAAGATGCACAAATCCAGGAGTGGGAGAAAGATTTTAAAAGATCCCAGCACGTCATTCAGTATTATAATAATGAGCATAAATACTTCAAGAAGATCAATAGATACCTTGCTCTCAAAAAGAATATGACCAAGCATTACGCAAGGAAGAGCAGGTTCGCAAGTGCCAAACTCAAGGAGGCTCTCCTTAAGGTAAAAAACCTAAAAAGGGAAAATGAGAATAACAGCCTTGGAATTTTGGCTGAGGGTTCTTAGAAATTATCTAAAAACATCTAAGGAGGGTCTCCACCAATTTTGAAGGATTTTGGAGAAGATTTTTTTTTGAGAAATTTTGGCCTAGTTTGCGCAGCGCCATTAGCGCTCCGCAGAACTCTGGGGCATCTTCAGGAGGAAAACTTGAAATTTTTGGATTTTTCATGACCTGCACATCATCCACACAAAATTTCATAATATTTGGAGCTGTTTTGACCCCTTAAAAGGTCAAAAAAACACCTCAAAAATCACCTTTCTACCCCTGTTTTAGGCATGGCGCTGCGCAAAAGATATTCTGAGGGTTTTGAATTTTTGACAGGGTTACAGGAGCTAGATCAGGAAACCATAGGTAATTTTGGAAATTATACTCTTCCAACTTTCCAACGAGCTATCACGGAGCCAAATCCGATATCAGGAAGCGGTTGAAAACTTGGTTGCAAAACAGCCTATTTTCTGCAAAAGTGGCGCTCCGCAAACAAACTGTCTTTACCAAAAAGTCAACAAAAGACATTGATTAATGGCAAAATGGTTTTTTAATATTTTCTTGGACAAATCACTCCAGATTTGATTGAGGAGTTATATTTTGATATTTTTCATTTATTAGCCTATCTACTATGTGTCTTGGGCCTTGCATGGTCATCAAGCACATTTATGACATTTATGACAGAATTAGGATTTCTGGAAGCCTCTTATGGTTTCCACCTCCTCATTTTCTCCATAAATAGAGCATGAGGCTCTTATGTATTGGGTTGGATTTTGATGACTTATTCTCAAGTAATACATAGTCTCTTGGAGTTTTGAAAAGAATTTGATGTCTTGCAGCTCATGCATGCCCTGATTTGTTTGTTGATGGAGGAGGATTGTTTGCAGGATCCATAAGCCTGGTTGATGGTGATGTGTTTCTATTTTGTTCATGTTTTCTAGTCTTTCATTATTTTTCCATCTTTCTCTATTGCAGTAGGACAAAAAATTTAGACTAAGACATGTTTTCTGATGACACCTTAGGTCTATTTGTTCTTCACTGCCTTAATGTTTTCTTCTGCTAGGATATGTTAGAGAATTCATCTTTTTCTCTCTAAGGATTTCCTGAGCTTGTCTATTTCTTGAATGGTTTATATCAATTGGTATCAAGCATGATTTATGGCTAGCCCTGCATATTTTTGCCACTAAAAACTCTGTTCTTGGATTCATCTCTTTAAAGCACCATTACCTAGGTTTGTCAAAGAAGTTTGTTTCAATCATGCTCTTTGCATTTGCTTAGCTAATTGTTTCAAAGAACCTTCATAGCTATAATCTTAGATGTTCAGAGTTTCTCTCCTTCTATGATTGTAGTTATTTGTGCATCTTTAATGTTTTCTGTTCTTGATAATGAAATCCATGAAAGTTGAATAAGTTTCTTTCCTTTCTGTATTTCATTTGAATGTTTGTCTTGGATAATTATCTGCTTTAAGTCTGAATCAAAGAATTTAGGATTTCCTCTACCTTTGATTTCTTCTCTATGTTTATGATTCTTCTAACTCCCTTAGTTTAAGTATATGATAGATAATTCTTTACTACTCTTTGTCAAACTTTGTTTCTCAAAATTAATGTCCATCTCATGATCCTTCAAACCTCAAAGATCCACCAACCAAGCTAGATTTCCCCTACAATACTCCCTGCTGCATTTATGAACCTATCATGACCTTGTTCGACTCCATTGCCCAATGATTTTAAGTTTTCCCTATTTCTATCTAGTCTATCTAAGCATCATACCCAACCAAAAACAATCAACAAACCCAATATTTCATAACTTGCCTAAAATCAACCCTAATCAGCAAATAAGTTCACATCTTTTCACCTAATAGAGAGATCCCTCTCTGAATCTAGGAAGGCTAGGTCCTTGGATTCCAAAGCTTGGTTTGATGTTACCCCTATCCATTTGTATCTGAAACAATCTAGCAAATTACGGGGAGTGAACAACACATATCGCAGGCTCGGCAATAGTCGTGAGAGTCACTATGCAAGGTAGGGTAGTCCATCTCTCAAGATCTTTGCACCGTTGCCTTCCTGTGTAGTGACCTCCTGCCACACCCTCATGAGCTTCTGCTAAGATAGCGTGCCTTTCATGCTCCAAAACATATATTCGCAGCACTTCGTCAGCTCCCATATTATATAAGTGACCTACGATGATAGTAAAAGCTGTTGCGCGGGTTACCAATTATTTCTTCTGTTGGATCAAATATTCCGCAGGTGCTATCCCCTTAGTCAGGAACTAAATGATGTCAACGAAGTGCGCATCAAATACCTTGATAGTGAACAGCTGTGCATCAGGCAATCCTTCTTCCAGGTTGCTCAGTTCTTCGCCACATTCGATTCGGCACTGTTGGCTTGGGGGGTCTTGACCCAGGTTCAGAGGTTAATGTTTGCTAACAAACCCCTATACTACTACCCCTTTCGGAAGTGACCTGCTTGTGCAAGTCAAAGTCTCACCCAAAGTAGTATGGGTGGGTGCTGGAACTAGGTTTCTGCACCCTGAGAGAGGATAGGTAAGTCAAGCAGTGCTACGTTCGGCTTTATAATGACCAGATCACCTATCTCATAACCGGATCTATAGATCTCCTTTGCATCCACGTGCGCAAGGTCAACTATACTTACTGTGCTCAACAAATCATATACTTCTAAAACAATAGTTCAGCATTACATAAAACATAACAGAACAGACCCAGATGCAGTAAAAACACTTTACGGAGTACTTTCACATCTTAACACAGAATATGCATAACACAGCAGCTATCAAAGATTCGCATCAACAGTACACATAGATTCAGTTACTCAAACAACCTTTCTCATTCATTAATCCTTCAGTTCCTTCTTACAATACCCAAACCCGACCTGCACACACAACAGCAGGGTCCGCACATAGCAGGACTTGGGATCTCTGCGCACACAGCCAATAGGAGTCCTTTCCACAAAAACCCAAACAGATCTACTAAGCCACAATTCGCATCAAGGTCTCATCTTCTTCTTCCCCTATAATTCAAAATGTCCCTCTATTTATAACAATCTAGCCTAATCTTTCCTATGGTCTGCAAACTGTGGTTTGCGGACTCGAGGTCTACCCTTTGACCCATTACAATGCTTTTGGGCTTTGTCCCACCCCAAAAACCCCTACGCTAGACTAAATATAATCAAAAATATACAAAATCAGACCAGTTTCATAGCTTATAGGAGACCCTATTCCAACAGTCCCCCAACACAATCTTGTGACTTGTCCCAAGTCACTGTGGTGGTGCGGTCTCTACCTATGCACGTAGGGCATTAATGGCTGCAATCAGCGGAGGTAACACTTCTTGACTCTGAAAAGCAGCACTTTGTGCAATGTCTACAAGCTTCTGGGAGGTCGGTCCTTCAATAGCCACGGTAACCCGCTCTAATATCTGGTTGAGTCGCTTGATCGCGCCATTGGTATCCTTTGATAGCTGGAGGGCAGCATTGGCCCATGGCTTCAAGATTTTTGTGATGGCATGCTTCGTTCATCGAAGATCCTCAATCGTATCTCGGAGTGCATTGCTAGTCTTCAAGCGTGTCAGACGCTGTGCAGGGACTAAGGAGGGCAAGGTAGCTTCGATCTGATCGAAAGCGGCTTCCTTCTGTCGTAAGTCATGCTTGATGTTCTGAAGAACCAGGTTGAACTGGACCGCTATCCAGAGCTGCATGGCTGACTCGAGCAACTGAGTACCTTGAGTAATCTATCCCGTAATGATGTTCGTAGCTTCTATTACCAGCACAGCACGCTAGGCTCATACCTCCAGAGGTGTGGTAGGCTATAATTGGGCCTGTAATGCGGTGATTTTCCAGTCCATTTGGGTCTTAAGGGTTTGTATTTCGGTTTCGGATTCCTTTAGTGCTGCAACCAAGCCATCTACTGTATCCTGGAGCAGAGCTGTAGTCGGGAGCTCATCTAGGACTTCTGTGTCGAGCTGATGGACCACTATTTCAAGTTGTGCCTTCTGCGAGATAGCAAGGGAGACATCTGCAGTCTGTCGTGCGATGATCGGTGTGGCCACATCGAGCTATTGTTGCGCGGTCCGGTCGCGATGATGGATCTCTTGAAGCACGGCAGTGTGGAAACCTTGTAACACCTCATAGGGTAGCTTTTCCAAGTACAATTGTAGTCCCGTATCCATTGGAAGGTGGGCGCCGACCAGGACAGTGCTAGGCAACGAATAAGCACGGCTTTCGTTTTCATTTAGCCCGGTACTCCTTGTAGGGTGCAGCGTATTCGTATTTTTTCAGAGGTCTCAAAGCTCAACCCGCATGGCGTCGATTGCAACCATTTGTTGTGCTTCTATGGCTGCCCACTGATCCTCTGTAGCCAGAGTAAGTGTGTCCGTGATTTTCTCGAGATCACCATCAGTTAGCGTGATCGTTGCATCATATTTCGGGCGTCGAGCGTGCTACTTTTTCTAGGGCCCCTTTGCAAGCTCCTTGTGCCACTTCATACCCCAGGGGGATGTAGTATCCTTTTTAGTCAGCCCTTTCGTTCACAGGACTAGCTGCGAGTTAACCGTGTCAGCTCTTACAGTGATCTACGGTAGTTGTGTAACATCTTTCGTGGCTACTTCCGAGCCCGTCCGGCTGGATCCTGCGATCATCCCAGGTTTTGAAGGGGCGTTTAATTTCATCATATAGCATTGACGCCAATCCGTGCAGGATTCAAAGTCAATTTTCCCTGCAGGGAGCCAGAGGGCAATTAGCTTATCAATTTTGGCATCCCCAGACCCCCTCAACGTAATGTCCGCAGGCTCTGGACTGGTAAGCGCTGAAATGTCTGTGGGGTTAGGGGATGTCATATTAATGTAAGGAGGGGATCCTGAATTTGGAGACTCACAGGCAGCGGAAGTGGGTTGATTGGGTATGAACAAAACGCTAAAGGTCCATAAAATCATGCAGCAGAAAAATACATGCAGATTACAGAGATGATATGGAACCTTGGTCGGAGTTATCCTTTCTCCTTTATAGTGCCCGTGGCTATCCAACGGTAAGGTGAATCTTACTTGGAAATTACCATCAAGCAAACAGTAAAAACTCACAAGAAATTGCCTCATTAATTGCCAGCCGCCTGTTTTCCGTAACGGTAATATTCCCTTTTTACCAAAGTTCAGTGTTCTAACTGTCATCATTCGCACCCTATGGCCTTCCCATGGAGCTACTAACCTTGGATGAAGCATCCGTGCTGCTACGCATCCTTAATTATAGCTGAAGTAGGGTATGTTGTAATGTGATTTAGGTGTAGCCTAAACAACTTGGAAACCATGCGCATCCTGTCTAGTTCTGAGTTTGGAATAGTTCGGGGATCATCCTTTCCTTCCGTTGGGCTAAGGCTATAGTATTCAACCATGTGTGGTACCTGTTTTCTCCATGATTCATATGCGATGTACTGGCGTGGTCTACCCTGAGTCAAGGTGTCAGTGTTCTGCAGAGCTGCGTCGAGTGCTCCTGTGCCATCCACCACCCTAAATGTTTGTAGAAACTCATCCCGCAAAGTCTCCCAATGGTGAGTGCGTTGATGTAGCTCCGCATCTAAATACCATGCAGCTGGACGCAGTCCCAGAGCATGGATAAATAGGTGGACCTGTTCTTTTGGGGTTCTGTCGAACCACTACTTTTCCATGCAAGAAAATATCTGCGTGGATCTTCTGACCCAAGGAACTTTTTGATCTATCTCACATATGGAGCTTCAAATTGTAGGATCATCTTATCCCGACATTCCTCCCAATCGTGGAATACCTTGCCATGCCTATCCCACTAGGCACAGGTGTTCTGCTCAGGGCTAGCTTTAGGGCCAATAGCCTACGTCCCTTCGGAACTTCTACTTCGAATGCACATGAAAATTCCTTAATGTTACCTGAATCCCCAAAGTAGGGCAGGTCTCTTACCTCGAAGGAGATGGACCAGACGTTCCTTGTGACCCGAAGACATTGGAGCGCCGAAACCTCATGCAACCGGCCTTGCCAATTCTCTAGTTCCCCATTAGAGTCAGAAAATCATTCACTGTCTTTTTCCCAGCAGAGTACTCCTTCCGCCGTGGGGTTAATCTAATCTTCGTCCTGCGTAGTCAACTTGTAAATGTGATCTACTTCCTCCTCATCGTGCACTGGCTCTGTATACCGTGCACCTTTCGTGGGATCCAACGGTACTATTACTCGTGTACCGTTATTTTCAAACACCATGATTTGCTTTTTGAGATTGATAACACCCCCCATATCTATAGCCCAGTCCAGTCCTAGGAGCACAGGGTAGGGGTTCGCATCTTCGACGATTTCTATTACCTCAAATTCAGCTTGGGCCTTTACTCCTGCGATAGCTACCATGATTTTTGGTAGCCTTCCCAGAGGGATGATCTTCTATTGATTCGCCATGCACAGCTGGATGATGGACCATTCCAACTTAGGTTCTCCCATTCGTTGCCATGTTTGTTTAGGTAACACATTTGCATTTGACCCAAGGTCCAAAATAACCTGATCCATCTCGTAGTCACCAATCTACGCAGTCAACCACATTTCTCTTCCGGTGCATTCTTTATACCTGTACAGTGTGTGTACATCCTTGGTCCCTGTGGTTGGATCGGGCCACGCTACACAACTATTCATTAATTCCTCAAGGTTCTCTACAGCCTTTGGGTTACGTAGAAACTTCATACATTCCTGCAGAAAGGGCTCGACCCCCTCGTCTGTCTTGGGGTGTGTCGGTACCTGCACAGTAGCTGCTTCTTCCTTAATGAACTCCTGGCTAGCTGCGGCCATTGTTTCTTGTCCCCTTTTCATGTTCGATCCTTCTTGACGGGTCAGAGGATCCATGGCAGCTTCTTCCTTTGGTCCTCGTGTGGCCATCCCACTGCATGTTATGACTTTCACACTTGGGTCCATGTTCCTTAGCTCAGCTTTAACTCTCTGCACATTCTGCGTAGGGGTGGGCTGCTTTTCCTGCATTTTTACTATTAAGATTGGGAAATCTTCGATCACATGGTCCAGCTGTCTACAATATCGGCAGGATTGCCATGTAGGATTTGGGCAGTCCCTAGAAAAGTGCCCTGCTTCTCCACAATTATAGCAGATTAGCTATCTGCGTCCTTGACCTGCACTTACTCCCTGACCTCCTCCCCTGCCCCTTGCTGGAGAGCCACCAAAGCTTGCGAGAGATCTAGGTGACACAGGGTCTGATTGTACCCTATACAAGTGTCCTCGATCTATCATCAGATCATAAGTTTGACAGTTTTGCTCATCGTGTCCTACTGACCGGAAGAACCTGCACCACTGTTGCTTCAGTTCTGAGACATACGCTCCTAGCCGAGGGCAATGGTTTGTATCGTGTAGCCCTGCGATGCAACAATCATCGCACCATGACGCAGATCTGCTTGAGCCTAGACACACTAGGTTAGGTTCTCCTGCCTGTATGTAATCTGTCAATAGTGGGCACTGATCCTTCGTATGGACAGATACCCGACATCGTATGCACCATAGATATGTGCTGGCTCCTTTTCCTCATTCCTTTCGCAGGTTTTGAATTTCCATGTGCATAGCTCTGAGCTACTCCTGAATTTGCTATGCTCCTAACGAAGTATCTTCTCTGGGCGTAGCTTCTAGTTTCATAGCGACTTCCACAGCTTTTTCCTGTGACTCGAAGGTTTGGTGACTCATTGGTATGCGCAGGTGAGGCAACAACATAGCGATGAACCATTTTGTATGTTGTCGATCGTCATACTCAAATCCTCCTTCCCTGATTGCTCTCTTCAATCATTGATCAGCCTCCTATACAGACTTAAACGCTCCTTGCTTGAAGTCCTTCACATCTGATACTAACTTAGAGTAATCTTTTGGCTTTCAGAACTGTTGCTTCAGAGCGTCCTTAATATCTTGAATAGATGCATTCCCATTCTGAGATATGTATCGCATATACCAGTCCAAATCTCTTTCTTTGAATGCTAGGGACAGCTGCACCCTCTTCATCATATCGCTTGCCACATTTTGCGCAGTCCATACAGAATCTGCAAAAAACCAAAATCGGTCCATATCCTCATCTCCTACCCCCTTGAAGGTAGGTAGTTTCAAGTGTGCAGCCATATCACTGTCTGGCGGAGGTGGTGGTATGGGTGAATTCTTACCTTTGCGCAGCCTGGACGGCGATGTAGCTGGGGGCTCTACGCAGTCATCTCTCGAAGAGGGTTGTAGACAAATCTTCCCCCTTCAAGGTTGGTTCGATATTATTTACCACTGCGTGTCGTGCTCTCATCTGGATTCGAGGTCATTCACTCAGTATGACTACACAGAATACTCTTCTCGCATAGTAATATCTTAATCAGCAGGGGTAATGTCTTCAGAAACTTGCCCTGGAAACCTTTAAAGAATCTCCGCTCTGCTTCGGAGTAGGAGACAAACTGATCAATGGAAAATTCTATCACAAACCCTCCTAGCACACTGTCCACCCAGTGATCCACTGTGCGAGTGATGGTATTATCAGTCCTTTCCAGCTGCTGGATCAGCCCTGGAGTCCACTGAGTGACTCGTTCGTCCTTCCAACACTTCTGGAACTCTACGAGCCTTGCCAGCCACTCCTGAAGCTCAATTGAAAATGTCACAAAGAAAATTTCGTAGCTTTCCGTAAGAATGTACCTGTCTTTCCAATTTTCTGTTGTTAACCTCGTTTTATGATTCTCTTTTATCAAAAATTCCTGAATCTGCTTTTCGAACCACTCTACAATTTCCTTCCTCTCAGGCTTCCAGTACTCTCTTGTCATTACCCGATCCCTCTCTCAAAATGCTCCCGGTCTCGGCAACGGAACCATTTGTTGGCTCAAGGGGTCCTGACCCAGGTTCGGAGGTTAAGGTTTGCCAACAAACCCCTATACTACTGGCCCTTTCGGTAGTGGCCTTCTTGCGCAGGTTAAAGTCTCACCCGAAGCAATATGGGTGGGTGCTGGAACCAGGTTTCTGCACCCTGAGAGAGGATAGGTAAGTCAAGCAGAGCTGCGTCCGACTTTATAATGACCAGATCTCCTATCTCAAAACTGGATCTATAGATCTCCTTCGCATCCATGTGCGCAAGGTCAACTATACTTACTGTGCTCAACAAATCATATACTTCTAAAACAGTAGTGCAGCATTACATAAAACATAACAGAACATACCCAGATGCAGTAGAAACACTTAACACAGTACTTTCATAGCTTAACACAGAATATGCATAACACAATAGCTATCAAAGATTCGCATCAACAGTACACATAGATTCAGTTACTCAAATAACCTTTCTCATTCATTAATCCTTCAGTTCCTTCTTACAATACCCATACCCGACCTGCGCACACAGTAGGACATGGGATCTCTGCGCACACATCCAGCAGGAGTCCTTTCCCCAAAAACTCAAACAGATCTACTAAGCCACAATTCGCATCAAAATCTCATCTTCTTCTTCCCCTATAATTCAAAATGTCCCTCTATTTATAGCAATCTAGCCTAATCTTTCCTATGGTCCACAAACCATGGTTTGCGAACTCGAGGTCTACCCTTTGACCCATTACAATGCTTTCGGGCTTTGTCCCACCCCAAAAACCCCTTGCGCTAGACTAAATATAATCAAAAATATACAAAATCGGACCAGTTTCGAAGCATGTAGGAGACCCAGTTCCAACAGGGACAATTGGTCCGGTCCAGCATTCAACTTCCCCGGCTTGACAATGATCTCATAATCATATTCCTGAAACAGTAGTAGCCATCGGTAGATTTTCCCCCCAACACAGGCTTATTCACCGGGTACTTCAAAACCGAGTGATCTGTAAACATTTTGAAGTGCCCTCATAACAATTAATGTCGATACTTCTGTAAGGCATAGACCATGGCCAATCCCTCCCGCTCCGTAGTGGAATAGTTGTGACTCGCACCAGAGAGTTTCCTACTAGTGAATGCAACAGGATGATCAATGTCTCCATCTCCAGGCTGCGCAAGGACCGCTCCCAAGGCGATCCCCGACGCATCAACGTGAACATGGAATACCTTCGCCCAATCAGGAAAGATGATAATAGGCGCAGAGACCATCTTCTCCTTGAGTAGCTTGAAGCTCTTTTGACACTCGTCATCCCAAAAAAACGAAACATCCTTCTTAAGAAATTTTTCCGTAGGTGCTGTGATCAGTGTGTACCTTGAATGAACTTCCTGTAGTAGCCTATATGTCTGAGGATCGAATGCAGTTGTTTCTCATTTGTAGGTACTTCCAAGTTTATGATAAATGTGACTTTGGCAGGATCAACCATCAATCCTTATCGACAAACTATGTGGCCGAGCAAGATTCCGAAGGGTACGCACAATATGCACTTTTTGATATTCAGGGAAATTTGGTGCTTTCTACAGGAATCCAACATCATGCACAGGTTCGAGACGTGCTTCTTAAACAATCTGAAGATAGTCCAATCATCAAAATATGCCTCCAAAAACTTGTGGATGAACTCTTTCAACACTGCGACCACCACCTGCGAAAAGATGGCAAGGAATTCTTGAGCCCAAATGGCATAACAGTATATTGAAAGGATCCCCATTCAGTAGTGAATGTAGTTTCGTTGCGATCTTCAGGTGCGATCCTGATCTGATGGTAGCCCGAGAACCCATCTGTAAATGAGTATGCTTCCTACCCGCCTACGTTGTCAAGGATTTCATCGAAGAACGGTGTGGGAAAGGGATCATGCATGTAGGAATCATTCAATTTGCACAAGTCAACACAGATTCATATCTGCCCCTTCATCTTTTTCTCCTGAACCACCATTAGACTCACCCAGTCAGACTGTTCAACTGTTTCGATGATACCTATGGTGAGAATTTTATCGATTTCTTCCTTAACCTTTTTCTTATCCTTAGGGTTCAGCTAATAAGGACACTGATTCACAGGGCGTGCATCTAGTTTTAAAGTGATGTGCATGAGCCCTAGGTCCCCTGTAATTGCCTTGAGTTCTGAGAACTTTGTTGGGAATAAGTCCTGGTATTCCGTAAGCAGTTCTACCACTTTTCCTACTATATCCTCATCCAAATAGTCCCCAATTTTAGCCAAATTAAGGTGCTCTTCCATGCCAATGTTGACTTCTCACAGCTTCAGAGGTTTAGTAACATCGACAGTGTGTAGTGGGGGTCCAGCAACTGTGCGCTCTCCCTCCGACTCCAAGATAGAGACATTTCGTGGATCTTCATCGCACTCTTCTATTGCTAAATTGTGGCAGTTGACAATATTCTGCATCTGCGTTTCCCATGTTGGTGCCCCAAGTGTTGTGTAAGGGTGTGACTCATCAAATACTAAGGTATCTATATCCTACAGAGCTGCGTCAAGCGCCTCCGTTCCACCTACTAACCCAAATTTCCCTACAAACTCATCCTTCAATGTTTCCAAGTGGTGGGTGCGCTGATGTAGCTCCACATCCAAATACCATGCAGTGGGAATTCGTCCCAAGGCATGAATAAACATATGAACCCATTCTTTTGTAGTCTGATCACACCATTTCTCCATCCCAGCGAACAAATGCTTGCGCGAGTCCCTTGGGCCAAGGAATGTCTTTATGCACAAGTGAACTGGAGGTTCAAATCACATGATCATAATATCTCGGCACTCTTCCCAATCCTAGAATGCCCCCTTATGCGTTTCCCACCACCTCACAGGTATTGCGTGCATGGCTAGATTAAGGGCCCATAACCTTCACTCTCTTGGAACCTCAACTTCAAATGCTCGTAAGAATTCCTTAATGCTACCAGAACCATCAAATTAGGGCTATTCTCTTACCTCTGAGGAGATGCATCAGAAGTTATTTGTGATTCTAAGACATCGCAGTGCACATACATCATGTAGCCGATTATGCCAATTTTCCATTTCCCCATCAGAGTCAGAGAAGCATTTGCTGTCTTTTTCCCAGCAAAGAACGCCATCAGCCATAGGATTAATCCAATCTTTGTCCCACGTTGTTAACTTATAAATTTGATCCACATCCTCTTCTTCGCGCACCGGCTCCGTATATCGTTCTCCTTCCGCAGGGTCCAATGGAACTATCACCCGCGTACCTTATTTTCAAACACCATGCTTCTTTTCTTTAGGTTGATGATACCTCCCGTATCTATGGTCCAATCCAATCCTAGGAGCACAGGATAGGGATCCACATCTTCTACAATTTGGATTACCTCAAAGTCGACCTGGACCTTAACTCCTGTGATATCTACGACGATCTTCGACAGTCTTCCCAATGGTATGATCTTCTGCTGGTGGGCCATGCGCAGCTGGATAATGGACCATTCCAACTTAGGTTCTCCCATTCGTTGCCAAGTTTTCTTGGGCAATACGTTCGCATCTGATCCGAGGTCCAAAATAACCTTGTCCATTTCATAATCGCCAATCTGCGCTGTCAGCCACATTTCCCTACCAGTGCGTTTCTTATGCTTGTACAGTTTGTCCACATCCTTAACTTCCAGGGGTGCATTAGTTCTCTCTACGCAGCTATCTATTAATGCTTGAAGATTTTTTATGGCCTTTTGGTTGCGCAGTATCTTCATACATGCTTGCAAAAATGGTTTGACCTCGTCATCTACTTTGAGGTTTGCGGGGGCCTGAGGAGTAGACGCCTCAACCTTAGCAAAGTCTTTGCGAGTTGCGACAAAGGTTTCCTTTTCCTTATGTAGGTCCAAACCTTCTTGTTTAATAGCTACTTTTCGGATAAGAGGTTCAGCCACAGTTTTCAACTCAGCTCCCCAGTGGCCATGCCACTGTGTGTTATGACATTAATGCTTAGTCCTTCGTATCAAGGTTCTTCCTTAACCCTCTGCACATTCTGTGTAGGTGTCTGCTGCTTTTCCTGCATTTTTGCTATCAGAATTTGACAGTCTTCAATCATATGGTCCAGTTGTCTACAATATCTACATGATTGCCTGGCAGGGTTCGAGCAATCCCTCGTAAAGTACCCTACTTCTCCACAGTTATAACAGATCAGTTGTCCTCTTCCTCGACCTACGCTTCCACTTCTGCCCCCTCCCCTACCCCTAGTTGGGGAGCCACCTATGCCCAAGGGGGATCATGGTGAAGAAGGGTCTTCTTATACCCTATATAGGTTTCCCCGATCTATCATTAAATCATAAGTTCGGCCATTTTTTTCATCATGTCCTACTGATCGGAAAAACCGACACCATTGATGCTTCAATTTTGAAACATACGCACCCATATGGGGGTAGTGGTTAGTATCATGCAGGCCAGCTATGTGAAAATCATCACACCACAACGTTGGTCCACTTGGTCCCATAGTCTCCCTAGGGCGCAATGGACTCAGTCCCCCAGCCTGTAGGTAGTCTGTTAGTAGTGGGCATTGATCCTTGGTATTGCCAAATACCCTGCATCATATGCACCATACGCTTGGGCTAGCTTCTTTCGCTCGATCCTTTCGCAGGTTCTGGATTACCATGTGCATCGCCTCTAGCTTCCCTTGGATTTGTTGTACTCCCAACTCGGTATCATTTCTAGTGGCAACTTCTAAATTCATAGCAATCTCCAAAGCTTTTTCTCGCGATTCAATGGCTTGCTGACCCATAGGTACATGCAGGTGAGGCAGTAACATAGCAATGAACCTTTCCTTGTGTTGTCTACCATCATACAAAAATTCCTCTTCTCTGATCACCTTCTTTAACCATTGTTCAGCCTCCCATATAGACTCAGAGGGCCCTTGCTTGAATTCTTTTAGGTCATTCACTATCTGAGAGTAGGACTTCAGCTTCCGGAACTGCTGCTTGAGGGCATTCTTAACCTCTTTAATGGTCACATTCGCATGTTGAGGTACGTATCCCATATACCAGTCTAGGTCCCTTCCTTCAAAGGAGAGCGATAGCTGGGCTCTCTTTACAGTGTCAGTAACCATGTTCTGCACGGTCCATACTAATTCTGCCACAAACCAAAATCGATCCATATCTTCATCTCCTACACCTTTGAAGGTATGTAGCTTCATGTGCATGGCCATATTGTCCTCTGGTGGTGGCGGGGGTGTGGGTGAGTTCTTTCCCTTGTGATGGCTTGACGGTGGTGTAGCCGGCGGACTTTGGGCAGCCCCCTCTCTCAATGGACTGTAGACGGATCTATCTCCTTCTTGATTAGTTCAGTAGTATTTACCACTTCATGTTGTACTTCCGTCCAAATCAGAGGTCATTCACTCAATGTGGCTGCACAGAACACCCTTTTCGCACAATAATATTTTGATCAACAAAGGAAACGTTTTTAAGAACTTACCTCAGAAACCTTTGAAGAACATCTGCTCTGCTTTAGAATATGATACGAACTGATTGACTACGAATTCCATTACAAATCCTCCCAGCACGCTATCCAACTAGTTATCTACTTTTTGGGTGATTTTATTATCAGTCCCCTCCAAATTTTGAATCAGTTTTGGCATCCACTGCGTAATCTGATCGTCCTTCCAACACATCTGGAAATCTATGAGCCTTGCCAACCACTCCTGAAGTTCGTGTGCAAAGGTTACAAAGAAAATTTCATAGACTTCATTAAAGATGTACTTGTTCTTCCACTTCTCAAACGTCAACTTTGTGCTGCGATTCTCTTTTACCGCAAATTCCTGAACCTATTTTTCAAACCACTCTTCAATTTCTCTCCTCTCAGGTCTCTAATGTTCCCTTGGCATTACCTGATCTCTCCCTAAAAATGCTCCTAGTCTCAGCAACAGAACCATTTTTTGGCTTGAGAAGTCCTGACCCAGGTTCGAAGGTTAAGGTTTGCCAACAAACCCTTATACTACTAGCCCTTTCAGCAGTGACCTACTTACACAGGCCAAAGTCTCACATGAAGCAGTACGGGAGGGTGCTGGAACTAGGTTCCATACCCTGAGAGAGAGTAGGTAAGTCTTAGGCAGATCTATGTCTGTAACCTTTCATACTTACATAGAATAGGTATATTTGTAGGTTTGTTAACAGTATAATTCACAATTAAGCATAACAGAGCTATTATCATACATAGATCTAGTCAGTACCTTCACATCCACATGTGTATCAGCAATTAGAAGCACATAATATCATAAATGCATCAATAATAGGTCACAGATATACTTCATACCATAACACAGATATCTTCGATGCATAAACAGATAGCACAGATGTATTCACAGCTCCAAACGGATTCCAAAGGTTCACATCAACAATAACATAACAGATCCTAATCATGCAGAGATACTTCAACTATATCCACATATATTATCAGTCAAACCCAGTTACAAACTAACCCATCCTGTGCACACAGCCAGCTGGGTCCACACACAGCAGGACTGAGGATCTCCGTACACACAGCCAGTAGGAGTCCTTACCAAACAACCCAAAGCATATCTAACAATTCGCACTTAGCATCAGACTTAATTCTTGCCTACCTCTAGACTTAAAATGTTCATCTATTTATAACGACTTATCCTACACTTTCATGTGGTCCGCAAACCATGGTTTGCGGACTCTAGGTCTACCCTTAACCCATTACAATGCGTTCGGGGTTTTGACCCACCCCAAAACCCCTGCGTTAGACTAATTAATACCAAAAATATTCAAAAGTGTACAAAATTCGTAGCTTTAGGGGACCCTGTTCCAACAAGGAACAATATTACCCTCTGCGGAGCTATGAGGACAAGTACATCCAATGGACTACACTACGGTGGCAAAGGGATCAAGATGTGCACGAACTGACGAAATTGCTCCATACCCTGCACACAAAGTTGGGTATTAAATATTCAAAGATACATTTGGTGCTCAAGTACCTCAACTATTTGTACAGATAAATTTAGGAGGAAATGGATTTCCTCGACATTACATCGCTTGGCACAGCCTATAACTATGCCGCCAAGATCGAGCAGAAATTTAAGCAGAAGAAGTGAGATTTTGGATCCGCAAATCCGAAGCCAGGGAAAGGTGCCCCCAAAACACAAAACAAGGGGAAAAGCCAAAGCGGGGTGACTCTTAAAAATACCACAAATCCAAAGAAGGACACAAGGAAGTGGTGTGAATTTCATAATAGCCCCACTCACAGCACAAACGAGTGTCGGGCCAAACAGTTGCTAGTGGCCGAACTGAAGGCACCAAAATCATATGCATGTTATGATCTTGAGTCAGAACCAGACAAGGGTCATGACAAAGGGAAGCAGATCATCGATGCGGATCCCATTGCCATTGTTTCCACAACCAAGCTCCAGAGGGAGGATCCCAAGGAACCAGAGGAGGGGGAGCGCCTTTTCCATTCGCAGATGTGGGTGAAGGGTTCTCCACTGCAATTCATTGTCAATATCGGAAGCCAAAAGAACCTCATTTCAGCAAATTTCGTGAAGCGGCTCAGCCTACCGACCATAGCACACCCGCAGCCATATACCATTTTGTGGCTTCACCAAGGAAGAGATCTCCATGTCTTCCAGTAGTGCCACCTTCTGCACAACATCAAGCCATTCACGGATGAGATATTGTGTGATGTTGCTCCTCTTGATGTGTCTGATGTATTATTAGGCCAACCATAATTGTGGAAGTGGCATGTTGTGTATGATTCTATGCCTCGTTCTATTGCAATTACTTTGGGAAATAAATTTTACAGGATATCAAATGTAGTACCACCTCTTGCCATCTCTTTGACTACTGCAAAACAACGCATTAATATTTTTTCCCAAACCAGAAAATTTATTTTCATTACAATTCGCCCACAGGGAAAGAATAAGATTGTGGCCACAGCCTCAAAACAGGGCTCCCCTGTAGACAACAACAGATGGACAAAGTCGTGGAGGACTACGAGGACATTTTCTCCTCATCCACAGAGTTCCTCTACACTGTCAGGTCAAGCACTCCATTGATCTGACCCCAAGCGCTCCATCGCCTGATGTTGCCATACCTCATGTGACCACACAGACAGAATCCACACATGTAATGTCTGAGGTTGATAAAGCAACCAAATTTATTGAACGCATCCAGCATGTCCGCCAGCAGGTCCATGACATCTTTGACAAATCCAATACCAAGTTCAACAGAATTTGCCTCATCTCATGGAGGAACTCAACGCAATGGGGACCATTTCTTCCTAAGAGGGGAGGAATGATCTAGGTGGATATTGGTGGCCACCCACCTATTCCACTTGGGCCCCCACCATTGTTTCTTTCAGTTTTTCAGTTTCCTTAATTTTAGCACAATTTACTATTTTTAGTAGTTTTTCACGTCGTGAACTTTCAGAGCCATTTTGAGGCCCTAAACGATGTTTTTTTTGGAAAACTGAGAGCATCATGGTAGTCCCTTGGATTTTTTTCACATCAAAAGTTGTATTCATTGGATATATCTTTATAACGAGATATTGTGTCTGTCAAACGAAGATCGTATGCCAAAGTTACGTCCCCAGGAAGATTGATGTACCAATTTACCCAGACAAGGCCCATAGCTTTGGCGCTTCATCTCCTAGGGTTAATTTTTTGGATGTTTAGGGTTTTCCATTTTTTCTCATTAATAAATAGGCCCTTGAGCCTCATTGTAGCACAGTTTCTAAGGCTTGTATCCACCACATCTCTTCTTAGAGATAAGCTACCAATGTCCTAGCTAGTTTATTTCCATTCTGTCTGTAAACAAATTTCAGTTCTTTGATATTAATTAAATGGTGTTATTTCCGCTGCATCTTTGTATTTATGGTTATATGTGTATTCTGTTGCGTTCCTGCATAAATCCGGATCACTCCTTATCATCCCACAACATATCCTTAAAAACTTAAAAATATTTAAAAAAATAAAGATTTAATTAAAAGATAATAATTAAAGAAATATTTAAAATTTCATGAAGACAACTCGATTGATTATTGCCATCTTATGAAGTATTATGTAAAACACGATATTCAAAGTTCAAATTCCTATGATCAAGCCAACTAATATATATATATATATATATATATATATATATATATATATATATATATATATATAATCAAAAATGAATTATATGATGAGAACACTCACAGAGCTCGCAGAGTTAAGGGGCAATGACCTCTTATTTCACAAATTAAGGCTTCCATTTTTTTTGGGCTTTTGTTTTTTTTTTTTTTTTTTTGTTATTTTGGTTTGTTTAATTAATACTATTTTGTTGTTTTTTTTTTATTTTTTATTTTTTTAATTATTGGTTTATAATTTATATGTATGTAAATTTTATATATTTATTTTAAATATAAATTTTTTAATCGTTATTTTTCGGTTTTATTTTTTCATTTTTTAGAATTTAATATATTTTAGATTTTTCTCTAAGAAATTTATTCCATCGTTATTTATTTATTTATAAAAAGTGAAAAATGTGTTTATTTTTAATATTTAGTTTGATTTTCCTTTTAAATTTTTTTTTTTGAATTTTTTATTAAAGAAATTTTAAAAAGTTGCATTATGGTATCTATTTAAAAAATTGGTGTTTTTAATGATTTTGTTTATTCATGTTGATTTTCTAGGCCATAAATAAAATATATAAATTATGGTACCTATTTAAAAAAATGGTATTTTTAATGATTTTTTTTATTCATGTTGATTTTCTAGGTCACAAATAAAATACATAAATTTGTTTCTAATGTAATCGTTGAAAATGCTAGAATTTAAAGGTTTTTGATACTCATGATATTTAGTTTTTAATGCGATGGTTGAAATTTTTGGAATTTTGAGGTTTTATATTCATGATATTTAGTTTTTAATGTCATAGTTGAAAAATGTTGAAAATTTAAGTTGAAAAAAAGGGGATGCAACATGGCCACTTTTCTAATTAAGGGTGATTTCATGTTTTTCACACAAAAATGTAGGTTATTTGGGTTAGAGTTTTCATTTTGAGGTCGATTTTTTTTCTTTTTTTTTCCTTTTAAGTTTGTAACTTTTTTACTAGCATAATAAAGCTTAAGGACCAAGTTCTATAGAATAAAATCTATCAAAAGCTAAGAAAACTATTCTATTGGGCACAAATAACATGTGTGTGATGGTGAGTACACAACAATTTTCAAATTAGAAATATGATGCTCTTAGAAAATTCTTTATCAATTTGGAATTGTCAACTTTGTCACTTTTACACTTTCTCCAAACTTAATGATTTTTTAGCCAAAATGGCCTCTCGCCAATGAAGAAAAAATAAAATATCTCTAATAAGACAAATTTATCTAGATTATTTAGAGGGTGAAATATTGAATAAATAATTTTAAAAATAAAAAGAAAAGATGATTGGTGTCCATTTTCCTCCTCTAAAAATCTTCAAAATATCACCCGGACAATGGATTTTAGCCTATTTTTTCATCTTCATTCAAACCCTTTGGAATTTGGTCAAATTTAGGTTTTTTCTTGTATGGTTCCATTGCTCATGGTCCAAATCTCACGAACAACATGGCTACCACATTCCTTAGAAACCACTAAACTACATTTTTTTTTAAATTTGAAGCTAGATTAGCTAGTGACCTTTGCTAACACTTTGTTGGCCCTTGACACATAAACCTACCCTTAGGTTTTCACCTAGATCTAGCTAAATTTTCTCTTATTATATTCAAAACGATATTTTAGCTCCAAACATTATTTAGACTGGTCTAAAGCCATCTTAAACCTAGATCTATCAAAAACCAAAAGGAATCAACTTTCTATACATACATACATATCTGCGTGTGTATAATGTATTAATTCCATTATATTAAATGATTAAAAATTCGAAATTAAGAAATTGTATCCCTCATTATGCTTAATAGATCCAATTTTAAGATGGATCTAGAATAGTTTATGTACATATGTAGTTATTTATTTTTTATTTAATTCACTTACTTTTTAATTTGTTAATGTAACACTTTGTTTGTTTGTGACAACATTTGTCCCATAAAAGGACGTAGAGCACCTTGAAACTCTTAATGCAAATATATCTTCTTGGTGACATGGCATGTGACATGCTTATTGATGTGGTAGTGGTGTCATAGGCGAAGCTGCCATATCATACCATATGCCCCACACTACCTCTTTTGTATTCATTTTTGATATAATTTATTAAATTGAATTTATTATGGACCACCTGAACCTCATTGTCATTTCTTCCACTTGGTATGATTTATATGATGGGTGTGATTTGGGGTCCCATTCTATCCCTAACTCCACCTATCATTTTGTCATTAGTTAATATGATGGGCTAGTGTCCCATATCCAACACCCTTTACTAGAGTGTATGTTCCACACACATAGATCTTAGATTGATGGTTGAGATTTATTAAAGGTGCATAACATGCTCACTGCTTCATTTTCATTCATTCTCTCATGATTTCTAACCACCTATTTATTCCTTTGGGTTAGCAATCAATCACGAGATGGAATAGGCACTTTTTCAAAAAAAACTTCACTTTGGGTTGTAAATTTATTTTTCTTGTGTCATCACCTTGCCACAATGGACCCTGTCATGCAACCACCACCTCTACACCTTGATTCCACCTCATTTCACTATAATGCCAACATTTCATCAAGCTAATCCATCTCAGTAGTATGGATCCACATCAGCGGTATGTTCCATGTTATTATTTTTGGCATATTCAATTATTTTTAAATATGTTTAATACATATTTTCTATTTTTCTTCTTTTTTTTCTCAATTCATGGCTACCATGGAATTTTAATCTCTACCCAATAACTCATCCATTATTATATTAGATTCAACCCCTTAGCCTATGAATTTGACATCTTTATGTTGGTTACTCTTTAGAATTTATCTAGAATTGGGGATTTCTCCCAATTTAAAAAATTTCTGCAAATATCATGTAGGTCAAACTTTGCAACCATGAACATAAAATTAGTGCCTCTATATGCCTTTGTATATTATAATAGGAAACCAATTTTAGCAATTTGGACCATTATTCTGTTAGGGTCCTATAATAATAGGATTCATAATTTTGAATTGACTATGATTAGTCTTGTAATATGTACATACTTTTGCTTTCTGCAAAATTGTTTTCTCATATAAAAAATAAAATAAAAAATGTAAAGAGGGTAAAAGTCCTAAAAGAAAAATCAAAGGATTGAAAGAAAATGACCAAAAAATAATGTGAGATATGAACCCCAACAAAAAAGAGATAAAAGATAGATCATAAAAGTGATGCAAATTTAAATGCCACTACTCTTTATTGTATTTTTCAAAATAAGATTGTGTGCAGCTTATCAAAATGCCGCAATTAATGAAGGTCAAACTATTTAATCTTGATATTTCATGCTTTAAATTTCATGCTAATAGATAGAGAATAAAAATCTAGCCAAATTGTTTAATCTTGGCAGATCAATAGATAGGTAGAGAATAATAAATGAGCTCAACAGTTTAATCTGATCCATTGGAAGTAATAAGGATAGAATTAGATAGTTTGATGTTAAAAGAAAAATAAAAAGGTTCTGCAAGCTCAAATGCACCTAAGGAAATGAAGAAAAAAATGTTAGGGTGGATGATGGGTAGGCAAAAGCAGTTTTCACAAGGCATGGATAGAAAAAATTGATTATTTCATATTTACTAATTTCCCTTTAAACTTATTTCCCTTGTAAAAAATACCCCTTCCCCTTCATATTTATCTTTTTCCCCTTACTTCACTCTTTTTTCCTACAAAAAAATCCCTTTTCCTTAGTTAAAAAACATATTATCTTTGGAAAAGTAAAACCTTTAATTAACTTCCATTTTCATTCAAAAATACACCAAAAACCCCCAAAATACACTTATCCTAAGTATTTTTTAAGGATATGTCGGGCCTCACTATGAAAATTTCACCCCGATATTAGTTTTAACACTATCCTTAGTGTATTTTTATAAATTCCCACACATATTATAATCCCACATTATATTCAGGTTAATCCTTCCATTTACATTAATCATTTGATTAACTTTATGTATTAACTCCCACATATAAAACACATGTACCCCGTATTATATTAACTCCCTCCTATATTTACATCCCCAACCCCTTAAGTTAATTTAATATATAGTTTTAATTCCCCACGTTTGATATATCCTGGACCCACTGTTGGACTATATAAATCACTTATTAAATGATTGAAAAACACACATTTAATTATCAATCCAGGGACGTCTGCTTATTCCAATGACAGTTGCACTGTCTGTGTTGATACACCAACCAAACGTAATTTCAAAGAAAAGAAATCGTTGCTGAAGCAAATGCTAGAAATAAATCACTCATGCAGAAATAAAAGAATCCACAAGATTGAAATCACACTGCAATTAATATGTCTAGCTCTCCACACCATAAGTACCCAGCTGGTATCTTTATTATCACATGTGTAACATCATATAAAGTATTGAAATCGAAGCAGATATATTCTCAACTGAACAGTAGCAACAACACTCTAATGATACATAAACTGAAATACAATTACATACACACATCTACTTTAATCGTTGCAATCCCTGCTAAGAAGGAGGGACCTTCCTCCCTATCAGGGCGCAGGTAAAGAAGGAACTTTAACTAAAACTAAATAGAATCGCACATGTGACAACAATAACAGGATAATCTATATTAATCTAAACACAATTATAGAGCCAAAACAATTTTTTTCTCCGCTTACCTCTCAACATCTAGGGATGAGAGATATATAGTGGTTACATCAGAAAATCCAAGGATAGATCAGTCATGAGAATCTTACGATTCTCATGTTGATTGAAATAGAACTCATACAGTTATAACCACTTCCTAATAAAGTTCTGATTAGAAAATAAAATATTACAATCGGAACTGCCCTTAGGCTGTTATCCCAAAAATACAATGTTAACAACTCCTACAGCTATCATAATGAAAGCACAACTGTAGTACAACCGCCAGAGGACAGATCATAAGCAATATAGACAAGAGTGGTCAATGGTACAACTGTATCAGCAGTTCACCAACGAGTCTGTAACAGCAGAGTGTAACAGCGGTTTGCTGGTGAGTCTGTAACAGCAAGGTGTAACAGCACCATCCGAACTTCTATTGTGAATTCCGTGTCCAGGATCTTTGACATCTGAAAGGACAACACAAAGACCATCGACCTTCCTCCAAACATTCACCATCAATTAGTCAGAAAAAGGTATAATAGATCATAATAATTGGTGAATTGGAAAAGTAACGAAAGCAAGGTGAAAACAGCACAAGTCAGGGTAAAAAGGTAGGAAAAAAGGGGTAAAGATACTCCCATTGGTTATGGTTATGAAGCAAAATAAGAAAGATAAGTGTAGGAAAAGTGTACAAAACCAGCACCCAACATCTCCCCCCAAATGAAATACTTGCATTTCCTCATGCAAACTCATCTCTCATGGGAATATCTTCGGTGCAGGTCGGTGAGATCATAAGCACCCCATTGTGCAGTCTCATCTACGTACCCGTATCCCCGCATTGGACATCAACTACCGTACCTGTTAGCCCCCCTATAATTTTTTGACAAGCGCAGGGGGCTAATAGTTGTTGAGACTCTCTCAAGGAATGTTTCCCTTGCAAACACATCTTCTCAAGCCTCTTTGTGCCTTTGGTCCTTTGATGAAAGCCCCTCTCGTTGGATTCCCATTATAAAGCCTCTCTGTTGTGAAGAAATGCCCAGAGGCCTCCTTTTCTTTCTTATTTCGCCCCCACTCAGCTTCTATTTTGTCTCCCCTTCCATTTCCCCTCTTACCTTTCAAATTCCCTGAAATCCCCTTAAAATCCTACCCTTACCCTTTGTTTAAGCCTTTTTCCCCTTTCCCTCTTTATCGTTCCCCTTCCCCAACCTTCGAATTACATTGAAATGGGCTAAAACCCACTTTCCGACTTTGTAATAGGCCTTAGCCCCTTTTTCCGTCATCCCTAACCACTTCCCACACATGCCCGTGCGCTATGACCAAGCGCTTAGAGCATTAGGAGCTAATCGCAATCGAAGAGTCGAGCGGGGTAATCCTTTGTAATATCCAAAAGGCTCCGATGCGATTGCGTTGTTGTATAAGTCCCGCGATGCATTATTCACCGTCGATCTGTTGTTTTGATCCGACGGTGGAGCACTAATCGCAAACCCCCGTCCGATCGCAATCGCAAGTCTCAGCAGTGCCGCCCCGATTACAGTCCTCCGATCCACTTCTCCACCGTCGATCTCCCCGCCAGATCGGACAGTCCAGCGCTAATCGCACCCGCCGCTCCGATCGCAATCGCAACATTCACGTCGTAACCCCCGATCAATCGCAAGCTCGTCTCTCCGATCTCCGATTGATCGCATCCCCGACCTCCGATCCTCCGATTTGGCCATCCGCCAATTCCATCACAGTCGTCCATCTCCCAGCCGATCCAACGGCTCGGCGCTAATCGCATCGTTGCTCCACCGCCCCTCTCCATCTCCCTCCGATTAAATGTGGACCGTCGATCTGGTCCCAGATCCGACGGTTGGTGTTTAATCACAACATCTCTCTAAATCACAATCGAAACTTTTGGAATGTGCGTTGTGATTGCCACTCGCTCTGGCGTCCGATTGCGATTGTTGCGATTAGATCTCCGCCGTTCGTTTCCCGTGCAAATCTAACGGTCAAGATCTAATCGTCCTCCGCCTCCGCAGGGTCCCACTCTTACATTCGCTCTCGTGCCTTTTCATAATTTTTCACTCGATTCCTTTGTATTTTGGTTTATAACCAAAGTTTCGCGTTTTTTATTGGAGGTCCCGCGTCCCGTTATGTTTCATAGGGCCGTCCATCCGACTGATCTCCGCCATCGATTTCCACTCCCAGGCCAGGAACTAATGGTCTGCGCTGCATTCTATCACCAAACCATATTGTTCGTGAGTTTTCACCCCTCCGTTTTCATTTCCGCCGTTCTGCCACCACTCCTCCGGTCTCTACAGCAATTCTCCACCACTGCCCAGGTTCATAACAGGTTTATGTCATCGTGCAGGTAGCACAGAGAGGCCATTCAGTGGCCAAACGAGACAACAGAGATGGATTTGTGGGATTCGAGCCTGTAATTGGAAATTTAAAGTGCTAATCCCGTGATCAATGGATTAAGATTCAACGAGCTAATAATGAGCGCACCGACGTTCTGGATAGCTGCACTACCCTAAAAGCATAACGTGTTTTCTCCAGAGGTACACCTTCCTAAAGCAGTTTCCATGCCGCCTCGAGCCCATAAAGCGATGGGAGTGCACTAACGAGGCTTCAGTAAAGGCTGTCCAGGAGCATTAGTAATGGGTATGGAGAGGCACTTGAGACTTTGAACCAGGTTAACGATTTAGAAGGCTTGCGCGAGTGTTGGGTCTCAGTCTAGTCTCCTAAAATGAGCTCATTTAATTGTCAACCAGGATTTGTAAACTGCTGAAGTGAAGTGTACCATATGTACCTAGGTGTTTGTTTCCTAGTGCGTTGTGTGTAGTGTGTTGTGATGTTTTTGGTCTTTTATGTTGATTTATGATGTTTTTGGTCTTTTGGTGTTTTATGTTCACAATGAAACTGCCTAGAAAACTAATAGAAAGGGGTTGGTGATCAAAACAGAGTTAAGTCTAATGTGTGGAATGGCAAATGCAATTGGAAACACTGAAGCAGAATCTGAACTATGACTAAATGAAAGCAAAAGCTTGATAATGACTTCTTAGGCAAATGACACAAACTAAACTTGAAAAATAATCACTAAATATGCAAGTTTTCTAACTAGACAGTTAAACACTAATCCTACCATGATGCATCATTTTGTTCTAAGCTCTTTTTATTCTATGACTAATTCCTAGTTCAATTCTGCAATTTAATTGAATGTCACAGAACCTATACTCAAAGAGTTATTGGTTTCTTTTTCAAAGTAGTTCTTTTGAGGAAGAGCTCTGTTTATAAAATGATGAGGAGATTGCAGAGAGATTTCAGACCTTATAGTGATGTTGTCTTCTGTTCCTATGGCTATGGATCATTTGTAGTTTTTAGAACAAGAAGATGTTTGTGAATAATGAAGGTTGTCTTGTTAATCCTAACAACTAAAGTAATCTATTGTGCAAAGGATGACAATGTGAATATGAGATGCAAGTGCAATGAGTTAATCTAAGAATGAACCTAAGATGCTACTAAACTAGAACAATGTTGAACTATAAGTCATCATCAAACTTGAAATGAAGTAACTGATCATGAATTAAATGAAATGAACTCCGGAGCTTTCTAGCTATACTAACATGCATTATTCTATGAAGTTACACAATCTGTTTGTTCATCATTAGTGATATTTTGGAAGAGTTCCTTCTTTTGGAAGGGGTAGAACAATTCTGATTGTATAATTGTATGCAATTGAAAGCAAATGAACTGAAAGCAAATGAAAAACTAAGTTATCACATCCATACCCTACTCGTTCTTATGATGTCTTGGGCAGGCGTTTAAGAGCAAGATCAGAGATGATACTTAGTACAAACACACAACTAAATCATTCATTATCACGGTTATGTCTTGAACTTCTTAAGGATGTCTTGGAAGAATTTATTCTTGTGGAAGAGTGATTAGAACAAGTGTGACTGTGATAGTGAATAGCAAAAACTACAACTAATTCCTACAGTACTATAGCTTTTCATCATTCATCATTATAATATGTTGGAAGAATGTCTTCTTGTGGAAGAGCTGGAATGAATATAACTACAGTAGCTGGTTAAAACAACTATACATTCAACTCCTAATCCTACAATACCATAGTCATTCAACATTCATCATTTTAATCTGTTGGAAAAGTGTCTTCTTGTGGAAGAGCTAGAATGGATACGACTACAGTAGCTAGTTAAATTAACTACAAATTCAACTCCTATTTCTACAATACTATAGTCATTCAACATTCATCATTATGGTCTTTTGGAAGAGTATCTTCTGGTGGAAGAGTTAGAATGAGAACATCTACAGTAGCTAACAAAAACAACTATTAATTCAAATGCAAAGTGTAAAGGCAGCTAGAAAAACTTATCTAATTACGCAAAAGAAATCCGTACAAGAGGCAGGGGCCCTCTACCACTTGACGGCATTCAACTCCAAATTAAATCACGCCTTCAAAATAACTTTGTCTGCTCCATTAACGATGCAAAAGTTTGAACATGACACTCTGCGTTTTCAGGAATGTATCACAGAGTTTGCACAAAATCTAGCAGCAAATCTAACATAAAATCTCTAACTAAGCTCTCGGTCTACTTCAAGAGTTTATAAAGCAAATGCAAGTAACAATAATTACAACAATTTAGGAATAATGTCTTTCCTTATCCGAATCATATTAGGAGTCTTTGAGGTGGCTACGTGAAGAAGAAAAGACATATGGACTGAGACATTCCTAGTAGGAGTCTCCCTTCATAAATGTGTTCCCACGTGCATAACCGTACCTAGAATCCATTTCTTCCTCCATGATGAGCAACGAACCATGTAGACACGACGTGGATCATGCCCATATGTGGTTTTTCTCAAGAGGCCACCTGGAACATACTCAAACATGAAGGCAGCTGCAGAATCGCTGGTTAGCTACGGAATGTCTGCATTCTGCAGCTAGTTCCGGTCAAAATGCTTAACAATGGCAAAAATCACAAAATTCAACAAGTCAGTCATGTAAACCATTCTAGAAGTAATTTTAACTATATTTATTGATCAATTGGGTTTAAGATAGAAATGGACAAGGAAAAATGAGGTAAAATGAGGTGAAGGAAAGCACAAGTTTGACTCGACAGGCTCCGGACGCCATCGGAAATTTAAAGAAAATATCGGGGGGTCGATCTTGGCACGACGAGTCTCCGGAAGCATATGACAGTACAGCTGGACGCCATTAAAGCGAATGGACTCGGTTTTCCCTCACCCCTCCACCATTCCATCTTAATGAGACTCATTTAATTGTTCACCTACTTCTGTTTCTTCCTCTTCTCCTATAAGAATCCCCGAGAACATAATGTAAAGGTTGTTGGCTGCTGCCATTGTTGTTAGAGGGATTCATTCGACTGTTTGAACAGTCTTGGGAGGGAATAGCAGAGTAGTTTGTATGTAATTGGCTAGGAGGAGAAGTTTGGACTGTAACAGCCATTGGGCTTAGTGTACATGACTGGTTTTGCATCAATTAATCAAAGCATATTTCACGGTATCCTGGTCTATTACTATTGGTGATGTATTTCTTAACTCTGTTTATTACATTTGCATACTGTTTCATGTTCTTCTGGTAGGCAACAGAAGTATAACATAGGATTCACCCTTGTTAGGTGCCCTATGTTTCCTGCTCTCCCTACCTTTAATGTTTTCTACCTTATGTGCTATCTAAGAGTTGATTTCAGTTGATTTAACCAGTGTAGTGGATGTTATTTCCTACTCTCTGATGTATGAATTGGTTGAATCAGTTCTTAGATGTTCTTGTTGGGTTTAAGCTGGAAGGTTTGGGAACACTGGGGATGAGTGTTAGCCCTGTCCACTAGGATCCTTGCGCGACCAGTTGGCCTTTCTAAGATCCCTTCGTTAAACTTATCTCTGTTTTCCTTTGGAGTTGCTAAAGCAGACCTGGAGTTAAATGACCTCTGGTCTGATCTATAAGCTGCCCCTTCGTCCCTATTGAGAGCTGCCTTAGAGTACGTCCAAGAAAGTCTGGAGTTAAATGACCTCTGACCTGATCTATAGACAGAAATTGGGTTACTCTCCTTCTTTCACTTTCCTCCTCAATGTCCCATCCCACCATCTAATCTAAAAGATCCTTTAGTATTAGATGACTTGCCCTTTGGAAGCCTTGGCTAGTGGACGCAAGTAATTTCCTTTCATGACTCCATAGCCCAATGGATGGAACTTTCATGACCTACTCTCTTTGCTGAAGCATTCTGTTGTTCTATTCCCTTTTCTCCCATTGCTTTCCCAGTCCCTGATCTCATGACCATCTCAGCAACCAACCAACCAAATCATTTTAAAACCCCCCTTTGTGCTTCATAACTAGCCTAACATCTCATTTTAAGCTTTCAAAGATATATCATTCTTTTTTTTATTGGAGAGATCCCTCTCCGGGCCCAGGAGGGCTAGATCCCGGGGCCCAAAAGTGGTTCTGATGTTGTCTCATCTTTTGGTCTTGCCAATCTGGCCAAAACATGGGAACCCCAACATAATGGCGACTCCGCTGGGGAAGAGACCACTTTGCCTTTAGATTGGCGTTCGATTGCTGATGGTGGACAACATCCTGCTTCAAACATTCAAATTCATCCACTTGGCGACTCCACACTCCCTATGATCTAAAGACCAAATGACTCCACTGGTGAAGGACACTGAACTGGTCGAGAAGAAGCAGTAGCCTTCTTTGCATAAGCATGAATCCAAACATGGACCAGGATGCAAAGTATGATGCTTTGTACGATCAATTAATTGATTAACAGAAACGTTTGGTGAAGTGATGAAGATGTACATGGCTAATATGAATGCAGATGATGATTATTCCGAGCAGCCCGTGCATCTCCCAGAGCAAGAAAAAACTCAAGACCAAGACGATGAGCAAGACTTGTATGATGCTCAGGAATTTGTAGAAGACGAAGAGGAAAGTGATCAGGGACTGCCTGGTTGCTTACCTTTGCCTTGTGTTACGCTGACCAGAGAATATCAGGACCTATTAGCAAAGGCTGATAGGGAAAGTTGCCTTGAGGAAACATGAGACTACATGGAAGAGGCAGAATCTGGTGTGGAAGATGAGGCTCAAGAAAACATCCAGCCTCCAAATCAGCCAATGAAAGAGAAAGAGGACTGTTGTTCTTCTGTCCATGATGAGAGGGAAACCCCTATTTTGACAGAAGAGGGGATTGATCAGATATTAAATCAGTAGTCCACCTCAGAAATATTTTATAGAACAAGTTCCCTTGCCCGCTCGTCTATTGAGTTTGATGATTCAGATCCAGAAAACTCCTCTGAGGATCAAGACGAAGAAAGACCTGCTGAGAATCCGACAGGTTTGATTGGTGACATTGCTTACGATTATGATTTTCCTAGTTATGATCTATTTGATGATGATTGTTTTCAAAGAAAAGCTGAGTTTGCAGAGCCATCATCAGTAGACCCATGGGAGGAAAGCCAGGACCAGCAACTCCAGCGAAGCAGTGAACCCGGTCCGCCTATCTATGACACTGATGGGGAAAGTTATGAAAGCATCAGTGATGAGTGTCATGAGATCGGAGGCCAGCAGTCTTTCCTTTCGGAAAACGAGGAGGAAAGAAAAGAAGAGATTCGTGAACAGGACGAAAGAAAAGAGCCTTCCCTTGAAAAAGAGGAGGTAGCAGAAGATATCCCTGCTCATGAACGCGCAAATATTTTCACGGAGCCCTGCACCATAGAGTAGAATAAATCAGAGCTCCAAGAGGACTCGGCTGCAATATATGATGAGTCCTCCAGTTCAGAAAGTGAAGCAGATGAGGAAGATTCTCTTTCTCAAGGGAGTCTCGTTCTTGATCCAGTGGAAGAAGAAGAGATCCTGGTCAAAGCCTGCCTGCCAGATATTTATAGCCAGGTATATTTTTATGATCCTTACGCACATTTCCTGCAAACATATGAAGAAGGATCAACGGTCTTGTTGAGCAGCATGTTGCAGACGGAAAGAAAATTTTTCAAGGCTGATGTTACTGAACAAAAAGAGTGGGAGCTGCCCTGCCTATCCAGCCTGCTCAAGGAGCTGAGCAAAAAGGACCAGCCATGGGATCACTTGATGGACTGGTTACATTGGAAGACAATGTTTGTAAGCTAGATTGTAAATATTTCAGTTAGAATAGGGTAGGTAGGAAAATCTCAATAAAGCTCAGTCTATGAGCATGTAGTTAGTTGTTTCAATTTCTGTCTTAGAATGTAGAGAAGAAACCTGCTAGACAGTCTAATCCTAGCAGGTAGTAGTGTAGGTAGAGAAACACGTCAGGCCAACAGTCTAATCTGGTATCATGGAGTAATAAGGGTAGAAGTAGAATAGGTTTATTTTTCCTGTCTGTAAAAATTGATGATGTAAAAGGGTCTGCAAGTCCAAATGCACCCAGAAGAAAAAATGTTAGGACTATAGTGTGGGTAGGTAGTTGTTTAGGAGAATTTTACTGCTGATATGATGTCTTCAGGATTTGTGGCAGCTGATCTAAAGAAAGAAAGGGATGAGCCAAGCAGCAGGCATCTGGTCTACTCCAAAGATTATTTTCTGGATTCTTGACTCCTTCAAGAAGAAGCCATCCCCATGTGGAGCCACTGTTAGCCCCCCTATAAATTTTTGACAAGCAAATAGGGGGCTAAATTGTTGTTGAGACTTCAAGGAATGCGTTTCCCTTGCAAACACATCTTCCTTGAAGCCTCTTTGTGCCTTTTGTCCTTTGATAAAATCCCCTCTGCTGATTCCCATTATAAAGCCTCTCTGTTGTGAAGAAATGCCCAGAGGCCTCCTTTTCTTTCTTATTTCGCCCCCACTCAGCTTCTATTTTGTCTCCCCTTCCATTTCCCCTCTTACCTTTCAAATTCCCTGAAATCCCCTTAAAATCCTACCCTTACCCTTTGTTTAAGCCTTTTTCCCCTTTCCCTCTTTATCGTTCCCCTTCCCCAACCTTCGAATTACATTGAAATGGGCTAAAACCCACTTTCTGACTTTGTAATAGGCCTTAGCCCCTTTTGCCGTCAGCCCTAACCACTTCCCACACATGCCTGTGCGTTATGACCAAGCACTTAGAGCATTAGGAGCTAATCGCAATCGGAGAGTCGGGCGGGGTAATCCTTTGTAATATCCAAAAGGCTTCGATGCGATTGTGTTGTTGTATAAGTCCCGTGATGCATTATTCACCGTCGATCTGCTGTTCTGATCCGACGGTGGCGCGCTAATCGCAAACCCCCGTCCGATCGCAATCGCAAGTCTCAGCAGTGCCGCCCCGATTACAGTCCTCCGATCCACTTCTCCACCGTTGATATCCCCGCCAGATCAGATGGTCCAGCGCTAATCGCACCCGCCGCTTCGATCGCAATCGCAACATTCACGTCGTAACCCCCGATCAATCGCAAGCCCGTCTCTCCGATCTCCGATTGATCGCATCCCCGACCTCTGAACCTCTGATTTGGCCATCCGCCGATTCCATCACAGCCGTCCATCTCCCAGCCGATCCAACGGCTTGACGCTAATCGCATTGTCGCTCCGCCGCCCCTCTCCATCTCCCTCCGATTAAATGTGGACCGTCGATCTGGTCCCAGATCCGACGGTTGGTGTTTAATCGCAACATCTCTCCAAATCGCAATCGGAACTTTTGGAATGTGCGTTGCGATTGCCACTCGCTCCGACCTCCGATTGCAATTGTTGCGATTAGATCTCCGCCGTCCATTTCCCGTGCAAATCTAACGGTCAAGATCTAATCGTCCTCCGCCTCCGCAGGGTCCCACTCTTACATTCGCTCCCGCGCCTTTTCATAATTTTTCACCCGATTCCTTTGTATTTTGGTTTATAACCAAAGTTTCGCGTTTTCTATTGGAGGTCCCGCGTCCCGTTATGTTTCATAGGGCCGTCCATCCGACTGATCTTCGCCGTCGATTTCCACTCCCAGGCCAGGATCTAATGGTCTGCGCTGCATTCTATCACCAAACCATATTGTTCGTGAGTTTTCACCCCTCCGTTTGCATTTCCGCCGTTCCACCACCACTCCTCCGGTCTCTACAACAGTTCTCCACCACTGCCCAGGTTCATAACAGGTTTATGTCATCGTGCAGGTAGCACAGAGAGGCCATTCAGCGGCCAAACGAGACAGTAGAGACGGATTTGTGGGATTCGAGCCTGTAATTGGAAATTTAAAGTGCTAATCCCGTGATCAATGGATTAAGATTCAACTTGAAGACTAATGAGCGCACTAGCAAGTCATAACTGCGCTACCTAACAGCAGAACATGTTTCTTCCAGAAGTACGCCTTCCTACAGCAGTTTCCATGCCGCTTCGAGCCCATAAGCAGTAAATTGCACTGACAGAGCTTCATTAAAGACTGTCCGAGCATTAGTAATGGAGGTATGGAGAGGCCCGCAGACTTTGAACCAGTTAACCAGATTCAGAAGGCTTGCGCAGAGCTCCAGACGCCATCAAAATTTAAAGAACATATCAGAGGTCGATCTTGGCCTGACAGAGTCTCCCAGAGAAGATGACAGAGTACAGCTAGACGCCATTAAGCATAATGGACTCGGTTTCCTCCACCATTCCGTCTTAATGAGACTCATTTAATTGTTCACCTACTTCTGTTTCTTCCTCTTCTCCTATAAGAATCCCCGAGAACATAATGTAAAGGTTGTTGTTGTTGGCTGCTGCCGTTGCTGTTAGAGGGATTCATTCGACTGTTTGAACAGTCTTGGGAGGGAATAGCAGAGTAGTTGTATGTAATAGGCTAGGAGGAGAAGTTTGGACTGTAACAACCATTGGGCTTAGTGTACATGACTGGTTTTGCATCAATTAATCAAAGCATATTTCATAGGATCCTGGTCTATTACTATTGGTGATGTCTTTATTAACTCTGTTTATTACATTTGCATACTGTTTCATGTTCTTCTGGTAGGCAACATAAGTATAACATAGGATTCACCCTTGTTAGGTGCCCTATGTTTCCTGCTCTCCCTACCTTTAATGTTTTCTGCCTTATGTGCTATCTAAGAGTTGATTTCGAGTTGATTTAGTTAATTTAACCGGTGTGGTGGATGTTATTGCTACTCTCTATGTACTGAATTGGTTGAATCGAGTTCTTAGATGTTTGCTTGTTGGAGTTTAAAAATTGGAAGGTTTGGGAACACGGGGATGAGTGTTAGCCCTATCCACTAGGATCCTTGTAGCGACCAGTGGCCTTTCCTAAGATCCTTCGTTAAACTTATCTTGTGTTTTCCTTTGGAGTTGCTACGAGCGGACACGGAATTAAATGACCTGCAATTGCAGTCTATAACTGCCACTTCATCTCCCTATTGAGAGGTCCCTTAAGTACGTCCAAACGGGTACAGAGTCTAATATATAACGCTGATCTATAGACGAAGTGGGTTACTCTCCCTCTTTCCTCCTTAATGTTCCAGCCCATCATCTATCTAAAAGATCCATTAGTATAGATGACTTTCCCTTTGGAAGCCTTGGCTAGTGGATGCAAGTAATTTCCTTTCATGACTCCATAGCCCAATGGGTGGCACTTTCTTGATCTATTCTCTTTGCTGAAGCATTCTGTTGTTCTATTCCCTTTTCTCCCATTGCTTTTCCAGTCCCTGATCTCATGACCATCCCAGCAATCAACCAACCAACTCATTTTAAAACCCCCCTTTGTGCTTCATAACTTGCCTAACATCTCATTTTGAGCTTTCAAAGATATATCATTCTTTTTTTTATTGGAGAGATCCCTCTCCGGGTCCAGGAGGGCTAGATCCTAAGGCCCAAAAGTGGTTATGATGTTGTCTCATCTTTTGGTCTTGCCAATCTGGCCAAAACATGGTAACCGCAACACCCGAGTTAAACTCATACTTGCTCAATTTATAATTGGTCTGGTAGTTCTCAATGGGAAACCAGATCAAAGGAAACTTGAAATTCAATCCCAACCACAAAGCACCAAGAGATTGTACAATCTGTGTGTACGCTGGTACATGTGTAACAGCCACCATGAAATTCTGGAATGAGAATGGATCTCCCTTCAGTAGCTCAACACTGTTGGCTTCCGTGCATTTTAAACACCCTGCCAAAAATCGGCTCTTCATCATTGCGAACTGATTGAGGCAGAAATCAAAAAAAAATATTCTTTAAGTGGTAGTTGGTTCTCTAATCCCAGGGGCACTCAGTATTCTCTTGAATTATCGTCTCAACTCAGCAGCCCGTCCTGGTTCTGCCCAAACCCACAATGTTGTCTTTTCCTCATTAGTCTCCATGGATTTAATGGCCAGATGCCATTCAATATGATTCCTCACGAAGGATACAAAAGCCCTTAATTGAAGATCTCCCATATAAGAGAATATTGTCACAATCATCTGCATACTCACATGTTCACAAATAATGTTGTGTAAAAATAATTCACACAGCAAACTTTTCTCATCAAAATCTGAAGCACGGAAAACATCCAGAAATGTACGAGTGGAGGAACATAAATAAGGTATTTCCTTCATAATGGCTTTTAATTGAAACAAGAAGTAACATTCCCAGAGAAAAATAGGATAGGATGGAGAAGGTTGCCTACAACCCAGCAAGTTGAGGGCGAGGTCATGAAGTCTCTGCTTATCTACAGTGAGGTCTCGAATCTGCTCCTGTAACAATAGCAATTGTTCTTCTTATTTCTTCAAAGCTTCTTTCTTCTTGTAATCCTCCCAACTTCTCTTCAACTCTTCTTCCATCCATGTTTCATGTAAGGTGTCTATTTCTCTTTGATGTTCCTTTAGCGAAATCATCCCATCCCGAAGGGAGATTGCTTCTTGCTTCCATTTTTGTAACTCAGAAATTAATAGGAGTTTCTCAGAGTTCCATCCCAAGATGGGACTCGACGTTCTCTTAGATTCAATACCTTCATCAACAATAGGTGTACCAGCCTCTCCTTCATGGTGTTGTTCAACCTTTGCTGCTGGTTCTTGTGTAACAGTAGCCTCTTCGATGGGTTCTTGTGTGTCAGCCCCTTTGTTTTTACCTAAAGTCATCTCTGTGTCCCTTGTTGTTTCTTCTACAATAGGCGTGGCCTCCACAGGTTCTTGTGAGTCAGCTTCTAGGTCGATTATTACAGGAGGCTCTGCTTCAACTGCTATTTCTTGTGTAACAGCAGTATCATCAGCAGGTTCTTGTGTAACAGCCTCCTGTTGTTCTATTTCTACTTCCATTGGGCTGATATTTTCTCTACGGGCATTATATCTCGTTGATGTTAAGTTTTGAAAACATGTCATGCATACTGACATGGAATTCCCTTTCCCTCAGATAATTTCCGCTTCAATTCCACGTTTCCTTTTTTAATTTTTCAATTTCTAAACACAAGGCATTGGTTTCATCATTACCTGATGAGGAAGGTTTCCTTTCTTCTTCTCAAACTTCTACTTCAGTCTTCTTCTCGGCCGTAGGCAAGGGCTCTGTAGGTATGTTGACCTTCACTCTCTATTTCGTTCTTCTGTCCCCAATTGGTTCACCAATAGGCTTCTTCGCAATCCTAACTCCAGCAAGCTGAGTCTCGGTCTCCTCCTCTGTCTGACTTCCTCCTGAAGTCGTGGTCTGCCTCCCCCGGCTTTTCCTTGGTATTTTTCTCTTGAATTCTTTCCAAGTTTTTCCTTGCTGGCCTAGGGCATCCAGCACAATTAGCTTAATGACTCTTTGATTAGTCACGCATGCCTCCAGGTGTGCTGATGTTTTTATTGTTGCTACCATGTGCTTGATGTTTCCAAGAAAATAGAATGGAAGATTGATTCTTTGCTAGTGCTGAAGGTGGTTAAGCAGAGGAAAGTGATATTTGAACACTATCGTGGATCTCCCTTTGCAAGTGATATATTTGATCAAGCTCAGGGTAACATCTTCCCAAGGATGAGGAAGTGACAGTCTGTCAATTCCTCTTCCTTTCTTCTCCAGTTTCTCTTCCCCTACTAGGAAATCCTCTTTCAAGGAGGGGTCATTGATTTTTCTATTAAACCACCTCTGCCCTTCTACTGGTAATGAAGTTACCCGGGCAATTACCTCTTCAGTCACCTCCACTTGCATGCCTCTTACTCGAGTTTGATTATTGTTCAAGTTCTGAGCAAATTTAATTGCCACTGCCTCGTTTAAGCCTTCAAGCTTCTGGAAAAACTCAACCCATCCAGCATCTCTGAATATGTGGTAAGCCTCAGGAAAATTCTGCAGAGCATCCATAGAGTCTGGCTCATGCCTGACCACTCTCCACCCATCTATTTTGTTTGTTTCTAAATTTTCTTCTTAATGTTCGGCAACATTGTAATATCACTAAGTTTCTGAGTTCACTTATTTATTGTTCAGTCCTGTTGTAACATCACTGTGTCTCTGAACTAACTGCTGCTCAGCACCTCTCCCTTATCCCAATCGACCAGTTTACAATGAGAATGCAAGGTTTCAGAAGGAGGTTGATGAAAGGTGATGACTTTCACGGATTTACCAAATTTTACCCTACACTAATATTCATAAATGGCTTATTATGGAAGGTGATGGGGTTTCGTACACACACTCTTTTCCAATCGGATTCGGTCACCATTAGCAATTTTATTATTGATTAGGTGCATGTGAATTTAATAGAAATTTATGATTACAGCATTTTTTCAATTATTTCAAGTCATATCCCCTCCCCCACTTTAATTGTGACGGCCACCCACGGCTGTCACAGGAGCTCCATTAATTTTCCAATTAATCATCGAATCATCAATGACAATCATTTACCTTTTTAATGACATACCTGCGGTGATGTGGAGGAAGACTTCAATTGACGGCGTCTTGCTTACAGCGCTCGTGTTGTTGTGTTTAGCCAGCATGGTTATTGTTGTTTATGGAATAAATTACAAAGAACAGTATTTGTGGCTGTCGCCTGTTACATATGTAACGGCCAAGACAACTTTTTAAATTATTTTTAAAAAAAACATAATAATCAGAAGAAATTGGTCCAAAAAAGGAAATTACATGGATACCATCATCCTATGACATGGATCAGGAAGGGAAGATGATATTACAGGGAGAAAAACATGGGTGTAACAGCCTCTACAAGAGTGGTTTTCAACTCTTACTGGTTGTCTAACTAAGCCGCAGAAAGGGGTTTTCACAGTTAGATTTATTTTTGTTTTTCTTTTATTTTGTTATTTCATTTTTTTATTTCTTTTTATTTCTTTTTATTTTTTTTAAAATAGGTGTAACAACTGCCACAAAGGTGGTTTTTAATTGCTACACTTATTATAATTTCAAATTTTAAGGCTGCAGAGGAGGATGTTCCCCTGTTGTCGTAACATGAAGATCAGATTCCGCAACAATGTTAACAAATGATTCATTCGAAGTTGGTTGATGATATAACCTTAGACGGTCCCCATTAACCAGTAACGGCGTCTTAGCACTATCAATGGTGACCAATTGTACAGTCCCATTGTCAAAGACCGTATCCACTTTGTAAGGACCTAGCCATCTAGTGCAGAGCTTGCCTTTGAAATCTTTGAACCTTGAATCATACAAAAGAGCACAATCTCCTTTTTGGAAATTTTTCTTCTTAATAAACCCATCATGCATTTGGCTCTTTGCTGCTGGATAATTTTTGTCTGTTGAATGGCAGCCGACTGTTTCTCTTCCAACTCATTGGGTTGGTTCAATCTTTGAGTCTGTGCTATACTCAAATCCAGATCAACCTACAATGTTGTTCTTAATGTCTTTATTTCAAATTCTATGGGGAATAAGGGATTCTTACCATACACCAGTTCATATGGTGAGAAGCCTGTAGTATTCCTCCATGTTGTCCTATACACCCACAGTACCTCTGGAAGTTTCTCAGCCCAGTTTCTTCGGTGGCTGGCTACTGTCTTTGTCAAGATTCCCTCAATGACTTTATTGGTGCTTTCTACTTGACCATTTTCTTGTGGATGATAAGGTGTAGTGACTCTATGATGGATTCCATACTTTTCAACCAAATTCTTGATCAAATGAGATGTGAACTGAGGACCCCCATCTGTGCCTATCTCTCTTGGTATCCCGAAGCGAAAAAAAATATCTCGAAACAGGAATTCTGAAACAGCCTACTCTGTTTCTCTAGTTAGTGCCTTTGCTTCGACCCATTTTGTGACATAATCGGTGCAAACCAATATGTATGCTTTTTGCTGTGATGAAGGATTAATTGGCCCCACAAAGTCTAGGGTCCATTTCTCGAATGGTTCTATTACTATCTAAGGCTGTAATGACATCTCATCTGATTTTAGAGGTTGGCCTGTCCTTTGGAAACTATCACATCCTTTCACAAACGTCTTGGCATCATGGAATATAGTTGGCCAGTAGTACCCTGTTGAGAGTACTTTATGTCCTGTCCTCTTGTCAGCGAAGTTTCCTCCACAAGGTTCCTCATGACAAGCCTTCAGGATCTCAAATACCTCATCTTCTCTAACACATCGCCTAATCTGGAAATATGGCTCGGTGTGATAGAGATCACCTTCTATCCAGGAGTAGGTAGCACTCTGTTGTATAATCCTCCTTCTTTCCTTGGGAGACAACTGGTGTGGGAATTTTCCGCAAGGTAATTGGCTATATCTGCATACCATGGTGAGTGAGTAGAAATGGAAAAAAGATACTCATCTGGAAAATAATCCTCAGAAGCAGTGCAGTCATCACTTATAGTTAATCTAAAAAGGAAATCAGCAACTACATTATCTTTTCTAGGTTTATCTAAAATAGTAATGTCAAATTCTTGTAACAGCAATAACCATCATGTAACTCTATCATTAGTAACAGGTTTTTTCATTAAAAATCGAATTGAAGCATGGTCAGTGTGTACAAATAGTTGGCACTCGGTGATGTAGTGTCGGAATTTGTTGATAGCATGCACTATTGCTACAAATTCTTTCTCAGTAATGGTATAGTTAAGTTCTAATGGAGTTAAGTTTTTGCTAATGTAATATATGGCATAAGGCTTCTTATCCTCCAGCTTCCCCAAAACAGCACCCACATCCATGTCTGATGCTTCTATAGCAATATGAAATGGCAATTTCCAGTTTGGTCCTCCTAAAATAGGTGCTGCTGTTACACAGTTCTTCAACTTTAAAAAGGCCTGCTCACACTTTTCTATCCACACAAATTCTGCATCTTTCATCAGTAATAAAAATAAAGGAGATGTAATCTTTGAAAAAATCTCTATAAACCTCCTATAGTATCCTGCATGTCCCAAAAAACTACGTACCTCTTTTGAAGTCTTAGGGCTCGGGATTTTCGAGATTACCTCAATTTTTTCAGGATCTACCTTGATTACATCAACTGAAATGAAATGTCCTAGCACAATTCCCTTGGTCATCATCATGTGGCATTTTTCCGTGCTCAGAGCAACATTAGTTTTTTCACAACGTTCCAACACTTTCTCCAAGTTAGCTAATGTTGTCTCAAAGACATCCCCATAGGGTGTAAAATCATCCATAAATATTTCAAGACAATCATTCAAAAGATCATAAAAAATACCTAATATTTCCCTTTGAAAGGTTGTTGGTGCATTGCAGAGACCAAAGGGAAGGACTCTGTATGCAAAAGTACCCCATGGACAAGTAAAGGTGTCTTGTCTTGATCTTCTGGAGCAATCTATATTTGATTATAGCCACTAAACCAATCTAGAAATGAAAATAATTTTTAGTATCCATGACCTGATCAATAAATGGTAAGGGAAAATGATCCTTTTGAGTGGCCTTGTTAAGTTCTCTATAGTCAACACAGACCCTCCATTTGCCATTCTTTTTCGGAACTATGACAAGCAGAGACACCCACTAACTATCAGAAATAGGGTAGATGAAATTAGCATTAAGGAGTTTTTTCAATTCTTCTTTTACTATCTCCTTAAGTGTTGGGTTCATTTGGCGGTGAGGTTTTCTAACAGGTTTGTAATCTTCTTTAAGGTAAATGCGGTGAGTGCATAGGGTAGGATGGATTCCTTTCATATCGGTATAGTCCCATGAAAATTCCTTTTTGTATTTCTATAACATCTGTATCAACAATATGTTTTGTTCAGCAGTCAGGTTAGGATTGATGTTTAAACATTTTCCAAGTTCGATTTCAACAAGACTGCTAATAGTAAGTGGAGTTGTTTTCAAATGTTCAATAATTACATCATCTTCCTCCCCTTCTCTTAAATCTCTAATGGAGGAAACATGGAGTGGATTACTGATAAAACCATTAATAATATCATCCTATGTTTCATCCTTAAAGTATTTTTCTTTTCCAAGCATGAGAAGAGGTAGGGAAAGATTAGATTCAGGTAAAAATTCGTCCCACCAGGGGCTATTCGGATCCATATGAGGTTTTACTGGGGGATAAATATTTAGGTTCTAAGTGGCCTGTCCATCTGAGATCACCATAGATCTGGACCTACATCCGATATATGCATCTGCAGTGGCTAGCCACGGTCTTCCCAATATTAAAGGATGAACCCCTAGATTGGATTTGGTTTGTAAAATGAGAAATTCAGCCGGATAGTTCCAGGAGGCCACAGTGATAACCACATCTTCAATCATTCCTTCGGGCTTAACACGGGACCTATCTGCTAGTTCAAGAACTGTAGGTGTAGGTCTAAGTCCATGAATTCCTAGAGAGATGAAGAGGTCTTTAGTCATAACATTAATAGCTGCCCCTAGATCAATCAAGGTATTGGTTATAGGATGATTGTCAATATGGACAGTCACTGTGGGGTTCCCTGTGTCATTATACTTTGTCAACAAAGGCTGATCAATCATAATATCGGACAATTTTCCCATTACATGGATAGTATCAGGGTCCTTATGTTTCCTCCCAGGTCTTTTAACACATATATCCCACACTATTTTAGCATAGATAGGCACTTCCTTAAGAGCTTGTAACAGTGGAATCCATACATATAAATTTTGCAGCTCCTTAAGGAATTTGAATTCAGGTTGTAAGACCGGCCCAGTTTTAGTCAATCATTGAGGGTATGGGGGATTATGAATACTAACAACTGAGTCAGTTACCACAGATGTACCAGCCTTACTCGGATTGGCTATTGTAGGAACAACAGAATTTCCCGAGCTAGTTGTTACAGGTGTAACAACGGGTCATGTATCAGCTGTTACATGTGTAACAGTTACCTCAGAATTGTCCATATCCTTCCTGGGTGATTTACTTTCTTCGATAATAATGGGGGTGTGTTCAGATCTAATTACTTTCCCTGACCGAAGCTGAACCTCATTAAGTCCAATAGGAGTGATAAGGTAAGTTTGGAGGGTAACCGAAGCATCCATGCTTTGGGCTGCCTTATTATTTGGATTGGGGTTAGGTTGTATAGGTAATTGGGGTCGGACAGAAGGTGTAGATGCCGAATAGAAGGCAGTTGTAACTATTTTTGTTGCATTGGTATTGGAGGGGGTACTAGACCTTGGCCATTGCTTCTCCAGTTCTGACCCCAAGGATTGGGTTGTGATGGAGGATATTGCATTGGTGGAGGAGATGGCCACTGGTTCCATGGTGAAGGAAATTGTGTTAATGAAGGAGTAGGATACTGCCATGGGTATTGCTGGTTGTTATAAATACTATTCCAAGGATAAAAAGAAGAAAAATCTAAAGGCATACCTGTAGGTCATGACTACCATGGTCTCTTTGATCCTATAAAATAAGAATATTGAAAATCCTCGCTTGATTCTTGGAGTACCGCATTAAGTCTAGGCAACTCAGGACACTGATTTGTAGAGTTCTCCAACTCATAGATGTGGCATAGGCTGACACTATTTAGTCCACATTCTCTTTCCAAATGTTTCTTTTTGCATCGGGGATAGAATATTGCTAAGGTTGCTTCAGCTTTTTCTTGTGACTTATTAACTTGTACCATAGTGATCTTGGTAGAGAGAGTGCTAAGGAGATCAGTTTTCAAATCCTCAAATAAGTTCCCGATCTCTGCTCGGGTTACTACTCCACTTGTGGACTTCTGTATCCGGAGTGAAGGGTCCTGACCTGAAACTTTCCCTTTGACCGATCCTCTTGAGCTACGTAGGCAAAGCTTCATTATCTCATCAAAAGTTTCTTGCGATATGTTTCCTTTTCCTATTATATTCATATGTTCCAGACAATCATCTCCTAATGATCTTAAGAATATTGGATTTAGTATCTCTAGATCTAAGTTACTGAACTTAGACCTCTGTAAATTGTAGTGGAATCACTCCAGATAATCTTCCAGGCTTTCCTCCTCCTTCTGTGCAATTCTAAAAATTTCGTCCTTCAAATCCCTGGTTCAGCAGTAGTCTTGATACTTAAAGAGAAGGCTTCTCTCATATCATTCCATGTTCGAATTGTGCCAGCACCCAATCTCATGAACCACCTTAATGCTGCTCCTTTCATAGTAGCAGGGCATAATTTTAGCTTCTGGGCATCTGAAGTATAGTCATAACCTCTACACAGCACATCGAATTCGAACAGGAAGGTATTAGGATCCTCAACAGCCATCCATTGAAAGAATGTTAGGGATGATAAAGGGATGTTCTTCATAGGAGCCTCGTCCCATGTTACTACTATTGGGAATTCAAAAGTAATAGAAATGTCTGTTTTAACATTCTCGTCCCCCATGGCTGATTCTTCTTGATAGGATGAACTAGCCTCATAGTGTACTGGAGATTAACAAATAGAAGGATCAGGCTGCTCCAAGATCAATTGTTTAGCAGCACTACCAGCATCCAATTGATGATTAACTAATTTTTGTTCCTCAGGTTCCTGATGGGGTCCCCATTGGTCTCTCCGTGTCCTTCAATTCTCAAATCCTGATCAATAATTCTCCACTATTATTTTGAATCTGGAGTTTTGATATCAAGAGTGGATATGCTATTTGAAGGATGGTGAGGTCCATCCACTGAAGACACCGATGGTCTAGGCCTTGGTATGGAAGCTGCTTTCTGTGGTCCTGTCTTCCTATTATCTTTGTATGACGTGGACTGTTCCTTCTCTTCCCTTGAAATCAGATCTCCAAAGAATGTTTTCCTTCCCAAATCTGTGCTCTTCTTTTCCTTCTTATGACCCGTCTTTCCTGTAGTTAGTAGAGTAGGGGGTGTTTGTAGATGTTGATGTTGTCCTACCAACACACATGGGCCCTGTGTATATCAATTCATCCTATAAGTGCTTTAGTTTCTACAGCAGTGAGCCCGCTCAAGCTTGTTAGGGAAATGCACAAGTTCTTACCTCTCGTCTTACCGCCCAACGACTGTATAGCTGAAAGAACCCTAAAAAAACACCCAAAATTCAATTCCTAAGTGTCCCAGCAAGACATTGGCGAGCCTGCTCAAGCCTGTTAGAGAGCTGCGCAGGTTCTTACCTCTCGTCTTACTGCCTGACAATTGTGTTGTTGGGGACACTCTATAAAAACACATGGAAATTTCACTTCTTAGAAACAACTCTGATTGATTGGATCGTCACTGCCATCCCTGGCAACGGCGCCAAAATGTTGGACTATATAAATCACTTATTAAATAATTGAACAGCACACATTTGATTATCAATCCATGGACGTTTTTTTATTCCAATGACAGTTGCACTGTCTGTGTCGATACACCAACCAGAAGTAATTTCAAAGAAAAGAAATCATTGTTGAAGCAAATGCTGGAAATAAATCACTCATGCAAAAATAAAAGAATCCACAAGATTGAAATCACACTTCAATTAATCTGTCTAGCTCTCCACACAATAAGTACCCAACTGGTATCTCTATTATCACATGTGTAACAACATATAAAGTATTGAAATAGAAGCAGATATATTATCAGCTGAACATCAACAACATCACTCTAATGATACATAAACTGAAATACAATTACATACACACAGCTACTTTAATCGTTGCAATCCCTACTAAGAAGGAGGGCCCTTCCTCCCCAGCAGGGCATAGGTAAAGAAGGAACTTTAACTGAAACTAAATAGAATCACACATGTGACAGCAATAACAAGATAATCTGTATTAGTCTGAACACAATTACAGAGCCAAAACAATGTTGTTCTCCGCTTACCTCTGAACCTCTAGGGCCGAGAGATATATATAGGTTACATTAGAAAATCTAGGGATAAATCAGTAATGAGAATCTTACGATTCTCATGCTGATTGAAATATAAATCATACAGTTATAACCACTTCCTAATAAAGTTCTGATTAGAAAATAAAAGATTACAATTGAAACTGCCCTCAGGTTGTTATCCCAAAAATACAATGTTAACAACTCCTACAGCTATCATAATGAAAGCACAGTTGTAGTGCAACCGCCAGAGGACAGATCAGCAACAATATAGACAAGAGCGGTCAATGGTACAACTATATCAGAATTTCGCCAATGAGTCTGTAAAAGTAGAGTGTAACAACGGTTTTCTGGCGAGTCTGTAACAACAAGGTGTAACAGTGTCACTTTGTTGTAACAACACCATCCAAACTACTCCTGTGAACTCCGTGTCCGGGACCTTTGACATCCGAAAGGACAACACAAAGACCATCGACCTTCATCCAAAAATTTACCATCAATTAGTCATAAAAAGGTATAATATATCATAATAATTGGTGAATTGGAAAAGTAACGAAAGCAAGGTGAAACAGCACAAGTCAGGGTAAAAAGGTATGAAAAAGGGGGTAAAGATAGTCCCATTGGTTATGGTTATGAAGAAAAATAAGGAAGATAAGTGTAGGAAAAATTTACAAAACCAGCACCCAACACCCACCTTATAACTCCGCTACATAATAACCTTTTTACATATCCCATCGCATGACGTTATTCCCCGGGCCCCACCTGTCAAATCCCCAACAAGTTCCCTGCTATTTTTCAGACGTGAGATCAAGATCCATCAGATATGACAACCAATAACGTCCCTCACATCCCCGATCATCCAAACTTTAACCACCTCGAGGCCTTACGAAATGAGCAGTTTTTGCACCCCGCTCCCTGCCTACGTGGCAATATACTATTGGGTCGCATCCTCAAAAATTATACCGCCCAACCACTTCTACCGATGTAAAAATCACTCGGCAGTATTTCCCCCCATTATCAAACCACGCTGCCTTTTGAAATTTAACCCATGCATTAATGTTTAACCACTGATTGTTTAAAAAACGCATAAGACTGCCCTTTTGTGCCTTTCACCATTTCTGTTAAAATTTTGTGTAAAATAGTACAACCTAGTGATGAGGCAAGTAAACTAGTAAATCAATGCTAGAAATGTCCATCCAAACAAATGAAATAAATAGACTCAAAGAACAAATCAAAATTTTGGAGGATGAAAAGAAACTAGTTCAAATCATGCAGAAGAATGAAGTGCAGAAGACAAACATATTGACAAAGAAAGTGCAGAAGCTAGAAAAAGCACTGACATTGAAAGAACCACTTGCTCAAGCCAAGCAGTAGATGTGGGCCAATATCATTGACTCTGTCAATGATATTTGGCCATCAATTCAAGTTATATTTGAGCAAAAGGATTTGGTCAAGGCAGCAAATGAATCCATTCAGAAAATCAAGGAAGAACTTGGTAAGAAGCCTGAGGAAGCAAATGAAATTATTAAGTTTCTCAATTCCAAAAATAAACAAGAATTAGAAGAAATTGGAATTGGTGACAAGACAGAGACAATCCTAGAAGTCGGGAAGGTGATTTCTAAGAGAAACTTAATGATACAGTTGGAAGAAAAATGCCAGAACATGGAGCTTGCCATTACTAGATTTATGGTAAAATTTGATGTTTTGAGGCAGAAATCCTCTAGTTATTAATGACAGGTTAATGAAACATGAGGATTATGATTAAAAAATCAGAGAAGTGGCAAAGGAACAAATCAATAATTCATCCATGAAAGGAATTCCAACTGGAAAAAGTCCTTTATCATAGTTTTGAGAACCTTTACGACCTTCATCATAAGGTAAAACATTTGTTCATTAACAAGCCTGCTTTTTCAAAGTATACAGAGAATAATGAGATATTCAGAAGAATGGTAAAGATCAAATTATCAGATGCAAAATATTGGCAGAAATTGACTGATTTACTTTGAAAAGTAAAACAGTAAAATAGGGCAGTCACATTAAAGAGTATCAGAGTTAAAGTGTATCGGATGAAAGAAGAATTGAAAGAAAAAAAGCAGCTAGCATGAAGGACACTCAACAGCAGCCAGTGTTGAGCAAAAATCCAGAGAGAAATCAGCAAAAATATCAATAAATCAAACAACAATTCAATAAAAGAAGGGACATATTGCATTAATTAGATAGTTGTCTCTATCTTCTTGCATGAAGATATTTATTTTCCTTGAATAATTCCTATGTTTGTTTTAGGATATTTTGTAAAAAAAAATTGTATAAATACTTCACAAATAGAAGTAGTGAGTGTGGATTATGGATTTTTGAACACTTCTATAGATGTATTGATTTGAACCAGAGGGTTCTTTCTATCATTTTCAAGTCAGTAGACTAGATTGAGAAATAAAGAGATTATATTACTGAATTCATGTGTTGAGCCACATTTAGTGAAGTAATTTCAACTGTTCTTTGTTATTTTCTTAAAGTTTTCACATACTTAAATGTTTTCTGAATTTAAATGTTTAACAAGAGTTTTATTTCATAATTTGTTTAAAAACACTCTGTCTTGAACAGTTATTTCATTTACATGTTTTCTTCTGATATCCAGAGTAGGGAATTCTTAATTGCTCCCTAGTTTTGATTGACCTCTATCATTTCACTCATTATCTAGATCTAAGAATCCTTGACTGCTCTCTTATCCCAATTGTTAACACTGGAAAATCGTACAGCAGAAGACAACATTAATGAATGTCAAGCCTAAAGATTTACAGGGCAGGAACACATTATGGAATCAAGAAGTATTTAAAATCTCTAAGGTTTTGAGAAAATCAGATTTGAACTAGTCTTTGTCAAGCAGGGAGGTAACTCCTCAAGAAATCAGAATGTGTATGCATTTGAAGAATGCACATGGATTTATATATGAGGCAGATATTGGGGATTCATCTCAGCGTCTCTTTGTTCTTCATATTTCTAATAATAATTATTATATATAATAACCCCCAAACTTTTCCATCCATATAAATGGTTCTGTTCATTCTTTCGGCTACACCGTTCTGTTGTGGATTATATGGCACAGTTGTTTGATGTTTGATTCCATGTTGACGAAGATAATTTTCAAATTCGTTTGAAGTGTATTCTTTTCCATTATCGGTACGTAGAGAGCCAATATGTGTTTGTGCATCATTTTCAATCCATGCATGAAAATTCTTGAAAGTTTGAAAAGCATCAGACTTATTCTTCAGTAAGTAAATCCAACACATTCTGGTGTAGTCATCAATAAATGTCATCATGTATTTGTTTCCATTTGCAGAAGCAATAGGCATAGGGCCACATAAATGTGAATGAACAAGTTCAAGTTTTCTATGTGCTCTGGAGTGTGAATCATGAAATGGTTGTTTGCTATGCTTTCCTAGAATACAAGCATCACATTCCTTAGGTTTTCTAGGAATTGTAGGCAGTCCATCAACACCATTTTTCTTCAATAAACGAAGGCTTTCATAGTTTAAGTGTCCAAATCTAGCATGCCATAAAAGACTTGATGGAAATGTACCTTCATCATGATGTGAACTGAATGCAAAGTTTTGAGCATGAGCGGATGAACCTTTCAGCTTCAAGAGTCTCCCTTCTTCTATTCCCTCCATGACAAGTGAGTGATCTGATGCTTTTCTGACCTCTGCCTTGCCATCAAACAAGTGAATGGAGTGTCCTTGCTGGCGGATTTGGACCAGGGACAACAAGTTTCTCCTCAACTCAGGGAGGTATAGAACCTCATGTAGGATATGATCTGGAAGACTAGGCAGTTTAAGCCTGACTGTGCCAAGCCCTGATGGCTTGAGTTTGGATTTATCTGCGAAATATACTGCTCCATCAACTTTGTCAGTGAATTCTTCAAAAAAAACTTTTCTAAATGTCATGTGACATGTTGCTCCTGAATCTAGCAACCAATCATCTCTCCATGAAGTAAATGAAACATCAAATAGGTTTTCAGTTACTCCATTGTTACAATGTGCTAGAACATAGTGAGCAGATTCAAGTGCTTTACCTTTATCTTTGTCATTGGTTTTACCTTTGTCTTGATTTCTGTGCTGCTCAATTTTGTCCCATGGTGTTCTGCATTTGGATGCATCATGTCCATCTCTATTGCAACATGTGCAATGAAGATTGGATTTGTCAGCTTGTCTGCCCCCCCTTTCTGTGAAGTTCCTTCTTCCTCTTCCTCTTCTGCCACCTCTTCCTCTGGATGAATCTGGAGTATGACTCTTTTCTCTATGTGCCAAGTATGCAACCTCTTCGGAAGATGAAGGGACTATCATCTTCCCAAAAGCTTTCTCTCTTTCTGCAAACTTTTTCTCAAGTGTATCAAAGGTGATATGCTGAAAGTTTCCACTTGCTTGCAAAGACTCAAGATAATGTGAGTAAGTCGGATATAATGCCTTAACATATGCTATGAGAGGTATGTCCATTTTTACACCAATGTTTTCAATGTCATGCATTATAGATCTTACTTCTGAAGCTAAAGCAAGGGGATCATCATTCTTCATTTCAAGACTGAACAGCTTAATCATCAATTGAACATTTTCTAATTATGAATGTGAGTCATAGAGTTCTTTTAGCTTCTTCAAGGCATCATAGGCATTTGAGAATGATGAAATATGGTGACTCACCTCTTCACTTACGGAGGCTGCAATCAAGGCATAGGCCTTGCAGTTCTTATTTTCCCAAATGGCAAGCTCTTTGTCTGAAGTGGGCTTTGCTGGTGGGTTTTCTTCTTGTCCTTCACAGATTCCTTTCCACAGCTCATTAAAAATGAGTGTGTGTTTAATCTTCCGAGACCATTCAAGATAGTTCTCTTTACCGGAGAGAACCACCCCAACAATTGAGATGAGAGAATGCATTAGATTGCTGGAAAAAAATCTTCTGAAGAGGAAAAATTTCTGCTATAAAAACTTTCAACTCTTGAAATCTTTCAATTAAAGGGGCAAAAACTCTTGCTGGAAAAATACTCTGAGTTTGAAAAAACTCTTTGCTGGAAACTAAATTCTGCACAAAAAACTCTTTCTGAAGACTGAATTTAAATGGACAAAAAACTCTTTGCTAAGAGACTGAATTCTGCACAAAAAAATATATATATGTATATTTTTTTGTTTTGTTTTGTTTGGATAAAAAATTTATATGATTGGGGAGGGGGCGGTATGATATGAAGGAGATGGAGTAATGTGGTGGGGGCGTATAATACAAAGTGGAGGTCGTATATGGAATGGCGGTATTTATAAAGTGGTGGAATGGTATATGAATAGGAGAAGCGGGATTTAAATATTATGAAAAAGGAGTGGCAGTATTGAGGGGCGGTATTACCATATATGCAGGGCGTATTCCATATACAATGAACAACGTATAAACTATTTAATGGACAGCGTTTTACCATATATGCAGGACGTTGGATTTTTAAACGACGGAAGGGGGGTATTGAATCATATGACAGCGTATGATATGAGCCGGCTTTATAATCTCAAGGCTTCCATGCAGCGACCCCCAATTCCACTCGGTTCATCATTAAATTCATCCCTGGAGGGATTGAACTGTCGTTCACAATCAACAAGTCAGCAAGTAGAAGTCCTGGAGTCGATGACCATCGACACGATCTCCTTTCAGGAGCTTCTTGGCCACTGCAACCAGATCTACAAACAGAACGAGGTTGCCATTGCCGTTCTTGAAGATCGGCTCAAAGAATATGGAGGCGTATTAATATGCAGTGGACTGTATCGACGTTGTATAATAATAAGGGGAGTCGAGCGTTAGAGCAAGGGGCGTAGACCAGTGAGGGAGAGGGCGTAATGAATATATGAGAGCGGAATAAGTTCAAACGCACAGTTATTCTTGAATGGACGCAGAGCAGAGTTATGTAATGACAGTGCGTGTGGACGCAGGGTAGGGGAGAGGGCGCAGAGTTGAGGGATGGGAGGTGAGTCGATGGAGAATGGAGGAGGCCCAAAAGGCCGTTACAAATTTTTTTTTGAAATGGAATCTTGCAGAATGACAGGGGAGCCTGCAATTTGCAGAATGACAGAGGAGCCTGCAATTTGCAGAATGACAGAGGAGCCTGCAGTCTTCAGGAGCTGCAGGAGCTGGAGCTGCAAATGTCAGGGCTATATAGAGAAAAAAAATGCAGAATAACAGTCTAGCAATTAAGAGCAGCAAAAAACTATTAATAAAAATTGACTGAGCAAAGGAGAGGGAGTTACACCACAGGCAGAAATGCCAATAGTGGAGCTGGCTCTGATACCATGTCAAATCAGGAGGTAACTCCTCAATATCAGAATGTGTATTAGCTGAAGAATGCACATGGATTTATACATGGAGGTGAGGCTATTGGGATTCATCTCCCAATGACTCTTGAGCTTCCTTATTTCCTAATATTAATTAATATACAATATTAAATATGCACACCCATCCATAGGATTAGGTGTCACTTGATCTTAAATGCTACAATGTGTGCTTAATCCTTGAAGAGTGCCTTTGCGTGCCTTTGTGTCCAATAGCATTCCTGGAAATGGAAAAAAGTCGCTTTCTGGGACCACACAAAGAAAAGGACAGTTACTCCTTATATGAAGCCGCCTAAGGACAGCCACCAGTGCCTCCTTAGACACTATGTGAGCACACATAGGAATATTTGGAGCACACAATGGAATCATACCTCTCCCTTGGGTCACTATCCATCATGTACCAAGGGAGGGAAGGAGGATTTGAAACTCCCCTATATAAAGCCACCAAGAGATGAAGAAAGGGTGATCACATTGTTATGATGGCCAAAGTTGCCCAAGCAACACTAGTAGTGTGTGACCTGGAGCTGGAGCTAAAGAGGACTCTATCATTGGCCACCCAACAATCCTAGTCCACCACAGCAGAGAGAGAGGGAGACTACATTAGAGGCAGAACTTGGAAGGCAACATCCTTGCATTGGAACCTAGAGCCATTGTCTAGGGGCCCTTTGGCAAGTGGGTAAAATTTCTTCTCCGTATCAAACGTTTAATAAGAAGAGGTCATCAAGCCATCGTTTGAATTATTATCATTTTGAATCTCTTTATACCTTTTGTATATTTGTGTTTTAGTTTTAGTTTAACCAAAGCATACTTTAGCATACTTTTTCCACTAAATTTTATGCTTTTGAGCTCCACCACTTTCTGCTTGTTACCAATAGTTTAAAGAGTAGGCCACACTCTCTAAGCTGGTGTGATTTTTTACACCCGTGCGACTAATCCACCACAACACCGATTGAAACCATTTCACCTTTCAGCCTAAATATCTAAATCAGCTCAGCTATCTTGCCCAGTGAAAACATTTCTTTAGACCTTGATCCTGCTTTTGTTGCTTGATACATTGACTCCATTAGCCCAATGGTAAGCAGACCTTCATCTACCAATCTGAATTAGTGATTCCACCACCAAACCAAATCAAAAATCCAAAACCAATTTATCCTACATAACTAGCCTAAAATCAACTAAAATCAACAAAGACAAATCATAAAGAGAGAGCCATCTCTGAGCATTAGGAAGGCTAGATCCTAAAGCTTAAAAGTAGGTTTGTGGTTACCTCTAAATTTCCTTAACTGAAAAGCATAAAAACTCTGGGAAATTATTGGAGTGATAACATACTGGCGACCATACTGGGGACAAAACCAATCCTCAGATAAATAAACCTTAAAGGAAACTTTTATACTCATCTTTTCACCTTAAGTTTTATTTAGGGTTGTTGCAATCTTTCATTAATAAATGAAAATTTTGGCTTCGAAAAGAATATAATACACCAGGTCTCATCCTAATCCACAACCTGCTATAATTGTGGATGACCCTAATATAATTTTAAAGAAAAATAAAAAAGTAGAAGATTTAGGAAGTACAAGTCAATTAATCAAAGCTAATTCACTGCCCAAAAAATTATCTAGCTTACAAGACATTGAATTTGATTTATCTTTTGAGAAATCTTTGTTTAGAACTAAATTAGAAAGTTCCATCTTTGATAGTGTAATAGATCCTGAATTTATTTCATTCATTGAAACTAAGAAGGAAACTATTCCACTTATTTCTGATCAACAAGCTTTATAATCTTGTGATAAACTTGATGCTTTCGCTACAACTTTGATTAAGGAAATTGATGAAGCCTACCTTCAACATTCTATTGAGTTAACTGCTTTATCTTCTTATACCCCTACACCTTCTATCAGACATTTAGAATATGTAGGTTCATCCTTGTTTAGTACCACCTCATCTATGACTTCCACCACACTGCTCCAATTCACACTATCTAGTGTTCCAAACTCGTCTCTAAGTACTTCAAGCACATCTCTGAGTTCTACCACTTTACCTCCTAGCCAAGCAAGAATCTCAGCCATGGCAGCCAGATATGCTCCTTTGATCCTCCCAGCTCAATTACCTGCTATGCCCCAAGACTACCAAAGTAAGATCTTTCAATTTGATGGCACTGGCCAATACACAGCCCAACAACATGTCAACAAAATGACTGACTACTTTGAGCTGCATGAAATTGATGAATCTGATGTTCAAATGAGACTGTTTACCCAAAATTTAGCTGGTGATGTAAAGAAATGGTTTAAAGATTCACCTACCAATCATATAACTGATTTGGAACATTTCCATAGATTTTTTATCAATATATGGGAGAAAAATAAGAATCCTTTACAAAAAAATTTTGAATATGAGAACATAAAAAGAGCATCAAATGAACCAGTTCAGGAATATTGTACTAGATTCAACAATATCTATAATGTTATACTAGTAAACATTAAACCTCCACCATATTTAGCTTTAATAAAATTCCCTGATGATTTTGACACTGACATATCATACCAACTGAGGGAAAGAAACCCTAAAACCTTAGAGCAGATGCAAAGTAATGTTGTTAGTGTAGAAGCCAATTTTTTAGCTAGAAGAGCTAGATTAAGAAATGAAAGAAGAGTAACAATAAAGGATGAACCCTCCACCTCAGATAGTAAGATAGATAGCTTAGCAAAATCCATGGAAAGAATGATGGATAGGTTAGAGAATATGGAAAGGAAACCACAGTGGGACAACCAACAACAAGGCACTCGAATAAGAAATCCAAACTTTAGAAAAAAATCCCAACACTAGTAAAGCTATAGAATCAGCACCTAATCAAACAATAGGACCACCTTTCCAAGAGAACTATGCTAAAAGTTCTCAACAAAATGAAGAAGATGAAGACACTCAGATTAACTTAATGGGCATTAATGATGATAATACTATTTTTCTTACACAAGAAGAGCAAGAATTATACATGCTACAGCAAATACAGTTAGAGTCTAGAGAGTCTTTTGATTACAAGCAAGGTTATGAATATGCCATTAATGAATTTCATAAGAAATATAACCTTAGGAGCACAGAACATGTAGAAGCACCTACTAAGAAATCTGCCCAAACTCAGACCAAGAAAACAGTAGAAGATCCTACAAACAAAGTACTGCAAATTCTTCCTAGAGAAACCCATCAAAACTCTAGTGCAAATCATAAAATTTCTAGTCCAAAAATTGCACCCAGTCTTAAAATTGTAGATATTATAGACATTGTTGTTCAAACATCAACTGGTCCTCAAAAATCTGTTGTTGTAAAAACAACTGTTTCTGCTAAAATATCTACTGTTGATCCTAAAAAATCAACTATTGCTAAAACAGTTGTTGTCAAAACCACTGCTGCCACCCAAATTGTCCTTGAAAAGAAGATTGAAAATAGCAAAACTTTGGAAACACAGACTAAAAATCCAACTGTAGATAAAGAAGAGAAAAACACTCAAACTACAGTTAGTAGAGAAGATATTGTTCAGTTAGGAAAAACACAAATTCCATTCAATATCCAAAATGAAATTGCCAAACTGAAAATACCAATTCCTTTAACAGAATTGGTAAAACATGATGTATACAAATTACAAATCATAGAAACACTGAACATTAATGAAGGAGAAGACTCTGTCAATCTAAATGATGACCAACCAAAGTTACTTTTTTGTTCTGAGGTAAATGGAAAACATCAAGAAGGTGGTGTTCCTCCTTTCTACATTAGCTTGAGTATACATGATCAAATTTTACACAATGCTATGTTAGATTCAAGAGCATCACACAATTTAATGCCAAAGGCCATTATGGAAACATTGGATTTAGACATCACTAGACCATACAAATATCTTTTCTCTTTTGATTCTAGAAAAGTTAAATGTCTTTGCCTAATAAAATACTTGTGTGTCATTCTAGTCCAGTACCCTGGTAAGAGTCTTGTCATGGATATTGTAGTTGTTGATATCCCTCATAAGTATGGAATGCTATTATCTCACTCATGGGGAGAAAAATTATAGGGATCTCTATAGTTAGACGTGTCATATGCCACAATGTCAATATTTGGTCAACCCAAGAAGCTTTACAGAGAAACATTAATGAAATACATGGTCAGTAGTGCAGACAAACCACAAAACTATCCTATTTATTATGTACCTTCTGATATGGATTCTTTCATTTTATGTAATTATGAAACTGGAATAGACAAAAACATAGTTGTTAAATAGAAAAAGAAAGAATTTTATAGTGATAATATTTTTCATGAATCAATGTGGTGCCTAGATTTTGATTGTTTAGTGAACAAATTAGGAACAGGAGCAGGAGTTTGGATTCATAACATGGAAAAGAATCATTCTGAAGGTCATGCCTTTAGATTAAAATTTAAATGCACCAATAACATGGCTGTAATATTCCTACTTGGCCCAAGCTAAGAGGAATATTCAATTTTGTTTCATTTTCTGTTGATTGAATAAATGAACCAAGTAGGACATGTAAAACTCCTAAAAAACAATGAATGAATCCATGCCTATGTGAACATAGACAAATTTGGGCCATTTAAAATAAACACTTGCAGGTGTGAATGGGTTTGAGCTATGATACTGGGTCAACCTTGACCAAATCTACAGTGCAGTCTAGATACAATGTACCTCATGGAGGGACAACGCAGTTCTACAAGGAGGCCCCTCATGTGAAAGGAGATAATTCATCAAGGTGGTTTAGGGTTTGCCAAAGCTCTCATCTTATAAAAGGAAGGAGAAGGCTCAAGAGAAGTTTGTTCATGATATTATATTTTTAGAGTATATTGTCTGTTCAGACATATCTCATTCTCTTGGTTGTTTAGCAGAGAATTGTGAGGATTTCCTGTTTAGGGGTTCTCTCTCCTTCCATTGAGTAGCTCTTGGAGGGCATTGTACTTCTCTTCCACTATCAGGCATATGGCCAAGCTCCATCTCCCTTAGATAGCATAAATACTACTGTGATTTACTTGTTTTAGTGAGTTGCAGCAAGTGGAAACACTAGGTCTACTCAAATCTAGATTGTACTAGTGCCTCTTCTCATTGAGTGTGTCTTTTAACCTCCTATAAGAGTGTATTAGCAGTGTGGGCTTCATATTTTGATCTTGGCATCAATCCAATCTATGATTCAAGCTTACAGCGTAGTTTACCCTCTTGGACTGCGTTATTTCTAGCTGCAAGGTTGCAGGGCATTTTGGTATTCATTTGGAGAAGAGATCTCTGGTTGACGGATCCTTCCTTCACCATGGTGATCCATGGATTAGCTATCTAATCCATGTCTACTTCAGATATGATTTATTTACTATTTTTCTTACTTCATATTTTCTGAATCATTCTGCAGATATTCTACAGTAAAACTCAGATCTACTCCTGTTCTTTCATGTATTGTTGAAATCCCCAAGGGGAATGTAAAGTAAAGACAATCTAGTGTACCGATCTGTTATAGATCTGATATTTTTTGCACGTATCCAGGAGTAACAACATATTTCATGACCAGCTGCTACAACCCCTAAAAATTATGATGTACATTCTTTGTTGGGCAGAAATGGAAGTGTTGCAAAGCATCTATTCTGAGGATTTATTCATCCTTTTACGGTAGACTCCTATACTGATAAGTGTCATATTTCATGATTGACTTTATGAGCTGCGACAATATGTTCATACCTTTTTCTTGTTGCAAAGGTTTTCCATATTATAAAAAAAAAAAAAAAATTTAAAAATGTAAAGAGGGTATACCCTAAAAGAAACATCAAAGGGTGAAAAGAATAAAATGGCCAAAAAGCAAAAGAAAATGAACCCCACCAAGATAAAGGCCAAGGAAAGTGTGCAAGTCTAAATGCCACTACTTTTGGTCTGATGTAATAAGCAAATTGTGTGCAGATTGTATTTTATGCCACAATTGACGAATAGTCAAACAATTTAAGCTTGGCTAGTTCATCTTTCAATTTCATGTTTCAGAAATAGAGAATAAAATCTGACCAAACTGTTTAATCTTAGCAGATAAGTAGATAGGTAGAGTAAATAAAAGGAGCTCAATAGTTTAATCTGAGCCCTTGGATGTAATAACGTTAGAATTAGATAGATTCCATATGTAAAAGAAAAGTGTGATAAAGTTTTTCCATCTAAGTGCACCCTTTAATAAAGAAGAAAAAATGATAGAGCAAAGTAGGTAGGGTAGGTAGATGATGTTGCGGAATTACATGTAAGTGATCAATGGCTTTAGATGTATTTAAATCTTTTATTTTTATCACAAGTGCAAGCGGACACTCGAGTTTCAAGCTGAGCAAAGTCAAATTATTAACTTCCCCTCTCATTTTCCCTAAACATTTCACTAATTTCCCCTAAGTACTAAGGTATTTAAAGATTAGAGGGGCTCAAGGCATTTCCTTGACTTTTGGAGGGACCGGACCCTCAGCCCAATAATTGAAAAAACCTAAGTACTTAAAATCATTCATCATCACACTCATTCACTTTTAAAAAATCTTTTCCTAAGTAAAATCCCATTTTACTTAGGAAAATCATGCAATACTCCATAAAAACCCTGTTCATGTAAGCATAAGTTAAATACATTATTTTAATGTTTTATACTTAGCGCTTGAGTTCATTTTTTCATATTAACATTGATTTTATATATTAACTCCTTATAGAAATGACCTTTTCCTATTGTATATAGCTCCTTTTTTATATAATATCCCAAAAAACCCATATATTATAGTTTTAACCAAAGTATTTAATCCCCACTTGTTCAAATAAAAACCCACTATATAACCCCTTTGGTTAAAATATATCATTATATGTTAATTCCGCCCCCTATGGTAATTGGATTAATCTAATTTAATTATCATATAATAGAAATACATTAAAAATGATTTAAAACATGTTTTATTACGTGTTTTAAAAGAAAAAATAAACCATCCCTTGCGTATTTTTCCTCCCCGACCCTTCATCATACACAGGAATTAATTAATCCCCACGATTAATTAAGAACCTAACATGCCAATTAAATTGCTCTCGATGCGATTAATCAATAATAAATTGCGTCGGGCCCTCCTATTAACTCCCCGTCAACTTCACTCCCCGACCACCATTCGATCACCCGCTCCAAGATCAACGACTGTTGATAATTCCGCTGGCCATCCCTGATCCGAACAATAACGCGCGAAATGCTGGTGGTTTTCAAATAGTACCATGGCCACGTGTCATTCATTCTGTGGAATCGCTGCCCATCCGCTCAATACCACCTTCCCTCAAAAGTGGTGCGGAAAAACCGCTTACCGCCTATCCTCTGTGACACATCCATCGTACCTGCTGACGTCATCATTAAAAACCTGCCAACCTTTTGACTTTGTGAATAAAACAAACGTGCCCACGTCGTTTTCATTATCTCGTGCACTAACCAGTCTCCCATGCAACAAATTTCAAAAATCAACTGTTGAAGTCTGTCGACCGTTACCTTGTTGAAGAGAATTGCAGTCGAGTATTCCAAGGTTCTTCCGCCATAACTAGTACCTGTTCAAATCACTGTTCATTCAAAGCTTACCCGCCAATATCAACCGTTTAACCGTTTAAACACAAACACCCTAGTGTTGCTCATTTTCACCTGATTGCGCAGTAAAACCCTTTGTAACCCAGCTGCGCCACCTGAAGCCTCTGTTAACTGATTCAAGCATGGTTTACCTCCCAAAAATCATTCTAGATTCACTCCACAGACCTCTCAAAATCAAATGAAACCTTTTCGACCTCCCCTGCAAACCAATGCTTTCTTAACAATTTGTTTTGTTTTACAGGTGATGAGAAGACCACATCCTTGGATAAACAGTCTTAATACTAGTCATAAGACTTGTTTACTCCAAGAGTGTTATCAAATCTATTCAAACAGAGATGGAAGATAAAACATACAGTTGAAAGACAAGCAAAGGAAACAAGATATTAAACGATTTACTGTTGAAACAGACAGTAAAAACCTAAACTACACATTGAAGGTAAAAGGACACAGTAAAGAACAGTCAAAGAGTATCAGGATTAAAGAGTATCAGATTGAAGACCAAGTCAAGTAAATCAACTAGCATGAAGATAAACAACAGGGAAGACAGTTACAAAACAGAACATACAAGTTCATGACAAAGTGAAGACAGATAAAAAATAGAGCGGTAAAAAGTAAAAAGTAAACAGTAAACAGTGAAAGTAAACATGAAGATATTAAGGGTTAAACAAATATGAAAACACTTTCACCAGCCATAATGAAGTTTGTCTAAAGTGAAAGTGAAACAGTCAAAAGAACAAAAAAGTGAAAAGATGAAAAACACAACAAGAAGGAACATTTTTGCAGAAATTTAATGTTTTAGTCATTGTTTTGCAGAAACTATTGTGATCAATCCAAGATGAATTTTGAAAAACTGAAGGAGGTTTATGTTCTTAAGAGGACCATCTACAAAAAAATCTCTCATGTTTCTAACAACTATTATGGTTTTGGAAATATTAAACAATGGTGGAAAGCACTTTTTGCAGAAAATTCCTGTTAAGTCATCATTTTGCAAAGAATATTGTGGCCAATTAGAAATACATTTTACAAAACGGAAAGAGGTTTTTGTTCCTAAGGGACCCATATACAAACACCTATCTCACTTTTTTCACAGTGATTTCAAAATGAGAGATACATGCACATCTTTACATGCTATTTTTCAGACTCTGTAAAACTCTGTTTTACACATGTTTTTATAGAGCCTATTGTGCACAGCTGGAGAGGAATTTTAGGAAACTGAAAGAGAATTATCTCACCAACATATTTATCTACAATAAACTCTTTCAATTTTTACATATCTATTACGGATTGAGAAATAAAAATGTATCATTGGACCCTAAGTTTGCAGAATTGTTGGAGCAGAATGCACAAAGAAAGGAAGCAGTTAGTGACTTGGATGCCTCATCATCAACTAAGAGTTGGATCAAATTTGAATTCTCCTCTTTTTCATCACCTATCCATACAAAATAGTGCCAAATATATGCATTAGTTTGAGTGTCCTTTACTTAAGTTCTATTTATGTAAAATAGTTGGAGAGATTTGTGAACCAATCTTGATATTTTTTTCAAGATATTTTAGTTTAGAATTTGTATAAATACTCCCTCAATTGGAGTATTGAGGGTGGATTCTTATACTTTGATGTAACATTGAATATTTTGGAATAAAGAGCTTTGGAGAAATTTTTCGTGGAAAAACTGGACAAGGAATTGAGGCAGAAGACTTTTCTCAGGATTCATGTGTCAAATGAAGGATCAATAAGTCATCTCTATCTCATGTTTTGAAGTTTAATATTTGTTTACAATATCATTTGTGTTTCATTATCTTAATATTTAACGAAAAGGATTAAATCAGAAAGTACTTAGGTGTAATCTGATTTCAGTCGTTATTATTCTAAATTTTTTCTTCTAAACTAGTTTAAACAGTGAATTCTCAATTGCTCCTGTTTGTCTAGTTCATACATCTTTGGTTATTTAGTAAAGAATACTTAACTGCTCTTTATTTATAATCAATCTATTTCTCTTCTCTTGAATGTGTTGAAAGATTCTTCGTTGCCTTTCATCCGTTTGAATTCCATTCCATTCACTTTAGATCTATAATTGTTTCTAGTTTGATTATCTTGCCCTGATAAACCATCTTCTGTTGAAAGACTTAAGCCAGTGCAGCCAATCCTTTGACTCCATTAGCCCAATGGACTGAAACTACTTGATCTTAATCTTAGCTAAAGAATTCCATCAACTCAAACAAAATCAAAACCCCTGGACTTTACAACTAGCCTAATATTCTAAAAAACAAAGCTATATTTTAAAGAGAGAGCCCTCTCTGGATACAGATTGGCTAGATTCTGTATCTGAAGGTTGGTTTGTGGTTACCTCGGACCCCTTTCCTCTTCCAAAAACTTCAAGGAAAATCTGAGTGATAACATAGTGGCGACCATACTGGGGACCTGAATAATTTATTTGTCACTATTGTTTATTTTATAAACTACAGACGGAGCCTAAAGTTAGCCAGGTAGCCTTTGAAATTGCTCTTGCTTTGCAATTGCAAAAGTAAATAAATGTTGCTTCAGTCTATCTCCGGTCTAGTTTATGGATTGAACATCTGGTTTCATACTTTTGATCAGTTCCTCTTGTCAAATAAGTCTTTAAGAAAGTTTAAATCTCATATCTAAAGCCTCTTAAAGAAATCATAGAAGTTGTTTTGAAAATTCATAAAAAAAAACAAAATAATCATAAAATACTCAAAATTTGGTTTCCTGAAGAACTAACTTTTTCTTCAGAATTGTTTTACAGGTTTATATCTGATCTATGATGGTGGACAGGGATCAGACACACAAAGGTTAAAATCATCCACCTGGCGACTCCAAAATCAATTTCACTACTAAGACTCCACTGGAGGAATGAACCTCAAAGAACAATATGGAAAGATCAGGCTTTCAACTTGGATCTTAATCCAAGACATTATGTTCTTTTTCATTAAGAAAGTTTTTCAATGTATATTGTATTTTATAGAAGATCTTAGATTAGTTTTTAGTTATTTTCTTTTGAAGATTGTAAGTAATAATTCTCCTAATCTCTTTGAGCAACTTTCTTATGAATCTAATGATGATCATTTTCCAATTAAGAAGCCTCAAATAATCAAGACTGATCTTACAATCCCTGTACATATCCCCGTGCCATATAAAGTTCCAGATAGATATAAGCCCCTTATTTTACCTCCTATACTCCATGATTTTCCTAAAAAATACTACAAGTATCTTCTTAGATTTGATGGAGAGAATGGTATCACTGCCCAAAAACATATTCAAGGTTTTGAAAATTATTTGGATTTATTTGAGATTGATGAAGATGATGTTAAAATCAGACTTTTTTCTCTTTCTTTGCAAAATAGAATAAAGATTTGGTTCAAAAATCTGCCTAATGCTAGTATCTCAAATTTCCAGCAGTTTATCAAACTTTTCCTTGATAGATGGATAATCAAATTTAATCATTTTGTGATCATGGAAGAATATAATCAATTAAAAAGACATCCAAATGAAACAATACAACAATTTTCTGACAGATTTAATCAAGTTTATTATTCAATGCCATAAAATATTAGACCTCCTCATGATTCAGCTCTCTTGCATTATCCAAGTGCTTTTGATCCAGAAATAGAATTTCGATTAAGAGAAAGAGATCCAAAAACACTTGTACAGATGCAGAACATTGCAGTCGATGTAGAAGTTAATCTGCAAATCAAACAGGAAAAGTTGAAAGTGGAAGAAGAGGAAAAGAAAAATATTGTAGAGGTAAAACTCAGCCTTTTGGTAAGAAAACTAGATGAAATAACACAGGAGATCACTATGAAAGAAGAATTTTTTATTCAAAATCACCATGAAGAAATAGAAGAGGTTGATAGCCATGAACAAATTCCTCTTAATTCAAATTATCATAGATCAGAAAATGAATTTACAAATCAATATGAGGAAGAGGAATTTGTTGATCTAATGTGTATGTTTGATGACATTCCTTCTTTTGATGATTTGCCTAAGTATGATCATTATGATGATAGTTATGTTCTCCAAACTCAAGATAGCTTTACAGAGCAATCAGAAGCTAGTTTGTGGGATGAAGAAACTCAGTTTCAGCAGATTGAAGACAGTGATCAGCCAGTACAGATAAACCATGAGAGTGAGGAAGAAAAAGCAGAAAATGTGGAAATAAGTGAAGGTTCTTTACCTCTTTGTTTTGCTTCATTTCAATTCATTAGAGACAATTATCATGCCATCAATAATCAGCAATCTTTAGGAATTGTGATTGACAACAAAGAAGATAATGAAACTATTGATCAATATTTTTTAGTTTCACAATTGCAGTTATCAGTTCCTATTGAAATAAATGATCAAATGACACAAGAAAGTTTCATACCACTATTTTTTGAATCATTTCAGTGTTTGAAATAAATATGGTATAACATATTTAATGAAAAGGATGAGAAACTTGTTGAAGTTTGTGAAGTCTCATGGAAACCTATATGCTATAGGTTGCAGCCATTTTCCCAAGTTTTTCAGGATCCAATAGCAGGTATGTTGAATATTGAAGGCATTCAAAGCATTCCTCTATTAACTAACTATGATTTTCAGAATCAAGATGATAAAGAATTCAACAGTCAAACATTACAATCAGTAGGAATATCATCACAAATCTTATTTGAAAGTTTGCAGGGAGATAAAGACGAAAATAACATTTCAGATTCATGGCATGGAGGCCATCTAGAACAGATGTACAGTTTTTTAGATCAGTTAAACATCAATGTATATATTTTGGAATATCCTTTTGTACAGTTTCTAGAGTCAACAAAGGAAATCAAGTGTTTCCTTATCCTCTCATTTGTTGACAAGTTTCTAATAGGTTGCAGAAGTACAATTTTGATAATCAACAAGAAAATGCAACAAAATCTATCAAAGTACATAATGCTTGAATGGTTGCATTGGCTATTTCATTTTACCTAACTAGCAGTTGAACAATAGATTGAGTAGGTAGATGAGTGCTAATAAGCTCAGGATTTTGAGCATTTTTCTTTTTTAGTTTTCAATTTTCAGCTAGTTTTTCATTAAGTTGGTTTGAAAATTTTTGTGTGTTGTTTTAAGTTTCAGATCAGATTTCAGGTTGCAGAAAAAGGACTATATTCAATTCAATATTTCCAGCCACAGTAAATGCATGTTTGGGATTGGACCAAGGCAGAATATTTCCAACTGGGAAACAAAGTTTTAAGTTTTGAGTGGATAGTAACTTACTGGAGTTGAAGCCCGAAGAGAAGGCCCTAAGCTTCAGAAGTTTTACTGTCATACATACAATAAAGCAACAAGAAGAAGAAGATTTCATGGTTCAGTTAAAGGCATTTTGAGGCATCTGACCTGCTGTTCTTGACTTTTCACCAGGAAAAGCCATCCCCAAGTGGAGCCAGTGTTAGACTCCTATACCAATAGGTGTCATATTTCATGATTGACTTGATTGAGTCTTAATATGTTCATACCATTTCTTTCTTGCAAAGGTTTTCCATATTTTCAAAAATCAAAAAATTTAAACATGTAAAAGAGGTTATACCCTAAAGAAAATCAGGGTGAAAAGAACAAATGGCTTAAAGTAAAAGAAACGAACCCCACCAAAAGAAAAGCCAAGGAAAGTGTGCAAGTCTAAATGCTAACGCTTTTTGCTCTTATGAAATAAACAAATTGTGTGCAACTTGTATCTTATGCTACAATTTATGAATGGTCAAAGAGTTTAAGCTTGGCTAGTTCATCTTCACTTTATAATGAGATAGAGAATAAAATCAATTCAAACTCATGAATTCAAGATAAGAAGATAGGTAGAGTAATAAAAGGAGCTCAATGTAGCTTTAAATTTGAGCCATTGGATGTATTGGTTATAATTAGATAGATTTCATATGTAAAATAAAAGTGATAAGGGTTTGCCAATTCAAGTGCACCCTAATAAAGAAGAAAAATGATAGAGTAAAGTAGGTAGGGTAGGTAGATGATACAGGCAATTACATGTATGATCAATGAAGTTTTAGATGTGTTAAATCTTTATTTTCTTTATCACAAGTGCAAAGAAAGACACCTAATCGGGAAGAGTTTCAGAGCAAAGTCAAAAATTTACATAATCCTCCCCTCTCATTTTCCCTAAAACATTCTCAATTAACTTCCCTAAAGTACTAAGGTATTTAAAGATTAGAGTGGCTCAAGGCATTTCCTTGACTTGAGGACCTAATCTCGCCCAATAATTGAAAACCTAAGTAATTTAAAATCATTCATCATCACACTCATTCACTTTTAAAATCTCCTGGCAAAATCCCATTTTACTCTAGGGGAAAATCATGCACACTCCATAAAACCTCGCTTCATGTAAGCATAAGTTAAATACACATTTTAATGTTTTATAATTACGCTGAGTTCATTTTTTTATATTAACATTGATTTTATATATTAACTCTTATAGAAATGACCTTTTCCTAATAGAGCATAGCTCCTTTATATAATATCCCAAACCCATATTATAGTTTTAACCAAAGTATTTAACCCCACTTTGCTCAAATAAAAACCCACTATATGTCCTTTGCTAAAATATATCATTATATAAGTTAATCCCGCCTCATGGTAATTGGATTAATTCCACTTAATTATCATATAATAGAAATATATTAAAAATGATTTAAAATATACTATTACGTTGTTTTAAACAAAAAATAAAACTATCCCTTGCGCATTTACCCCGAATTCTTCATCGTATGCAAGAATTAATTAATCCCCACGACACTAAGAACCTAATGATGCCAATCAAATCGCTTCCCATGCGATTAATCAATAATAAATTATGTCGCCCTCCTATTAATCCCCATCAACTTCACTCCCACCACTATCTTGATCAATTTACTCTAAGATCAACGCATTGTTGATACTCCCATCACATCCTGATCCTAACAATAACGCATAAATGTCAGTGGTTTTCAAACAGTACCATACACGTGTCATTCGTTCTATGGGAATCGCTGTCTATCCGCCAATACCACCTTTCCCTCGCAGGAAGTAAAAACCGCGATCAACTTATCCTCTCAGACGATCCATCGCACTACCAATTTCATCATTAAACCCCGCTAACCTTTTGACTTGTGAATAAAAAACATGCCCACATCGCTTTCATCTCATGCACTAACCAGCCTCATGCAACAATTTTCAAAATCAACTATCAAGTCTCACAATCGCTTACCTTTTCAATAAGAGAATTGCGCTCGACCATTCCGTTCTTCAACATAACTAGTACTTCTTTTCAAATCAATTGCTCATTCAAAAGCTTACCCCGGCCAATATCAATCGCTTAATTGCTTAAACACAAACAATTCTAGTGTTGCTCATTTTCAATTTGGATTGGCGACAAAGAAAAACTCTTCAGAACTAAATGACGTTTCCACCTAAAGCCTGCTAACTTATTCAAGCATGGTTTACCTCCCAAAAATCATTCTAGATTCACTCCATCGCACTTTCAAAATCAAATGAAATCTTTTTTCGACCTCCAGCAAACCAAAGCTTTCTTAAAATTTGTTTTGTTTTATTGCAGATCACATCACATCCTTGATAAATAGGTCTTAATATTAGTCATAATGAGCGATCTAAAAGTGTTATCAAATCTATTCAAACGTAGACAAAGATAAACATACAAATGAAAGACAAGCAAAGGAAACAGATATTAAACAAATTATCATGAAACAAACAAGAAAACCTAAACTACATTGAAGGTAAAAGAACACAAGAAAGAGTATCAGATTAAAGAGTATCATGTATTGAAGACCAATTCAAGTAAATCAATTAGGCATGAAGATAAAATGTGCTAAAGGAAGACAAGTACAAACGTAACATACAAGTTCATGACAAAGTGAAGACAGATAAAAAATAGAGCAAAGAAAAGTAAAAGTAAACAAGTAAAAAGTGAAAGTAAACATGAAGACATGTTACAAACAAAGATGAAAACACTTTCACTCAAATTTAATGAAGTTTGTCTAAAGTGAAAGTGAACAAAGGAAAAGAAATAAAAAAGTGAAAAGATGAAAACACAACAAGAAGGGAACATTTTTTATAAATTAATGTTTTAGTCATTTTTTTGCAGAACTATTTTGATCAATCCAAGATGAATTTTTAAAAATCAACAGTTTATGTTCTTAAGAGGACCATCTACAAAAACCTCTCAGCGTTTCTAATGTGCCTATTATGGTTTTGGAAATATTAAACAAATGGTGTGGAAAGCACTTTTGGCAGTAAAACTTCCATAAGTCATCATTTTGCGTAGAATATCAGGCTAATTAGAAATACATTTACAGTGTAAATGAAAGAGGTTTTGTTCTTAAGGGACCCATCTACAAAACTGGTCTCTGACTCTGCTTTCACGCTGATTTCAGGAATGAGAGACACATGCACATATTTATTGGTGCTATTTTTCGATCAGAATCATGCACATACTGCTTGCTGCAGCCTATTGTGCACATCTGGAGAGGAATTTTAGGAAACTGAAAGAGGTTTATCTCAACAAATATATTTATCTACAATAACCTCTTTCAATTTTTACATATATATTATGGATTTATAAATAAAAATGTATCATTAACCTCAAGTTTGTATAATTGTTGTTGGAGCAATGCACAAAGAAAGGAAGCGCTAGTGACTTGGATGCCTCATCATCAACTAAGAGTTGGATCAAATTAAAATTATCCCTCTTTTCATCACTTTATCCATACAAAATAGTGCCAAATAGATGCATTATTTTGAGTGTACTTTACTTAAGCTTCCATTTATGTAAAATATTTGGAGAGATTTGTGAACCAATCTTGATATTTTTTCAAGATATTTTAGTTTAGAATTTGTATAAATACTCTACCCCTGGAAGTGTTTTGGGCGGATTCTTATAATTTGACAACATTGAATATTTGGAATAAAGAGCTTTGGAGAAATTTTCATGCAGAAAATCAATAAGGAATTGAGGCAAGTAAGACTTTTTCTCGTGGATTCATGCGTCAAATGAAGGATCAATAAGTCATTTTCTATCTCATGTTTTGAAGTTTAATATTTGTTTACAATATCATATGTGTTTCCTCATTATCTTGACATTAACGTAAAAAGATTAAATCGTAGTACTTAGGTGTAAATCGATTTCAATACATATTCTAAATGTTTTCCTCTAAACTAGTTTAAAACAAATAATTTCAATTGTTCTCGTTTGTCTAGTTCATATATCTTTATTATTTATTAAAGAATACCTAACCACTTTTATCGATAATCAATCTATTTCTCTTGAATGTGTTGGAAATATTCTTTATTTCCTTCATCCGCTTGAATTCCATTCCATTCAATTTAGATCTATAATTATTTCTAGTTTGATTATCTTGTCTGATAAACCATCTCTTTGTTAAAAAAATTAAGCTGCAGAAATAATCCTTTGACTCCATTATCCCAATGGACCGAAACTATTTGATCTTATTCTCGCCCAAAGAATTCCATCAACCCAAACAAACTGAAAACCCTGGACTTTATAACTAGCCCAATATTTTCAAGAACAAAGCTAAATTTTATAGAGAGAGCCCTTTCTGGTACTGCATTATTAGATTTCAGAATTCTAAGGTTGGTTTGTGGTTACTCCTGACCCTTCTCTTCCAACAACTTCAAGGGAAAATCTCAGTGATAACACTTTCTTCCATTTTTTCATGATCTCGAGCAATAAACTCCATGATATGATGTAATAAAATGTATATATGTATTTTCCATAATATTTCTATCATAAACCTTTCGTAAATTTACGCTACCTATGCTTCAAGAATTAAGATGAGTCAGAAAGTCATGGGATTTGGGCATTTTTAAGCCATATCGGGAGTGGGGAGACCCGCATTTAACATAGGGCTAGAATTATTATTTTGGTTTAAATTTTATATTTGAGTCCTTATAACATAATTTAAGTGATACAACCATAATTTTCATTTTTTTTTACTGCTACATCTCAAATTACCCTTTTAGGGCTTAAAACACCGCTTTTTCCCCATCAATTGGTGCATAAATCATAATATAAGTTGCCGATGTTGCTCGTGATTAAAGAATATGTAAGCATAACACATCATATGAGCTACATTTCTACATCCCCAACTCTAGAATATCTTAATATATTCTTATTGTTGTAGAAAATCCCTATTTGGGATATACAGACAAAGATCTTTTTCTTGGCTCACTGCGAGTCTCAAAGCAGAGATAGATAGATTATTGATGAAGAATATGAGATTACTCTCATCAATTTTCGTATCTAGAAAGGACCTCCCCTGTGAGGTTAAGCAGCTTGAAAAGTTGCAAGAAACTCCTAGAGGGTTTCAAGAAGAGAAAGTGACAGGAAACCCCTAAACCCGTAATCTTCCCCATTCTCATGCATATAAAAATTATCTTCAACAATTGCTCCAAAAATTTCCACTTGGAAATTCTAACAAAACTTTACGCAAGCCTCAATCATATGATTCAAAATCCATAAACACAACAAATCTACTTTTTCTCATTTGATCAACCCAAACCCACATAGCATTTGGAACCTTATCAAAGTTTCATAAAAAGATTTTAACAACCCACTAGTTGCATTGTTTAATTTGGTTTTAATGATTAAAACCCCAATGCTATCATGGCTTGAAAGCTGCCACATTGTGATTCCACTTCAAAAATAACCCATATATCCATCCATGCTATTGATGTGGTCTACAATTCATGCACATCCATTTATCTTTTTGAAAAGTTCAACTTGAACAAATTAATACTAATACCAACATAAAACCATTCAATCATAATGCACAAACGCACTATTAATAATGCATCCGGCCCTGGCTAACTTACCGCTCTTCTATCCAACAACCTCACTTTCTTACCTTGTAACCACCTGATTGTTTACAAGGTAATATCAACCATGCTATGGTTGCATTAAATCCTAATCAGCTTCTCCTTCCGAGATTCCACAATCAACGCTATTTCAATGGTTTTGTATTTGTTCAATGAGTTACGCTTCCTTTTCATTCCATGAACGCCACACAAATCCAATTACACCTTCAATCATCCATTATCTCTCCATACATCGACTATCACAATAAATAATCGATGTATTATAAATAAACATGTCGATTCGAACATGACTCACAAGACTTTCGCTTAATTAACAACGCAATTTCTTCCTTTTGCATTGGTTCTCAGATCTTGCAATTTATGTGCTCTAATTTCATTACTCAATTCTCCAAATTCTCCATATGCTTCTCGCTACTCTTCAATTGGCTAACCTACTTTCAAAATTTAAATGTTTTAATCAGAAACATGTCATTCCTTGGAATTGACTTTAACGCATTTACCATTCCACTCAAGATTTAACTCAGAGCATATAATTGTTAACACAACGCTCCATATTAAACCACATAGTATCTACACTAAGGCTCCCATTAACGCCTTTTCAACTATGCTTTACCGAGACCATGGCAATTCAATGTTGCATATATTCCATACAATTGCATCTAACCTCATCATTCGAATTCATTTAACCTTCTTGTATTTACAATTCAGTTGATTCAAAATAAATTTTCAACGTTAACCTAAAACCTTTCACACTTTAACTGCAGATTCAGATTACACCATATCAAATGTACTTTAAAACTCTATACCTGAGAATGTAAATTCAATATATACTGAGGTTGTAAATCAATCACAACGATGGTATTCATTTTCATTATTCGAACGCGAGGTTTAACTTATATATCGATCCGCCAACGCTATATAAATTTCAATTCCACATGAAATCGAGCTCTTATTACTATCATTGTACAATGAGATTATAGTTCCAATAAACGATCTACGCTTTATTCTATTTTTAATAGACAGCTGATTATAATCTTCCTGCATACCCATTTATTCGATCGATTAAAGCAATTTGGCGTCATTCAATGCTTTCACGCTCCCCCATTACATAAGGGTTTTAATAATATCAAACATCGACACTACCTGATCACAACCCTTACAAAATTTGATTCATTCAATTGTCTTCAAATTCATAAACAACAATTCCATAACCATACAATGGAATCAAAATCAAATTCTTCATTAATCATGCAACCTCACATGTGGAAGTCCTCCTTTCGTCCGATTTCCAAATTATTGGCCCTTCTTATTAAATGTCGGAGGTTTACAACCTCTTTCTCTATTATGCTCCTCTTCAATCTCACTGCTTCCTTTGCCTCGAGCTCATATCAATTTATAAATATTTTAATTGAATCCAATTTTGGTTCACATCCCCTTAAATCACTCAACAAAATCCCCAAATATCTCAACACCCTAAAGTCTAGATCTTATCCTAAAACCTTGAAACTAATTCTAACTTTAGGCTCACAATTATCTCTTAGATATCTCTCATCTACTTCTCATGTTTTCCACCATTTGGAAACATTTACAAATTCTCATTATACTAATTAAAAACATAATTAATTCACTCAAAAATAATATAATATTTTACATGTGAAATAATAAATTTCAAAAACATGGAGACCCTAGGTTTAATAAAATGTAAGGTATTTTCCGAGCTACTGCTCCCGCATCGTACCTGTAGAAATTGATCATGATCTCCATCATGCATTTTAAGTCCCTGTCCACTGGGATCCCACACTTTGCTCTGCAGTCATCATCTATATCTAATGTCTCGTTTACTCTTTTCTCTGTGCCCCATATCTTATGTTGTCTGCTTCCACTCATTGCACTTTCACAATTCACTGCCTTCATTTTTCTCATATCGTTTCTTCTTCTACCGATGTCTTCCTTTTCAGACACTAACATGATTCTTCATTGATTCAATCTCTACCCAATAAATCTTCAACCGCTGATTTCCTGCTACTCGTCGAGCTAAGACAAATGCTCAGCTTCTTACTCTGCTCAATTTACCGTCACTTGCTAACTTGCTTCCACCCAATCATCCAAACCCTCTTTTGTCTTCTACAACGGGAAAACTTCTTCTCCCATTTTCCTATCCGCAACTTATCGGGACTGGTACATTGTGTACTCCTTTCACGTCTTCATCCTCTTGTATCCGTTAATTCCCACCCCAAAACAGAGAATCTTCCGCATCAATCTTGATCATTCAAAGATCATTTCAAAGAACATAGCTTCTTCATTCATGGACAGGAAATTTCATTATAATTTTCTTCTTCTTCTTCATTTGACCGTTTAACTGATTCAAATGTCCTTCACACTGCAACACCGCATTCACAAAACACTTGTTAAAATAAAAATCATAAGGCCCAAAGTGCCTTACTCCCCAATCGTCAAAGACTTCGCATGTTTATTCCAATCATTCTTGAGACTATCGCTTAGTCTTCCTCGTTGGCATCATCCTCTTCGAGAATGTCTCGTGTTCTCGTCTATAAAAATAAACCTTTATTTCATTCATCTTCGTTTTTATACTCAACACTTATCCCCGTGCTTATAGTCTCTACTCTAGACACTTAACCTCATGCCATAAAACCCGTTCATCTCCTTTGAGAAACTTTTCTGTGTAATTCACTACCTTCACAAGCCAAGCTTTCGTTGTCACCATCTCTTTCATCTGCTGTTTTAACATACCAATCTCAAATTAATGTAAAAATCGCTTATCTCATCCATCACTTTTTAATTGCCATTTAATAAAACCACTCACATTATCGGGCTGCTTTATAACAAATTGATCATCATCAAATACAACTTCATTGGAAACAATTTCTTTCATTGTAAACAAGGAATTTATGAATTCCTCTTTGTTGTTGTAATTGTTCATCGTCTTTCCTAATAAATAATAGTCATCATACAAGACTTGGAACCTGAATTCACTCACCACAGCTTTCATCACATGAACTGCCTTCAATGCCCGCATTCACACATAACTTGTTAGTTTAAAATCACAAAGTTCAATAGTCTAAACTGCTATTCATATACTCACTCTTCAAGCTGATCCTCTTCTTCATTCACAAGAACTTCCTCTTGCAATCGCAATTGCTTTCCAAGTACAAACGCACACTTCCTTCTTCATAGTATTCATCTTCTAAAGATACTTTTCCATACTTGCATACCTTCACAAGATTACGTATCCTCTTAGTAAAACCCTCGTAAGCACATCACAATTGTCACCTAAAAACACAAGATTTTACATCATCCAAAATTGATCTAGATCTCGCCTAATAACTCAAGAATCATCAATGATTTCCTCCCTCTGCTTCATCAATAGAAACCTCCATCCCTAACTACTCTAAGTCGTGTACACCTAACCGTACATCCATCATCTACTCGAAGTTTCCTCAGCCTCTTCGTTAACCGCATGGTTATTTTTTGATCCCTCTTTACTTGTAGCACCGCCACTTCACTCTCTTTCTCATGGTCCAACCATGTCTCGGTCCTTCATACTTTCCCCGTAACAATTCCATCAACAACTCAAGATGAACCGTGATCTCTAGCCTTTTCTCTACTCTTCATCAGTCAATCACATCTGTTAATTCCGCTTCCTGGCATCTTTCTCCTCTTTTCTACCGTGGCCCTTCTCTCAACTTCGCTTCTCTCCTTATGTGACATTCAAAAGTAGTCATTCTCTTCGCCATGAGTTCCTCACCCATGAGTTGCACCAAGCTCTACAACAAATAAGCTTCGCTGCCACTTACTCCTCACTCAATCCTTCCTTCGATCTGGTCTTTGGTAATCATTGATCCTCACTGAACCCCGAGCATTTCTTCACTCGCTTCCTTTCTGTAGCTTCTTCTCATCTCGCAACTTTATTCAACCCGTTGAATCTCCGTGTTCCCGCCACTCTCTCTTAGAATCCATGTCGACTCTTCATCACCGCATCTCCACCAGGATTCGTTTTTCCCCATTGTATTCTTCACTATGCCCGTAAATCAAATGATCCAAGCATAACCTTAAAACCGCAGACAAACACACCGCGCCACCAAGATCCCGTTATGATCTCGCTTCACTTTTCAACCGCACCGCATCCTCGTGCCGCAATCTTCAAATCACACGTATTTACCACATGCAATTAACTTAACCTAAAGTAGCTCACACGTAGCTATTCCAGCCGATACTAAAAATGATGCAGGAAACCCGTTATAAACCCGTAATCTTCCCCATTCTCATGCATATAAAAATGCATCTCAACAATTCTCGCTCCAAAATTTCCACTTTCAAAGCCCCCTCACAAAACTTTACATGCGGAAGCTCAATCATATGATTCAAAATCCATAAACACAACAAATCTACTTTTCTCTCGTTGATTGAACCCAAACTTCTCACATAGCATTTGGAACCTTTATCAAAGTTTCATAAAAGATTTAACAACCCACTAGTTGCATTGTTTAATTTCGTGTTTTAATGATTAAACCCCAATGCTCATCATGGCTTAAAAGCATTTCTTGCATTGTGATTCCACTTCAAATAACTCATATCCATCCATGCTATTGATGGGTTCACAATTTATGCACATCCGCTCATCTTTTGAAAGTTCAACTTGAACAAATTAATACCAATACCAACATAAAACCATTCAATCATAACTAACGCACCATATTAATAACGCATCTGGCCTTATTAATCTCACTGCTCTTCTATCCAAAAACCTTCAATTTCTCTTACCTGTAACCACCGATTGCTTACGTTGTAATATCGACCATGCTAAGGGTCAGTATTTGAACTTAATCTCTACTTCTCCTTCCGACATTCCACGTCAACGTTTATTTTGTCGGTTTTGTATTTCTTCTCAATGAGTTGTGTCTTTTCATTCCATGGAACACTTACACAAATCCAATTTACACCTTTAATTCATTCAACACTTCCATACATCAACCATCACACAAATAATCGATGTGGCTATAACAAATATGTCAACTGGAACATGACTCACATCTTCTGCTAATTAACAACCTACCCTTCCTTTTCATTGGTTCCCGTGTCTTGCAATTTGTAGTTCGACTTCATTACTCACCGCTCCAGCTCCATGCTTCTCACACTTTCAATTCGCCTCAACCTACTTCAAAATTTAAATGCTTTAATCGCGAAAACATGTCATTCTCAAGGAATCGACTTTCAACGCGACACGATTCCACTCGCCAGCATTTAACGCTTTAGCATATAATTGTTAACACAAATGCCCATTAAAACTATGCATTCACACTATATTGCGCTTCCATTAATGCCTTTCAACTATGCTTTCACGTGAGACCACGGAAATTCAATGTCAGATATATTCTATACAATCAGGAATTCAACCTCAAAGATTCGGTTCATTTAACCTTCCGCATTTTACAATTCGTGTTGATTCAAACAAATTTTCAACGTTAACTCAAAACCTTTAGCCTCTTAACCATAGATTCGTGGATTACACCATATCAAACAGTAATTTTAAAAACCTCTATAACACGGAGAATGTAAATTCGGGGCTTGTGCTACCGAGATTTAAATCAATCACAAATTGATGGTATTCATTTCTATTATTCGAAGAACGGAGGTTTAACTTATATATTGATCCAGCTAACGCTATATAAATTTCACCTACATTAAATCGATTTCTATTACCACTGGTACAATGAGATTACAGCCCAGCAATAAACTATCTACGCTTATTCTATTTGTAATGTACGTATTACTATGCCTCTTCCGCATAACAATTAGTTATTCAAATTTGATTCAAGCAATTGCTACCCTATTCAATGCTTCACGCTCCCCAAGCTTTGTATATGGTTTAATAATATCAAACATCGACATCAATTGATCGTCAAATCCCTTTTACAAAATTTGATTCATTCAATTGTTCAAATTCATAAACAACAATTCCATAACCATACAATTGGAATTAATCCCTAAAAATCAAAATTCTTCATTAATCATGCAAACTCAATATTGAAGTCCTCCTTCTTGGGTTCCGATTTCCAAATTATTGGTCTCTTCGTTAAAATGTCGGAGGTTTATAACTCTCTCTTTTCATTCTCGCTTCTTTCTAATCTCACCGCTCCCTTTGCCTTCAGCTCATATCAATTTATACAAATTTAATTGAACCAATTTTGGTTCAAGACCTCTAAATCACTCAAAATCCCCAAATATCTCAACACCCCTAAAGTCTAGATCTTAATCCCTAAAACCTTGAAAACCACTCTAACTTAGGCTCACAATTATCTCTAGATATCTCTCTCATCTAATTTTCTCTTCATGTTTTCCAATTATTTGGAAACATTTACAAATTCTCACATATAGTTAATTAAAAACATAATTAATCACTCAAAATAATATTAATATTTACATGAAATTAATAAATTCTCAAAAACATGAGACCTCTAGTTTTAATAAAAATACAAGGTATTTTCCGAGCTAATGCTCCCCGTGATCGTAAAGAGCCATGCACTTCCTATTCTTAAAGAGGAGAAGACAAGAGACATAGAGGACACTCTGGGAATCCGAAATGGGATCTTAATTAGAATGGTGCTAAATCTAGAACCCTCCAAGGAGACTCTATCTTTACCTCATTTCATTCAAATACTAGAGGAATTTAGTAGATCCACCACCACTTGAGAAGCACAAATCAAGATTGTCACAACCTTGGAGGAGCAACCTCTCATGTTCAAAGAAGAAGGAAGACAACATAGTTGAGGAGCTCTTGCTTCTACATCTCTACCAAGGTATTCCTTGAATTTCCATCTCTCACATTTCAGCAAACCATATATGATCTACATCTTTATTGTTACAATCTAGAGCAACATAGTTGCACCACACCGTGTAAAGGCAAAGACAAGAAAAGGACCCATGCTCCTATGGGGAGCATTCACACAGACAGCCTTCATTCATGCAAAAAAAAGAAAAGAAGGAAGAAATGAGATATTAGACATCTTGAAGTGAGAAACCCTTTTCCTTCTAGATGACACTTTCTCAATGAGCACTCCCACTCAAAGAGAAACTTATACCTATAGCATCCAAGATCCCACTGCCTTTGGAAGACCATGCATGAGGAGGAGTTCTCATCAGCAGATCCCATGAATGTGCACCTCAACGCCTCCCAAGTGGAGTGCCAAGCTTTTCAAATACCTAAGGAGGCTCTTTCCTTCTCACCAGATCTCATGGGATTCAAGGAGGAATAGATAGATGATGGAGGACATCTTCGATGGATAACATCTTCTCATGTTTGTGTTGGGACACTTCTTGAGCCATACACATCATGATGGGAGGTTTTTTTCCTACCACCTATTTGGGTCCTTATGGGATCAAATTGATCCTTGAGGGAGATTGCATTTCAAATATCCCTTGAAATGCAAGAGCAACTAATTTGAAAGAATGATAGCCCTCCTGGGGAGAGTGCTACTGGAAAAGATGGAAGGCACCCACATATGGGATGGATGGGTGATGATGAGCAAGGAGTTAAGTTACTCTATAAATCTATGATACCGGGCAACAGGAGGTTTGGCTGCGTTGGTTACTCTTGGAAAAGAGTTTGTCATCATCCTCTTTCCAAGGGAATGTGGAAGGTGATACTTGCATCATGGGGAAGCAAGGAGTATGGAAAACATTGTGCTGACATAGCATTCTTCAAGGTCAATCACCATGTTTTCACTACGTGATTTGGATGATGTAGGTTAGTGAGGGAGGCAACAAAATATTTTGTTGCTTGGGGATGTGTTCTTGGGAGAGCAAGGCATATTTGCTCTCATAGTTTTCATGATGTTGCAGGAGTAGAAGATGGCACTATCATAGTGCAAAGGGGCTACCTGGCCTCCATATTCAAGAGGCATTTTCCCCATGGGAGAGACTTATGTGTAGCAAGACATGGGGAGATGTCACATTCCTCATGTCAAATATTAGGAGCCATGTGTTGGAGTGGGAGATATTTTCATAGGCCAACAAAAGTTGCCACTTTGGAGCTGGGGATTTATTGGATGGAGTACCCCAAGATCACTTTACACTTGATGCACTTGATGGGCAAAGAGAGGTAAGGAAGATGAGGTAGCAGATGGGGGACATTCATTACTATGGTGTAATTTCTTGTCTTGGGTTTCCCAAGCATGAAGGAGAGACGACAGGCAAAGACTTGGTTCATTTCTCTTTAGGGAAGTAAAAGCCAGGCCAATTAAGGAAGGATCCATTCATGGATCCATGTGTCTTCTTACTTCCAATGATACAGAGAGCTTTGTCTTGTGCAACACACATTTGCATGCTCTTACCATCCCCAGCACCGCATTGCTCCAAAAGTAACCAAGCTCTTGATTTTTCTCCATGACCAATGTTGGGCCAAACCATATGATGGAGACAAACATCTCTGCTATGTGGCCTTGGGTATTGTTTTGGCCACATATTGTATGTCTGGGCCATTCATATTATTAACCATGTATCAAGAAACAATCTACCATGTATTTTTTCTCAAGTGCACACAGAAAAAATTATACTGTAACTGCTGGAAATGTTGTGTTTTCCTTTGCACCACATGAAACCTTCTCAAAAGCTTCTCATATTGATGTAGTTGATCATGAAATCTTATGTTGATATTGTTCTTATCTCTATTGAGAGCATGATGGGGGAGAGGAAATACAACGTCAGGTTATCCAGATAACCACCATGCCGTATTTTCAGCCCACCTACTTTGTAGGAGCTCAAGGTGGGAGGAAAATTTTTAGAGTTTCCATGGTGGAGGTGACTCATTTTGTGTTAAGTGATTGCTTTGGGGAAAATATGTGTTTTCCCCAACCATTTCCTACTGGCCCTGCAGCTTGCTTGAGGAAAAGCAAATATTTGGGGAGGGGAGGACTGTATTGTCTCCTACTTAGCTCCAAGCTAAGAGGAATATTCAATTTTTGTTTACTTTCTCATTATCAATAAATGAACTAAGGAGGACATAAAAATCCTATAAAACAATGAATAAATCCATGCCTATGTGAACAGACAAATCTAGGCCATTTAAAATAAACACTTGCAGTGTGAATGGGTTTGAGCTATGAGACGAGGTCAACCTTTTGACCAAGTCTACGGTGTAGTCCGCAATTCTGTATGCGAGGCCCCTCATGTGAAAGGGAGCTAATTCATCATAAGTGGTGTATTTCCTTCAAAGCTCTCATCTTATAAAAGGAAGGAGAAGCTCAAGAGAAGGTTTTTTCAATAGATATTATATTTTCAGAGTATATTTTTTCGCATATATCTGCTTTCGTCATTAATGAGAATTGTGAGGATTTCCCATTTAGGATTCTCTCTCCTTCCATTGAGTGCTCCTTGAGGCATTGTACTTCTCTGCCCATCGTGCATATGGCCAAGCTTCTCCATCTCCCTAGATAGCGTAAATCATGTTTTGATTTATTTGTTTCATGAGTCAAGAAGTGGAAACACTAGGTCTCATTGTGACCTAGATTATATTAGTGCCTCTTCTCGAGTGTCTTTTAACATCCCGGGAAGAGTGTATTATCAGTGTGGGTTTATATTTGATCTTGGGCATCGTGAAAATATATGCTTCAAGATTTATTACATTTACCCTTTGGACTATTATTATTTCTATATCGCAGCGGTTGGTAAAAGGCCTTGCATTCATTTGGGAGAAGCAGATCTGGTCATGGATCCTTCCTCACCATAGATCCATGATTAGCTTTATCTAATCCATGTCTACTTAAATCTGATTTATTTATTGTTGTGATTAATTCAAATTTATTGGAATCATTCTACGATCCGTCTGGCAGAAACTCTCGCATCTACTCTTGTTCTTTCATAAAAATAAAATCCCCAAGGGAAATGTAAAGTAAAATACAATCTAAAGGTAAATTCCATCTGCGTGATATGATATTTTGTGCATAGATCTGTCTTAGATATGATATTTAGCTTACATCTGCTACAGCCCTGAAAATTACGTTACATTCTTTGTCATAGAAATAAAGTGCTTGCAAAAGACTTCATCTCCGAGGGTTTCTTCATCCTTTCCATTTTTCCTGATTTGAGAAATAAACTCTATGATCTGATGCTGTAATAAAATGTATATATGTATTTTCCATCATATCTTCATCATAAACCTTCATAAATTTACGTTTCCTATGCTTTTAGTAAATTCAAGATGAGTCAAGTCATGGGATTTATATCTCTTTTAAGCCATATCGGGAGGGGGTACCCATTTAACATAGCTAGGAATGATCGCTTTTGGCTGAAATTTGGATATGTGAGTCCTATAACATATTATAAGGGATAAAACCATAATTTTTCCTCTTTTTTAATGTAGATATCTAAAATTACCCTTTTAGGGATTAAATCAACGCTTTTACCCCATTAATCGCGCAAACTGTAATATAAGTTGATGTTGTTGCTTGATTGAAGAATATATGTTATTAACACATATTATGAGCTATTTATATTATCCAACTCTAGGAATATCTTAATATATTTCCGCTGTAGAAAATCCTTATTTTGGGGATATTACAATGTACGAGTATGAAGTTTTAATCTTAGGGGCTTCTGCAAATTGTTAGAAATTTAGAGGAAAGAGTTTCTATAATGGGGAGACTCGAATTTAATTTTTAAACAAATTAGAGGAGAATATTCTATGTATAATCCTAGATTAAATAATAGTAGGAAACGTTTTAGATCTAATTAAGGAGTCGTTTGAAATTAATTCTTTTTCAGAATTCCTAGAAAACAACATACAAAGAACAGCTTAGAAAAATTTTTTCTAGCACTCCGTTAATTCACTTTTCAGCCAAATCATCAATATACGTACAGAGGTAAGACACATGCCTACTATATTGCATAACTTGGAAATATTGGCATATTTTTACATAGATACTCAAATCTACTCATTATATGAATAACAGGGAGGAATTATAGAATTGTAACATAGACACAGATTGTACAAAGAGATGATACTCTTAGATAGTGAAGTAAATGTAAATAATCTAGATTTAGTCAACCCACTAAATTACTCAAGTAGAAATAGATAAATAGGAAAAGTAGAAATAGAAGAACTAGTAGATGATGATTCAAAGTTTTTAAATCTTAAAATAAATTTCTTGTTAAGTGATTAGCTCCATTAGAAGATCTTTCTGATTCAAATGAGTTGCAAAGGAAACCAAAAATGGAACCATTAAGATCAGACATAGAAGAGGTAATATAGGAACAATAGAAACCTAAGCTTATCAAACTTTTCCAAAACTTACTCTTCAAGAAAAATTGAAACACATAGCTTTGTTTAAATAATTTCAAGATGTATTTGCATGGAGTTATGAAGACCTTAAATCCTATGACACCACATAATTCAAACACAGTACACCATCAAAGAGGATCATAAACCATTTAAACATGTTTAGAGAATAAATCCTATTCTTTCATTTCCTTTGATTGAAAAAAAGAGGTAAAGAGGATGTATAAAGCAAAGATCATTACACCTATCATATATTCTCGATTGGGCTTCAAAACTTAGTTCCCACTCAGGGAAAAAGACAAGGAAATCAATTTTTGTGTTTATTTCCAACTTAAACAAGGTGTCCCTAAAAGATAATTATCCTCTCCCCAAAATGTGGATCATATTTTTGCGTAGGGTAGTTGATCATCCAGATTTTCATTGTTTGATGGATTCTCTAGACATAATCAAATCTTAGTTCAGTCTAGGAAGACCAACCAAAGACAACATTTACTACTCCCCTGGGTACTTTCATGTACAAAAATTCCCTTTGATTAATGAATGCAGGAGCTACATTTCGTAGAGATATCGACATATACTTTTCCAAAGAAATCAATGATTTTCTTGTAATTTATTTAGGGAGCAGGATATTTTTATTCTCAAAATTAATAACAACATTCAGATTAACTGAGATGAGTGTTTACATAAATGCAGAAAATTGGTATTTCTTGAATCCAAAAATACACTCCCTTTGACTCAAGAAGGTAAACTATTAGGACATATTATTTTCAAAAGAGGGAATTAGGAATAGATCCCGCTAGGAATAGAGGCAATTTAACATAAGTCATCCTAGAAATATCAAGGAATTACAAGCTTCTAGTAAGATTAGCTTTAGGAGATTCATTTCAAATTTCATATAATTAGTTAGAGAAATATGGCACATGTTGAAGAAATACTTCAAGACTTCCTAAATGGAAAGCAGAGGCAAAACAATCCTTTGAGTCAATCAAACAAGCCCTACAAAAACACCACCAATAAGTCCCGATTTCAAAAAAGATTTTATCATTTTTTCTTTTCGGCTTCAAAACATACAATTGCTGGCAATCTTATCAGAGAAGAATGATCAGTAGTTGCTGGAACAACCCGTTGCTTTTTTCTGCACAAATCACTAAGAGATGCCACATTAAAATATAACATAAATGGGAGAAATAGGCACTTGACTTAGTGAAGGCTACCAAAGACTTTAGAGTACATCTGTATCTATACATTATCGTACATGTTCCAAATTCGCAGTTAAGGACATTCTCGAATTCTAATGGTCTCATGGAAAGAGAGGCAAGGGGGATTGCCACTATTTTAACATGGACATAAATAAAGTCACAAACTCATTAAAGGCCAAGGTTTAGCCAAACTCATATTGAATCGAATCATTAAGCCTTGGATATAAATTTTATTTTCACTAGATGATCAGAAGAGACAGAACTACTGCATCAAAGAAGCTTTCATTGATTCACCTTGGTATGCAACATATCATATTTGTTTTACTAAATTTACAAGCTACTCTCAGGTTTACTCAGAACTAAATCTAGATTTTTGAAAAATGCAAGCAATGGAAGTATTGTATCATAGATAGTGCTTTATTTTGGGAAGGATCATGGTGGTATACTACTTAACTCATGCATTTAAAGATGAAGTCGATAAAGTTATGCAAGAGTTTCATGAAAATCGTGGACATCTTTATTGGGAAGTCAACAGATGATAAATATTGAGGGCGTGCTTTACTGGCCCACTCTCTTTGGAAGATGTAAAAACGTATGTGACTTCACAAATGCCAAATATTTAAAGGAAATGAAAAATTGTTACCTTTACCCTTAGTAAACCCATCTCACAAATTCCATTTACAATGGAGTTTAGACTTACTGGTGAAATTCACCCACCCTCTCGCCCCAACACAAATGGGATTTTGACAGCCGATGGACTATTTCACCAAGTGGATATAAGCCATTCCTTCTAGACAAGCCACCGACCCGTTTTCATAATCTCATTCCTAGAAAACAATATATTGTCTAGATTTGGATGCTCAGTGATCATTACCGATAATGCAAACTTTACTTTCAAGTCTAAGAGAATGATTGATCTTATAACAAATGCCACATTAAATCCTATTATTCTTAATCGCTCTATTACCCTGCAATGGACTTATTGAATCCTCCACAAAAGCTTAGTAACTATCATCAAGAAATTGTTAGAAGACAATAAAAAAGTCCTAGAATAAAAGGTTGGTCAATGCCTTATGGGCAGCATACCGACTACAAATAATTCCATTGGTAAATCTCCTTATCAACTTGTATGGAATGTAAGTTGTTTTTCCATCCCTCTTTTAGGAGTGCCACATGAAAAATGATCCAAGAACTACAGACAGAACCAAATGATATCCAGAGAAGGATAAATCACACTATACATCATGAAGATACTTAGGAAGAGAGGTTTATGTCAAACATAAGTTATCTAAGATAAAATTAAGAATATTTTTTGACAAGAAAACCAAATCCGATGATTTTACATGGGTGATAAAGTACTTAAGTGGGATTTAGGAGAGAAGAAAAGGGTAAACATGAAAATTTGGATTTCCTATGGAAAGGTCCCCATATCATTTATGGTTGGCGTACGTAACAATGCATTCTTTTTTGAAGGAAATAGATGGATCGATCTATCGTGAGAACTAGTCAATGGTAGGATGTTAAAGCATTAATTTACTCCGCATTAACATTTATTCACTTTATCATAGGAGGGTAAATCACGGGACTGCAGGCGATCCCCTACTAGCTCAGACCGGGTCTAGCAACAATCGTTCACGCTACAGTGTAGGTTCCTAATTGCAAATAAACCAACTAGCGATGAAGGCTTACCTGGAATCCAACGCAGTCGTTGTAGAAGAGGTGGCGCTCCCGTTCCTTAGCCCTGGCAGATCACGATCCCCATGATCTCCGTGATGGGACACCTGCACATGCGAGAAACAAAAAAAACACAAGCGTAAAATCCAGTAGATGAAACTATATGTCAGTCAGAAAGGACATAACTCATCATCGTAAATAACAACAAGAGTGGAACCATAACCAATAGTCGTTCATTAATAATCAATCAAAGGAAAATTACAACCATAGTTCTGACGTTGAATTATCCTTCAGAGGGGGTCGCCAGCAGAACACGTCTCGAAAATCCTGTCAAGGATGGGACAAACCTCTCTCTTCGGCTCTTGACGATAGTCTCCTTGCTTGAAATTGGCCTTAAGGGAATTATGGAGGCTCTTGCAGCATAAGGCTCTTGGAAATTTGGGAACTTGAAGACTAGCTTGCAATGGAGATGGGCAAGCTTTTATAGATGGAGGAAGAGGAGTTGGGATCCCTATGATCATGGGATTGGCCCTATCATCAAGGAAGCTTCCATGAGAGGTGGCAAACCACTTCCTCTCTATGGAAATCCGTAGCCAAACCTCCCAACTCAAGATAGATAGCAGTCCAGGAATTTGTTAGGACGAAACTTCCGCCATTTATTTTTTAAAAACACCCCTTAAATTGGTTGGCGCGAGTGCGACTCTGGGACAGAGCACCAATTGGCGCAACCTATTTGAAGGATTTTCCCCATTGGCGCGGGAGCTGAACTGGCTACCCGCGCCAATGCAAAAAGGGCCATTTTTAGGGTTTTCACAAGGAGATGTCTTCAGGGCAATGAAAGCTCTTGTTCAGAGGGATGTCATGAAAGTGGTTTCAAGCCATGTCACTGCTCACAGGTCACAAAATGAGCCCTCCAATGTGCGGGACGGGGATTGCATGGACGGTGACAAATTACTGTGTAACAGATGCCCCCTAAAGCATGAGGCCCGAGAGAGAGAGAGGGGTGAAATGCTTTAGGAGAACGTGTCCAACTGAAAACTCCGCCGTCGGAAAACCTGCGCGAAGAAATACAACTGATATCTCAGATACATGATATATATGCGGTATGGGCGCAGCCATCCATAACAGAGTATACAATAATCCAGATCCAAGGTATGGACGCAGCCATCCAGTGAGGATCGATAAATAGACTCAGGTATGGTCGCAGCCATCCAGTAAGTGAGTCACGTAACCAATCATAATAATCCACAAAATCGCAGCCTGGATTACAACAGACACAATCCAGGGTCTTGCGCTCCATCTCGACCCGAACAAAGTACAAGTTCAAGCATGCGAATATGTGAGCTGAAGTCGAACATGAAAGAACATCGTCTGATTACCAGCCAATGATGAAAGCTGTTAACAGACGCGAGAGAAACCACCAATAATGACAATGGTCCTCAAGGTACTACAGGTACAATCTACGGCGTGCGAATAAATGAGTTGACGTCGAACACCCGCAGAATCACTTGATCGGAGGCCAATGATGTAAACCTCTCGTCGAATGCGACGAACCTGCCATTGAGGCATGCAGGCTCCAAGGTACCATAAGGAGTCTCTAGACCAACTTCCTGGATAATGAGTTGATGTCGACAAGAAGTGACCTTGATCGAAGGTGGGCCATAATGATTCCCACATCATCGACACGAGACAGAGGAACATGATGTTTTGTTGTGAATCAGGATCGTATGAGAAACAGAGGAAGGTTGATATTTGCAGAGGCCAACTTCTCTTGAACATATGAATGGCACGACAGTGGACTTGGCAGTATTTGACATCAACAGATCAGAGGTCATGGTGACGAGGCAGTGAACAGATGAGAGGTCAAAAGAGATTACCCAAACCCATGGAGGCAAAGTGAAGCAACGAGATGAGATGTCCCCAACCCGACACGAATGCGGACAAGTGCCATGTTCAAGAGCGACATACTGCCGACGACAACGACGATGGTTCCATTTTTCCCCCACCATTTCTGGCGAGTACCCCAATTATTTTTGATAACAAGCTTGAAGGGGATAGCATATGCTTGTAATATAAGTCCGTCCTTCAGACGAATCCATCCTAGTACATTTAACGAGCCCTAGGAAGGAGAAACTCGAATAACGTCATTGCGACTGAATCCGATGTCATCAGGGTTTAACGAGTCTGAAAAAGGAAGAACTCGGTGTCTTTTCATGTTTAGAGAGTTTGAAAAGACGGCGGAAAAGTAAACTCCAACGGTCCCTTTTCGTAAATAGTTCCTCAGACCCGAAAAGGTAGAAAACTATGTCTGAGAAAACCTCCTAGTCGCGATAGGCTAGGGTAATCCTTTTTCGTAAATAATCTATCCCAGCCCAAAAAAGGGGTAAATGTATACTGGGTAGATGTCGTTTCGCGACCACTTTAACGAGATCGAAACGACAAGGGACTCGTGATCTTTTCATTTTCAAGAGTCGAGAAAAGAGGCCGAAAGGTGACTCCTCCTAGAGGAACAAGTGGTATAAGGAACAACAGCGGATTCCCGTGTGGGTGGAAAGCGCTCGGAACAAGTAAAGGTTAAGAGGCTAGCTAAAAATACCACTCATCGCGGCGGTTCCTCGAGAATGGGTACAACAACCCGGGTAACACAATCAAGTGAAGGCGTATGATCGGCCGGGTAGACGGGGATGATGGAATTAGAGAACCAAGGCTCATCTCGAAAAATAGGCTGCTAAAATGGAAATAATGAGAGGTAAAATAAGAATGGTTTCATTTTTACACAAGCTTGAAATCAGGAAACTCTGCTTGAAGTTGGTTTCATTTTTACGCAAGCTTGAAACAAAGATAAACTATGCTTGAAACCGGTTTCATTTTTACACAAGCTTGAAACGGAAACAAACTATGCTTGAAAAAGTAAGCATGCCCCCAGCATGGTGACTCAATTCGAGGTACATGCCCCCCAAGCTTCAGTCCATATGAAAGGCAAACAGAGTGAAGGTTCAAATTACGAGATCAAGAGAAAGACTCGACTGGGATTTTACGAGAACTTATCAAAGACTCGAATTGAACGGGAACGTGTTTCATTGTTTTAACGAGGTTGACACATTAAAAGAACTATCCTCGGGACACCTTGTTTCATGGTTTAAGGAGCTTGGCACAAGACAAGGAACTCTGCTCCGACGACCTTGTTTCATTTTTTAAGGAGCTTGACACAAGATAATGAACTCTGCTCCGATGAGCTTGTTTCATTTTTTAAGGAGATTGACACAAGACAATGAACTATGCTCCAATGACCTTGTTTCGTTTTTTAAGGAGCTTGACACAGGAAAAGAACCATGATCTGAAGAACTTCATCATAATGAATAAGAAGTCATAGCTTCCAAGAGTTCCACATTTGATGGAAGGAAAACGTCTCGGAAATCAGGACCCAATGCCCCCAGCACACTATGCACGACAGCATCATCACTGAGTATAGGCACGGGGTAGGTAGCCACATAGTTGACCTGCGGTGGGGCATATAAAACGGGTGGATAAAAACCAAGAAGGGATGATGGTGGGCTAGTTGCCACATCAGGACCAAAGAAAGAAAGCTGATCAATGGTCACGATCCGTCCTTCATGTGGAAAAACAACTACACAAAAAAGGGAGGAGACAAGCGCTCCCATGGCATAGGTGTAATTGCGCCCCAAAAGCAGATTGAAATCCAAGGGGCCTGGAACAACCATCATGTCCATATGGACAGTTTTACCTCCCAAAGTAACAGGTAACATTAGGAGGATCCCTAATGGCTGACTAGTTCTTCTGTTAAATGCCAACAAATTCTGCATAATAGGCACAAGTGGCGGCAAACTGAAAGCTTTCCAAGTAGTTTAGGATAAAATAATAAAAGACATGCCTTTGTCTATAATGGTGCTGAGTACAAACAAAGAAAATGCCTGTACTGTTATTTCAAAAGGCACATAAGACAGAAGGCGGTATCCTGCAAATCGACTCCAGTCAAAGGAAGTGAGCAAACTACTTAGAGGGGCTACCATCAAACTGAGATGGTATTCCTTTGGTTTTATGGAAGAATAAGGAGCATCCTCAATGACCTCCATCTCGAAGGTAGGAGGAGTATCCTCCGGGACCTCCATCACGGGAGGCGGAGAAGCAGCTTCTTGAGATATAGGGATAGGAGAATCTTTCTCCAAATTCGAGGAATCTGAAGAAACAAGAAGAACCTGAGGGATGTGAGATCCACTCTCGACGGAAAGGGCTTGATGCATCGCGGTCGAGCCGGCTCAACGGAGTCCACGACCAATGGTTGGTCAGGAACAGATTCCTGAATTTGAATTTCCGAGGGAACAGGATTGACCAAGGATGACTCTTGACCAATCATTGGATCAACTGGTGGAGGACTCAAAGAAATTTGTTTATAACCAGCCGGAAGGCATGGTGTAGAAATAGTCGAGTTGTCCAAAACTCTTTTGGCTTCATCCATATAGGGACAAAGGTGAATGGTATGGTGCCCTTCACACAACTTACAGGGATTGGTAATCTTACCCTGTTTCTTAGGAGTCTTACCAGCAGCAGCTGAAGACGTGCCCCCAACCTAACTCCCGGAAGCCAAAGGCAACGGCGGGCGACCGTTGGACCATACTTCGAGTACCTTGGGAATGCCAGGGCAGTCTCGAAGAAGATGGTCTCCCATGCACAACATGCAAGGGAACTTGACTTTCCGTGGAGGGTTGGAAGGTTTATCAAGAGGAGACTTCTTAGGTACAATAGCCGCAGAGTTAGCCTCTCCTTTATCGGACTTCTTCTTCTTTGTCTTCTTCTTCTTCTTCTTAGCCACCTGGTTACTTGAATCCAAACTTTCACCAGGCGAAGTAGAAGAGGAGGACGCAGAAACAGGCGAAGAAGGGGAGAGGTCCACCTTGGAATCAACATGATGTTGTTCAGGCGGAGGAACTGATTGAACAGTAGCCGAGACATTTGGGACCACAGAGGTTGAAAACAACCAAACAGGCAACCCAACAGTTAACCCAGGAAGGGACAACGTTGCCATATAAGGAGCACCAACATTTCCAAAAGGAGGAAAATGACTAGGATTCCCATCGGAGGGGATTCCTTGGTTGGTGAACTCTGGAAAAGTTGCCATCAACAACTCAAAACCGCACACGGGCTAAAAACCAAGGCACACAATCAAACGGCCAACAAGAAAACTCTAAAAGGGCATATGATCGCGGGTGATTTATTTTACCACATTGAAACTTAGAAACTTCATCGTTTCATGTTTTAAGAGTCGAGAAACGGATGAAAGATGACTCTATCTCTTTCAGTTTTGAAGCAAGCGTGAAAGGACAAGCGCTTGGTGATCTTTTCAAATTTAAGGAGTCAGATAAGATCAAAATGACTGCTCAGGAGTACTAGGCAAAGGGTGTACCAAATAACCGTGAACTGCAATATACACCTTGGTTTCAAAATGAAAGAGAAATCAACCAAGGACTTGACGTACGTGCAGGCAATCTCCCCGAATGCTGTGTTCGGTGTATCACGGGTATAGGGCGGCAGACTCGGCTTCCTATGGATAAAGGATAGAAACCTAGTGGGGTCTCCCTTTATATACGCGACGGTATGGGGAGCACAAGTCCGTACTAGCGCTGTCTAAAGCCAAAAGGCGAACGACAGCTACTAGGTTTAACGACGCCGAAACACGTCTCTAACCTAGACCTCTAAATGTTTCGTTAATGTTTCAATGCTTCCTTAGGTTAATTGAATAAATTTTATGGTTGATCTTCAATTATGTTTCGGTTTCAAGGCCCTACCGTATGTCATCTGATAATCTCCTATATGCAGCTATATGAGAAAAGAAAACTTTTCAATTTGATGAATGCTATCTAGTTAAGGGAAGAGCTTCAAACAATGATGCAACAAACAACAAAACTGAAAACGAAACTTTTCCAAACTAGATGACTTTCACTATCCAAAAGTATTCTAAACATTCAACGAAGCGAATTATGCAATGTAATCTATGCAAAATCCTTTTTCCGAAAACTATGCAATTGTAATCTATGCACAATTTCCTTTTCTTTTCAAATAATAAGAATGCACTCAATGCATTTTTCGATGAAATGAGAATCTACTTAATGCATGCTTTCAATGAAAGAGAATGCACTCAAAGCGATTTTTAGTTTTCAATCATTAAACAATGTGATCTAAGTTCAATGATAAATCTCAAAATACTCTTCAATGCAATGTGATCTAATGCATTTTAACAAAAAGAACACTTTGAGACGAAAACTAAATAAACACAAATATTCTTAATGAAGGATGAATGCAAAAGAGATGTAAACAAACACTAAGAATGCAATCGTTGTTTCAAACACTTTGTCACGAAATCCCTCAAAAGGCAACAAGACATATGAGGTCAAACACAAAGAGGACTTCCAAAGCAAGAGATCAAAACAAGGCATTCATTCCCTTTTACATCAAACAATCATGGAAAGAAGACATTTCAAAGAATGAGCAATGTAATCTATGCTCATACAGTGAAAAGACCGGAAGGGAAAGACACACTGGTGAAGGATTTAGGGAAAAAGTCTCAATTTTCATACACCCTGAAATTGGCTCGACTTGTACATTGACAACTAGCGCCAACTGGCATGACTTGCACACTGACAACTAGCGCCAATGGCCAATTGGCGCGGGTTGCTAACTGACAACAAGCGCCAACGCCTGAAAATGAAAAAACAAAGAATTTCTCCCAACCAAGACCAGACTCACCACTTCAAGCAGAATCTCCAAGACTCAAATGAACCATGTGATCTAGGCTCAAAGCGAGACAGACACAGATCAAGCTCAGAAAGCTCAAAAACAGAGTAAACCCTAGTACCTTACAGGATCGGCGCGACTGTAAGGCTGAAACTAGTGCCAGAATAGAATTGGCGTGGGTAATACACTAGCAACCTGGGCCAATTAGCGTAACTGTCAAGCTGAAAAGTGTGCCAGTCGAGTTTACCAGTCAAAAATAAAAAAGAGCAATCCAACAAGCAGACCAGTGATGATCAAGCTATCAAAAACCAAATTCATAGAAAGAAACAGCCCAAAAGAGCTGATCAATCAAGAAGAATCAAGAAACAACTGAAAAGATGAGACAGTGCTCCAAGTGTTCAGTTTACAAAATAAACCGAAGATTGACTGAAGAAGCTTTGATCTACTTCACAATTGCAGAGCAAAAGCATTTCGAAGGCTATCTGGCCAACTTCAGGCTCCGTCTATAGCTCATAAAACGAATGACAACAAGCTAACGATCCCTAGTGGAGTTGCCAATTTGTTGTGGAGGTAAATCCCCTCTGCGGACAGAGGCGATCCATACTAGCCCAGACCGGGTCTAGCAACAATCAATCATGCTATAGCACAGGTTCCTAATTGCAAATAAACCAACTAGTGATGAAGGCTTACCTGGAATCCAATGCAGTTTTTGTAGAAGAGGTGGCGCTCCCGTTCCTCAGCTCTGGCAGATCACGATCCCCACGATCTCCGTGATGGGACACCTGCACATGCGAGAAAAAAAACAAATGCAAGCGTAAAATCTAGTAGATGCAACTATATGTCAGTCGGGGAAAAGGACATAACTCATCATCATAAACGACAAGAGTGGAACCATAACCAATAGTCGTTCATTAATAATCAATCGAAAAGGAAATTACAACCGCATAGTTAAATGACGCTGAATTCTCCTTCGGAGGGGTCGCCCGAGCGAGAACACGTCTTGAAAATCCTATCAAGGATGGGAAAAACCTATCTCTTCGGATCTTGACGATAGTCTCCTTGCTTAAATTGGCCTTAAGGGAATTATGGAGGGCTCTTGCGGCATAAGGCTCTTGGGAATTTGGGGAACTTCAAGACTTGAAGAATAGCTTGCTATGGAGATGGGCAAGCTTTTATAGATGAGAGGATTTGGGATCCCTTGGGATCCATATGATCATGGGATTGGCCTATCATTCAAAAAGCTTCCATGAGGTGTGACCGATGAAAGAATGCCAGACGTGACGAAACCTCCCAACTCCGAGATAGATATCGGTTCTGGATCGATTAGGACGAAACTTCCGCCGTTTATTTTTAAAACATCTCCCAAATTGGATTGTTGTCGTCTGCGACTCAGGATAGAGCACCAAGCGCGGCCTCTTTGAAGTATTTTCCCCATTGGCGCGGGTCTTGAACTTCACACTCCTTGATGCTAAAGGGCCATTTTCGGGGTTTTTCACGGGGAGATGTCTTTAGGGCAATGAAAGCTCTTGTTCGGAGGGATGTCATGCAAGTGGTTTCAAGCCATGTCCTTTGCTCACGAGGTCACAAAGGAAATGAGCCCTCCAATGTGCGGGACGGGGATTGCGGGGACGGTGAACAAATTGCTTGTAGTAACATTTACTTTTGCTCATTGTACATAACATTGCGAGTTTAGATGGGATTGGATGTTTTCCTTACAAATTTGAAGCCGGAGAGAAGGCCCTAAGCTTTGAAAGAAAAAAATATCATAAGTATGAATAAAGCGAGCTCGAGAAAACAATTTCAAGAGCGACACTGATCGAAAGGTCGAGGGCTATTGATCTTAAAGTTCTTGACATTTCACCAAAGAAATGCCATCCCCATGTGGAGCCAACGCTTTGTTAGGGTCCTATAATAATAGGACTCATAATTTTGAATTGAATATGATTAGTCTTGTAATATGTACATACTTTTCTTTACGCAAAATTTTTTTTCCCATATTATGTAAAAGGGTAAAAGTCCTAAAAAGAGAAAAATCAAAGATTTCGAAAGAAAAAAGATCAAAAAATAATGTAAGATATGAACCCCAACAAAAAAAGAGATAAAGATAAATCATGAAAGTGATGCAAATTTAAATGCCACTACTCTTTCTTGTATTTTTCAAATTAAGATTGTAGTGCGGCTTGTCAAAAATGCCACAATCCATGAAGGTCAAGCTGGTTAATCTTGATATTTCATGCTTTAAATTTCATGCTAATAGATAGAGAATAAAAATCTAGCCAAACTATTTAATCTTGGCAAGTTAGCGAGATAGGTAGAGAATAATAAATTAGCTCAACGGTTTAATGCGAGCCATTGGAAGTAATAAGGATAAAATTAAATAGTTTGTTGTTAAAAGACGAGAAAAAAAAGGTCTTGTGAGCTCAAATGCACCTAAGGAAATGAAGAAAAAATGTTAGGTTAGATGATGGGTAGGAAAAAGAAGTTTTCACAAGGCATGGATAGCAAAAATTGATTATTTCATATTTACTAATTTCCCTTTAAACTCATTTCCCTTGTAAAAAATACCTCTTCCCTTCATATTTATCTTTTTTCCCCTTACTTCACTCATTTTTTCTACAAAAAAATCCCTTTTCCTTAGTTAAAAAACCTATTATCTTTGGAAAAGTAAAACCTTTAATTAACTTCCATTTTCATTCAAAAATACACCCAAAACCCCCAAATTACACTTATCCTAAGTATTCGTTTAGGATATGTCGGGCCTCACTATGAAAATTTCACACCAATATTAGTTTTAACACTATCCTTTGTGTATTTTTATAAATTCTTGCACATTTTTAAAATCCCACATTATATTCGAGTTAATCCCTCCATTTACATTACTCATTTGATTAACTTTATGTATTAACTCCTGCATATAAAACACATGTACCCCAAGTATTATATTAACTCCCTCCTATATTTACATCCCCAACCCCTTAAGTTAATTTAATATATAGTTTTAATTCCCCACGTTTGATATATCCACGAACCCACCTTATAACTCCGCTACATAATAACATTTTTACATATCCCATGTCGCATGACATTATTCCTCGGGCCACTTTGTCAAATCCCCAACAAGTTCCACCGCTGTTGCCGGTAGTCGGATCGAGATCCATCGGATCCGGGATGACCAATAACGTCTTACGCATCCCCGATCATCCAAACTTTAACCACCCCAAGGCCTTGCGAAATGAGAATTTTTCGCACCCCTATCCCACGGCTACGTGGCAATATACTATTGTGTCACATCCTCAAAAATTATCACCGCCCGGCCACTTCTGCTTGATGCGAAAACCACTTAGCGGTATTTAAACACATTATCAAACCACCGCTTGCTTTGAAATTTAACCCACGCATTAATAATGTTTAACCACTTTGATTGGTTCAAAAAAATCCATAAGACCTCCCTTTTGTGCCCTTTCGCCATTTTATGTTACAAGTTTGCTTAAAGCGGAGCCACTTTGCCAAGCCTATTTCGAAAGCAAAGATCACTACTGTCGACCTTGTTTTAAGCCAAAAAGTTCAACGGAATTCAAACTGTGCTATTATTGAGGCTTGATTGCGAGAAATAATCAAAAGCTCTACAAAGACCGAGTGAAGCCACAAGAAAACCTCCACTTGCATCCGAGAATCACCTCTGCCAAGCCATAAAATCACCCTTTCCGGGTATTCCTTAGTGCAAAAGGTATGTTCCTAAATCTATAAAAAAGTAACAAAGTAATTGAATCATTTAGGAGCCTTTGCGGACCTAAAGAAATCCCAATTTCTTCCCAATCCTTTTTTTCTAACGAGACCTTAGGCGACTTTTCACGAAATTCCCAAGGCACCGAGACTATTTGTGATCAACGAGAGTAAAATTGATCAATTGAAGCATTGTAGACGAAGAAAAATCCCTGTTTTCATCTCAAACCCTTTTGCACACTTCAAATAATCTTTCCATAGTATTTTAAGGGCCAAAACCTATTTTTTCTAAATCAAAAGAGTAATCAATTAATCAAAATTAACAAAAACATGGCTTCTCAAAGCATTGTATTAGTTAATCCCCTACAACCTCCGATTGTGGATGTAGAACACACACCTTTGGCGGACGGATATTTTTAAAATTAGTAACCACATCCTTTGAGTTTAACCTTCTTGAGCTCCTTCTTTGGAGCCATGACAAATCAATTGACCAAGGTGATGAGCTTTTCATTTGGGAATCCAATTTGCCCAAGTGTGTAGTCCCATAGATTTCCCGATGTACTAGGAGGTCATCAAACTCTATCAAACTTGTTATTTCCCTTATCAAAGAGCCATTGTAACCCCTGGAAAAGAAGTTTTGTTCACTATCCTGCAGTTGATTCAATTAACCGAGATGCTACGAAGGAATCAACTAAGCCGGAGGATGAAACCCCTTTGTCTATTGAGACCCTTACCCGGTTATATACGAGATGTCTGGACTTCCCCGAAGGTTCCATATATTCCAAACATTCATCCCCTCATCGATGCAGAGACTCCCAAGACCAATCCACCTTATCCGAAGATATTTTTTTCTGCGAGAGAACCAAACATATCATTACAATGTTGCTCTTCTATTTTGGGTTATTTTAATGATGAGCATGTGGATGCTTCGGTCTTAGGGATTTTGTCTATTTTCACCCACAGTCGCAGCCTCCTACTACCATTTTCAATTTTTTCCTAGTACATTACGTCATACTATGCATGAAAAAAATGTGAAAAATGTACGAAGAAAAGGTGTCTTTTACAGTATTCACTTTTGTTTTATTCCACATGTACTTATACTTCCAAGCTGAAAAATTTGCTATCAACCTTCGAGAAATTAGATGTTGAAGGTAACCCATGATTAGTTATCTTTTGGACTTCCTGTAATCGGGAAGGAATGAAAACGGAGTTCACATACACATATTTCATTAACTCTTTCATCCATCCTATTGTCAACATGTTGAACGGCAACATTCAACCAAGAGTCAATGAGGAGATTAAAAGATTCTTGTAGTTATCGGAACACAATAGGGTTGGATATTGGTACCTTTACCAAAATCACACGAAATTAGGGTATATGGATCTAATATTTTTCCATATAAGCTACCCAAATACCTCCCAATGAGGTTATTTACGAGTTGAGAATGTCGGACGGATCCTTAATTCGATGGAATCAATTTCTTGGTAGCCAATAAAGAACACTGGGTTTAAAATAAATAATCGAAGTTGGTATTTTTATTTATAGCAATAGAGATGCATGTCTACAAGTAGAAAAATATTTACGGGAATTTAAGTTCGATTCGAGTTTCTAGTGGTATTATAATCCTTTAGGAGCTAATAAGAAAATTAAGAGTCAAATGTAAATTAACTCCTTATGTACATGAGTCCATGCCATATATAGAGAAGTAATCCAATCATTACGAATGGTTGGAGAACACTTTGAAGAAGGCTTGGAGAAACCCGGCAAAAACTCGATGCAATCATGCAAACTCCATCCCCACAAGATAGGAACTCTAAGAGAGGCGAGAGAAGAAGGGTCTTATACGACTTTGAAACTACCTATGAAACTAAATTCAAGTTGATGTACGAGGAAGAAACCAAAATTGAATCTTGTATAAGAACAAATTGAAACAATTTAAATCCTTCATATTGAAGCGATTGGTGAAAGACAATGCCCCCTCTTGTAGTTTTACGAAGAAACACACCCACCTTCAACATCAAAAAATCACATGATTCAAAAGTGGCATAGTGTTGAAGTTTCCTCTTCAAATAAACGAGCGAGAGAAAGAGATCGATATTATGTAGAAGTATAAAGAGATCAAGATCGGGAATGAGGCCCTCCAAAGGAGGTGATCGCATATACTCAATGCGGGAAACGGTCACCTAGTGACCAAAGAATATTACTTTTTACGCATTTTACTACAAGACTAGAAATATGCGAGATGACCTTCCTACAACCCACGGTGAAGCATCTCAAATCATCAACAGATTATAAAAATACATCATATGAATTTTTAGGCTCGGGATCTTCATCCTACTAACGCGAAGAATTTCACAAGAAAGTTGGTGAAATGGTGTACTCTACCATGACTAATAAAGCCATGAGTGTTCGGAAGATGCAAAACACTCTAGGGAACATCAAAAGATCAACTAAATCTAGAAAAGGATTCCTCCAAAGCCAAATATAACGGGATTAAATCTCTAGAAGAGTTGGTCATAGAAGTGGGATATGATCCCAGCTAACATCAAAGTTGAAAATGAACTTATCAAGAAAAAGAATGCGGACATTGTTGCATTAAAGAAGAAACTAAAATTTCCACCTACGAGCACCCACGGGGGAAAAAGAAGTATTATAGGATGCAAACCAAAAATTTGAGATTATGAATCTCATTCTTCACTTAACTACCCAAATAAAAGAAATGGAAAATGAAATGGACAAGCTAGTACAAGAGAAAAGAATCCCGGCAAGGAAGTAGTCCCGTCAATGTTATTCCTACGGTCATTACGATTTATCCCTTCTACTACTAGCAAAATCATTAGCCCCATCGGTCAATAGCTACAACACGCCTATTACATCAACAACTACTTCGGCAACGGGAGATAATCTGACATCGGTGCTGACTCTAGTGTTGAGGCAAGTAAACTAGTAAAATCAATGCGAGGAAATGTCCATCCAAACAAATGAAATAAAAACGAGACTCAAAGAACAAATCAAAATTTTGGAGGATGAAAAAAGAAACTACTTCAAATCATGCGAGAAGAATGAGCTTGCTAGAAGACACACATATTGGCGAGAGAAAGTGCGAAGCTAGAAAAAGAGAGCTGACATTGAAAGAACCACTTGCTCAAGCCAAGAAGTAGTTGTGGGCCAAGCTATCATTGACTGCTTGTCAATGATATTTTTCCATCAATTCAATTTAAATTTTAGTAAAAGGATTTGGTCAAGGAAGCAAATGAATCCATTTTAGAAAATCAAGGAATAACTTGGTAAAGAAGCTTGAGGAGAAAATGAAATTATTAAGTTTCTCAATTCCAATAATAAACAAGAATTAGAGGAAATTGGAATTAGTGGCGGGATAGAGACAATCCTAGAAGTCGGGAAGATGATTTCTAAGAGAAACTTAATGAAATACGAGTTGGAAGAAAAATGCCCGGAACATGGAGCTTGCCATTACTATATTTATGGTAAAATTTGATGTTTTGAGGCGAGAAGGTCTCCCAAATCCTCTGGTTATTAATGACGGAGTTAATGAAACATGAGGATTATGATAAAAAAAATCGAGAGAAGTAGCAAAGGAACAAATCAATAATTCGGCCATGAAAGGAATTCCATCTGTAAAGATCACTTCATCAAAGTTTTGAGAACCTTTTCTACCTCCAACATGAGGTAAAATATTTGTTCATTAACAAGCATACTTTTTCAAAGTATACGAGTAGCGATGAGATATTCAAAAAGAATGGCAAAGATAAAATTACCACACTCTACGGAGAAGATTGGTAGAAATTGAATGATTTACTTTGACAAGTAAAACATTAAAACGGGGCGGATCACATTAAAAAGTATCGAGTTAAAGTGTATCGGATGAGAAAGCGAAATTGAAAGTAAAAAGCGACGGCGTGAAGGACACTCAACGAAGCCAACATTGAGCAAAAAACCGAGAGAGAAATACAAAAAAAATATCAATAAATCAAACGAGCGATTCAATAAAAAGAAGGAATAGATTTCATTAATTAGATAGTTGTCTCTATCTTCTTGCATGAAGATATTTATTTTCCTTGAATAATTCCTAAGTTTGTTTTAGGATATTTTGTTATTATAAATACTTGACAACTCGAAGTAGTGAGTGTGGATTGTGGATTGCTTTGAACACCTCTATAGATGTATTGATTTGAACCAGAGGGTTCTTTTGTACCATTTTCAAGTTAGCGGTATTTGGATTGAGCAATAAATAGATTATATTATTGGATTCATGTGTTGAGCCACATTTAGTGAAGTGCTTTCAAGTGTTGTTCTCTGTTATTTTCTTAAACTTTTCACATACTTAGATTTTTTTATGAATATAAATGTTTAACGGGGAGTTTTATTTCGGAATTTGTTTAAAAACACTATGTCTTGAATTGTTATTTCATTTACATGTGTTCTTTTGATATCCGGAGTAGGGAATTAATTGCTCCCTAGTTTCGATTAACCTACTTGTCATTTTCACTCATTATACTGTTGAGAATGCGGCAAGATGATGGAGCTTAGTGAAATGAAGTCGCCTTCACTAAGTGGGCCTGACGGGATACAGCGCAAAGTCTATTTTTAGACTATGTCTATTTTTAGACATATGGAGCATGGTTCGGGGATTCCCGGTTTGAGATTCTTGGAGCATTGGTCATGTTGGTAAAAATAGATGAGAATCTATTTTTTAGGTCGAAAGAAGGTCGAGAGAAAGTCTATTTTTGAAGTTGCCTCTCTAAAAATAGGGAAGTCGGAAATATTATTTACCCTTAATAATATTTGGACTCTAAACGACGAGTTTACTCTCTTGGAGCACTTCGAGTTTGAGCTACGGATGTGGCACATGCAGCGTTGCCCCGGAAGGAAATACACTTTTCTTATGGGTTATTGAGCTCATGCATGGTTGACTTCGATTCGAGAGACTTCGGTGGCGAGAAGTTTGGAGGAGTTAATGAGACGGGGAATGGTGGAGTTGTGTTCTGTTTATTTTAGTTGAACTAGTTGAGATTAGTTTAACTAGCTAATCAATTAGTTATGAGTGGAGTGAATTAAATATTATTTAATTACATTAATTAGTAACTCATTATTCAACTCAAGAACACATCGAGTTCACTACGATTGCATGATCGATTCGGTGGAGACCGAGTGGAAGAGGTAGATGAAAGGGTGGAATTAGCTATCGGTGGCGACATCGGTTGTGCATGAGTTATGCACCACACTTGGAGGATTTGTCCATGACAATTGCGCGAGTCGAAGCCAAGGAGAGATTCGAACCTTGGATCTCTATATAGACGAGGCTTGAGTTGCGTAATAGAGGCTAAGGCAATTAGCGGTGAGTTTTGAACCCGGTAACCTATTCAAGGCGGGCTAAATTGTGGGTAAGCGCGTATGAGAAAGTGCTTGAGTACTTGTGAGGAGTATTGTCTTACGAGTTGTTACATGATTTCTACATTATAATATACACAATAGATGTGGGTGTTTTTCAGCTTTAAAAGCTTTCCCCATACATCATGTGTGTTAATGTGTATGATGATTTCATGTGTTATCGCTTGATTTTATTTCCGCATGTGTGATGATGCGAGTGGAAGAGATTATGTGTTGCATTTAAATTCGAGGTGTATGTGATCGGGATAGTCTCGGTGGATAATTAATTATTATTCGGCAAATTTCTACATGGTATCGGAGCTATTGAAGCGAGAGATTGATCATCACGGTGATTACAAACTTATTTCGGTAGACGAGAGTACTGCATGCGGGCCGAGGTAGCCTGCGGATTCATATTTCTTCGAAAAGTGAAAGGTGCGGTAAATGCCCCTTGCGGTCAATCTCCGTGCTAGAAATAATTTGTTCTCACGGATCTAGAGCAAGCTGAGCTTTGAGGTGGAATTCGAAAATTTTGCGGCGGATTTTGTTTTCTTGGTGCCAGGTGTTGAAAATGTCTTTCAACGGTTTGCGACTTGAATATGCTCTTAAAGGCAGAGTTCGAATTATGTTTCATGGAAGGATCGCATGGAGGCGGTATTAGAAAATAGTGGTACGAAGGAATTCAGTGCAGATGCGTATGTCCAAAAGCCCATTGATCTCTGTGAAGTCGAAGCATGGCAAAAGAAGATGGCGAAGTGTCGAAAAATCTTGTTGGAGGGCATCGAGGGATCATATTGTATCCGGCCCGACTGCATGGAAAGGCTACTCCATATTTAATGTGGAAAGCTTTGACGGATCTATTCCGGAAGTAAGAGTGACCAAAGGAAAGTCGAGCGCTCAAAGATAAGCTCGGGAACATCAAGATGGAGAAGGGCGACGATGTCGCCGCCAAATACCTCACGAAGTTCACTCGGTGTAGAGATGAGAGTGGGAAGTGTGGGGGGTGATGCTTGTCGAAGAGCGGGTACATGGTCGACACCGGCTCTCCTTGGTCTTAGAAGGCTTGGCACTCATATCAAGATAGTGTCGATGGTCGGGGAGAAGGCTGCTTAGGGATGGGAGCGCCTTTGGGCGGATCTCATGCGAGGAGGAGGAGATAAGGAGGACTACTCGAGATGGATCTTCATCAAGGGAGGTGATGAAGAAAAGCTGGCAGCTTTGGTTGCCAAAGCAAAGAAAGGAAAGGGTAAGAAAACCTCTCATTCGGGTGCAAAGGGAAAGAAGCGAGGATATGGCGAAAGGTGAAGTGTTTTCAACTTTGCCATGATCACGAGACATTATGCTACCAATTGTCCAAAGAAGAAGAAGAACAAGCAAGCGAGGAAGATGTCTGCAGATGGGAGAAGCCTTGGCGTAACGGTTCGAGCTTGAATTTTCAACGATCGCATGCTTGGTTTCAAGTGTGATGGGATTGGTGTGGTTCTTGGAGCCGGCAATGCATCATTTCATATGACGGGAGATCGTGATTTGTTCTCGAGATCTACGGAGGACAAAGATTTGGGTGTGCACATCGAGATGGGTGATGATGGTAGTTACGGTCGCGTGCGGTATGCATGCCATATCCTTTCGAGAGGGAGTACGGTAAGCCCTTTGTATTGAAGGATGTCATGCATGTACCTAGATTGAAGAAGAACTACGATTTCAATAGCGATGTTGCGAGGATAAGGGGTATGATGTGGTCTTCAACGAAGGAAAAGCCTTCTGCGCGATAAGACTACTTGAAAGGGCCGGAAGATAGGGGTTCGAACTCGAGAACGCTTTATCGGTTGAAGGTAGATGGGCTGTATGACTATGGCATGCAAGGCGGGAGAAGTGGTGAGCGAGATGATGAGGGCGAGCTGCATGCGCACGAGGAGATTGGGCCACCTTCACCATGGAGCTTTGAAGATTCTGCCCCGGCGATTTCTCTTGGACTTCCTAAGGGCACTCTTGCGCGATCGGATCGGGTCGAAAAGGGTGTACTTTAGGGAAGTATGTGAAAGCCACCTTTCACGAGAAGGATAGTTAGCGCCACGACTTGATCCTTGAGAGAGTTCACACGGAGACTTGTGTGGTCCTTTCTCCGGTTGCTTCGACGGCAAAGCACGAGGTATTCATGTGATCTTTGTTGATGATTTCTCTCGAAAGTCGTTTGGATCTTCTTCATGCGAGAAGAAGAAGCGATTACATATCGCGAAGTTACTGATGAGTTTTAAAAGCGCGGTCGAGAAGGAGTCGGGGGAAGAAGGTGATTGCTCTACAGGGAGTGATAACGGTGGTGAATTCATCTCGAGTGCGAATTCAAGGAGTTACTGCGAGCGCGAAGGGATTCGGAGAGAGCTCATCGCACCCCATAACCCACAACGAGAACGGGGTGGTTGAGCGGAAGAACTTGAACGATCGTGGGTGTTGCACGGGCGATGTTGCATGATTAGGGCCTACCCCTTCACTTGTGGGTTGAGGCATGCAATACAACGATGTATGTACGAGAACCGTTGTCCTCACAAGGTTCTTGGCATGAGTACACGGAGGAGAGCTTATTCGCGCAGAGGCACGATATTTCCCATTTGCGGATTTTTGGTTCTCCTATCTACATGCATGTGACGAAGGATGCGAGAAGGAAGGCTGGATCAAGCTGTTGAGGTTGGAATATTTGTATGGGGTACAACCGTACACCTCACAACTACAGTGTATTTTTTCAAACGGTCGCGAAGGCTTGTTGTGCGACAGAGGATATAAAATTTCGGGAGGAGAAAGCCATGCGGTGTTCGCTTGAGAGGGAGCTACACTTGCATGCGAGATGAGAGGTTGTTAGTTCCTAAGGAGGAGCTTCGGATGTGGATCAGCCACGAGAGGAAGTTCGAGGAGGTGGAAGAAACCACCCATGCAACACCAACCATCGGAGGGCGCATGCGCACTACGGGAAAGCTGAGCGGCGGCTCGGGATGTAGAGAAGGTTGTAGGACCACCTACGACGCACGGCGCGGCGGAGGCGATCCTTGGGATCGAGCTCACCTTTGGATACATGGCTCTTGTGAGTCAATGTGTTGTGACGGAGCCATCCTCTTTTGAGGAAGGTTTGTGGAGGACCCACATGGGTTGATGCCATGATCGAAGAATATGATTCAATCGTCGGGAACGGTCGCATGGGAGATTGTCCCAAGGGCTGGTGGGGAAATCGGTGGTGGGTTCGCGATGGATCTGAGGTGAAGCGGGCGGGCGGCGGGAGTGTGGAGAAGTACAAGGCGAGATTTGTCGCACTGATGAAGGCTTTTCACGGATCGGGGATTGACTATGAGGAGACCTTTGCACTGTCGCAAGGTACTCTTCCATACGGACGATCCTTTCTCTCTCGGCGCGGATGGGGTGGCACATTCATCGGATGGATGTGAAAGGTCTGTGTTCCTCAATGGAGTTATTGAGGAGGAGGTGTACATAGAGCGACACGAAGGTTTTGAGATCTTCGGCGGTGAGTCGCATGTGTGCTCGAGCCCAAGGAAACCTTTGTACGGAGCTTTGAAGCAAGCACCTCGTGCTTGGTACACTCGGATAAGACGGCTACTTCTTTCGGGCTTGGATTCTCCGAGAGTGAGGCGGATCCAAACTTGTGCCCGGATTGTGGTGGAGGGGAAGCTGTTGATCATCGTACTGTATGTAGATGATCTGATTTTGACTGGCGATGAGCAGTTGATACTTTCATGCAAGGAGGATCTTGCACGAGAGTTTGAGATGAAGGACTTGGGCATCCTTCATTATTTTCTGGGATTGGAGATTTGGTAGCGCAGCGGAGGACTGTTTGTTTCTCAGGGCAAGTATGCTCGGGAGATTCTGGAGAGGTTCAACATGCAAGGCTGCAAGCCTGTTGACACTCCTCTTCCTGGTGGTTGGAGGAAGGAGGATGCTACTTCAGCAGAGGTAGTGGATGCCACTGTCTATCGACAGTTGGTGGGGTCGCTTATGTATATGGTCAATACACGACCCGATATATGCTATGCAGTTAACCAGCTTTCACAAGCTATGGTTAAGCCTACCAAGCTCTTTTGGAAGGCGGGCAAGCATGTATTGTGCTATATTAGAGGCACATCGGGATATGGTTCATGGTACAGACAGGAGGATCAGTTGAGGCAGCATGGCTTCACAGATTGGTATCATCATATCAGAGATTATGTTCAACGGAGAATCATGATGCTTTCATATGTTCCCACGGAGGATCAGGATGCCGACATCCTGACGAAGGCGCTCACCAGGAGCAAGTTCGAATTCCACAGAGGCAGGATAGGGGTTGCAGATAATCCATATCTTGCTGAGAGGGAGTGTTGAGAATGCGGCAAGATGATGGAGCTTGGTGAAATGAAGTCGCCTTCACCAAGTGGGCCCGCAGGCGAATTCTGGCGCAAAGTCTATTTTTAGACTATGTCTATTTTTAGACATATGGAGCATGGTTCGGGGATTCCAGTTTGAGATTCTTGGAGCATTGGTCATGTTGGTAAAAATAGATGAGACTCTATTTTTAGGTCGAAGAGGTCGAAGGCTATTTTTAGACTGCCTCTCCTAAAAATAGGGAAGTCAAATATTATTTACCCTTAATAATATTTGGACTATAAACAACAGTTTACTCTCTTGGAGCACTTCAGTTTGAGCTACGGATGTGGCACATGCAACTTCCAGAAGGAAATACGCTTTTCTTATGGGGTATTGAGCTCATGCATGGTTGACTTCAGTTAGGACTTCAGTGGCAGAAGTTTGGAGGAGTTAATGAGACAGATAGTGGAGTTGTGTTCTGTTTATTTTAGTTGAACTAGTTGAGATTAGTTTAATTAGCTAATCAATTAGTTATGAGTGGAGTGAATTAAATATTATTTAACTCATTAATTAGTAACTCATTATTCAACTCAAGAACACATCAGTTCACTACAGTGCATGATCAGTTCAGTGGAGACCAGTGAAAGAGGTAGATGAAAGGGTGGAGTTAGCTATCAATGGCGACATCAGTTGTGCATGAGATTTGCACCACACTTGGAGGAATTTCCCATGATGATTGCGCTGTCAAGCCAAGGAGATTCGAACCTTGGATCTCTATATAGACAGGCCTAGATTGCACAATAGAGGCAAGGCAATTAGCGGTGAGTTTTGAACCAGTAACCTGTTCAAAACTGAGCTAGATTGTGGGTAACTGTATGAGAAAGTACTGAGTACTTGTGAGGAGTATTGTACTGAGTTGTTACATGATTTATCCATTATAATATACACAATAGCTGCGGGGTTTTCAGCTATAAGCTTTCCCCATACATACTGTGTTAATGTGTATGATGATTTGATGTGTTATCACTTGATTTTATTTCCGCATGTTTGATGATCTGAGTTGATCTGAGTGGAAGAGATTATGTGTTGTGTATGAAGTTCAAATAGTATGTGACCAGGATAGTCTCGGTGGATAATTAATTATTATTCAGCAAATTTTTAATACAGAATCCTTAAGTGCTCTATTGCTCTCTTATCCTGATTGAAACCACTTCACCTTTCAGCCTAAAGATCTAAATCAGCTCAGCTATTTTGCCCAGTGAAAATTTTTCTTTAGACCTTGATCCTACTTCTGTTGATGGATACATTAACTCCATTAGCCCAATGGTAAGCAGACCTTCATCTATCAATCTGAATTAGTGATTCCGCCACCAAACCAAATCAAAATCTGAAACCAATTTATCCTACATAACTAGCCTAAAATCAACTAAAATCAACAAAGAGAAATCATAAAGAGAGCCCTCTCTGAGCATTAGGAAGGCTAGATCCTAAAGCTTAAAAGTAGTTTTGTGGTTACCTCTAAATTTCCTTAACTGAAAAGCATAACAACCCTGGGAAATTATTGGAGTGATAACATATTCCATAGTCATTGAATTTATACCATTTTCTCCCAAATATGCTCCTTGATGAATTTCATCAAATAGTTGGTCTACAACTTGTGAATTGTAAGTTCCTTCCCTTTCAAGCTTCAAATTTTTCTCCGTACAACCTCAATTTTATAACCTTACTTGTAATACACTTTATAACATATCTAAACACCCGAGTACACCATTAGGATAGTGGGAAACTTCAAGTTTTCCTTCCACAAACTCACAATTTCATGCTTGATACCATACTTGTATTGTATTGTTAATAAATTAATGCATTCAATATGACAAGTAAGTTTACACAATCATCATGAAAACATTATGCAATTATAATTAAAATATTCACAATTGTATATGCAAATCATTCTTGCAACATGATAGTATTTCAATCCATAATTTACACAACCTTAATTTTGTATTTATATAATGGACCATAACATTTATTTGTATGAAATAATGCACCAATTGATTGTAGAGATAGGATGTTTGACCCCACCATATGCTATATTCAAACTAATTCTTTCTACAATAAGCCACCTCTAAGCTAGGCCTATAAGTCCACGAGGATGAACACTTATGGCTAGCTCTAATCCTCATATGAACATAGCCCAATTCCCAATCTATTAAATGGTTGATTCACCCTCCTAGCAACCCCAAATCAATAGTTCTCTTTCCTCTTCAGCTTGCACAATCCAAAAAAAGGAATCCCCTTCTTTGCATTGTAGTCACATACGCCATTCCGTTTCTTTTATGGGCTCCAATGTAGACTGGCCATGAATCTCTATGTTAAAAATTCAATGAATTTCCAATAGTTAATTTTCCTTAATGAAATTTGTTTTCCATGCATATAGACATAGTTCCTCACAATCCTTTTTCCATATTTTATTATGGACATAACAGGGTAGCTTAGAGTTGAGACCATTTTTTTCCTATGAAATGATAAACAATTCCCTAAATGATGCACAACAACAAAAAATGATGGGTTATATTTTCATGTCCACAACTAACCATGTGGCTTCCTAAAAACCCATGCAACTACCTTAGAAACTCATACTAAGGTTGATATGGATTAAAAATCATAAAATCAAAGACTTAGGCTTATGATAAAAAGTAATATTTTTATTTTCACCCCTTTTCTCCCAAGCCCCCTTTCATTTCTCTCTTATGGAATCATATCCCCATTGATGTTCTTCCCTTCTCGACCTATAGCCATTGATGTATTTTCTTTTTATTATTATCTTTCATTGTACAATAAATACATAATTTATCACTTTGCCCTTGACTATTTATTAAATACTCAAATATGCATTGTTAATATGGGGATGAAAACTAGGATTTTATATTCCCTTTGTCGCATACCCCACTATCCCACAATGTACAAGGGTGGTTGGATATTCAATGGAGGTTGTCAAAATAGTTTGAGCATCCATTCAAAGCTAATTTTCCCAATTGGATATCTAAGCTAAATATGGTGTCCATGTGTATTGAATTGCATTAAGATTTCTTTGTGATTGTATTATGTGTATCCCTATTTTACTTTTGGTTTTGATGTCTACCAATGAATAGTGGGAATGTAATTAAGAGGGATTCATAACCATACTTTTGGATTTACTACATTCTTGATATTCCTTGTCTAATAGGGTATAAAAAAATTACTACTACCACCGTAGGATGTAAGTCCAAGCTCAAAGATCGAATAACTGTAGAAAATCCACATAGATTCAAACTTCTAATTGTAATATGCTAAGACAATAGACTTGAATCTTTTCTACCAAATGCGGAAACTAATAAATGATCGCGTAATATTCCAAATTTTCCATCAGCTAATTGGAATATTAGAGTTCTTACTTTTGTTATCTATTTAAGTAAATAAAAGGGTGGAGGGACCCATAAACCCAGTAGATGAATAAAATCCACTTCTATAGTGTGAATGTGGGTTAATTTAGTAGTGGAGTAGCATTATGGTGTAGTGGAGCAGCATAATAATGAAGAAAGAGTTGAGTTCATAGAGCATTAATGAGGAAGATGATGGAGATAGTGGAGGAATAAATGCAAGATGATAGAGATAGTGGAGAAGCAATTACAGAGATGATGGAGGAAGTGGTGCATTAAATGCACCCATGATGGAGGAAGTGGAGAGTAATTGCAACAGTGATGAAGATCATGGACGACAACGTAGTCTTTATGAAGGCTAATGGCCACATGTGTAACACAGTTATGAGGTGGGCCAAGGCTAGGGAAGGCTCACAACCATAAAAGGAAGATGAGGGCAGCAAATAAGGGAGTCTTGATTTTTATTGTTGAGTGTCATAAGACATTTCTTTACACACTTCAGCTGTTTAGCTAAGTCTGTTGTGTTGTTTAGCACCGAGTGTTCCCGAGCGGGAATCCCACCCTTACCCACAGGGGACTTCGAGTGCCTACTATGGGAAGGTTTTCTTGGGTAAAATTCATCATCCGACAACTAGAGCCACTTTTAGCCACTCTCATCTGCACTTCCAGCTACAAGAATTACGGATTCCTGAACTTGGGTTTGAGAGTTGGAAGGTAGTTCTCAGTACTTCAGCTAAGAAACCTGTGGAGGGATCAGCCCTTCACACTATGGATCCATTGCAGTCTTTTGAGAGTTTCATTGACATATCCGACATTAGGCCATCCTTCTATTCTCCTACACAGCAAAATTTCCTGCAGGAATTGCGTAATTCTGCAGTGAGGGTTTGAGGAGAAGAGGAAGTTCAAAGCAACTCAACTTGGAATCCTATGAGGATTAATCCTTCACTCCGAGGATCACTTCAGCAGCCTGGGATCAGCATTGCATTATCTATCAATAAGCTACATCATCATCCCTCCTAGACAGCGCAGTATTTCCCAGCAGTTGTGCATGCAGCAGCTGCATATTCAATGGAGGAGCTAGATCCTAAGTTTCTCAGCTTGGGATCGGGAGAAGGGACCATCCCTTTAGTTAGTGAGATGAGTGGGTGCTATTGTAGTAGATAGATCATTCTTTCAGCCCCATATCAGCAGTTGTCTCTAGGGAGTGTGTAACTCAACCAATGGGGGTGCAGTGTGCAACCCAAAAAGGGCTGAAATTCTAAACTCAAAATCTGTCCAAACCATCTCTGGTTTTTTCTGGGTTTTTTTAGTAGATTCCGTTGTTAAAATACCAGATCTTTTTGAGCACTCCAGCATCCTCTCACACATAGATCTTCTTCCTAGCAACAGCAGCAATTTATACTTTACATTGCTAAGTTTCATTGGTGTATTTCATCCATCTCGTGGCTTGAGTGAATTCCTTTTGGGGCACTGTGTACTTACATTGTTATTGATACATAATGATATGGCTTAGCTATTTCTGCTCATATGTATGATATTTTTATGTGTCCTAGCATTTTTCCAATTTTATATGTTTTATTCTTATTTGGAATTGTGCATATGTTCTATATTCCTATGTTTCCCATTTTGGGATATTATAGTGGTATAAGAGCATGATCGTTGGCTTAGCTTGTGGGCATTTCATGACATCAAAAGAATAAGAAGAAGAAGTAGAAAAAAAAGAAGTCTTCAATGGCAGAAGGATTGAGTTTTTTCACACTTCTATTCAGATCTATGCAGGATCTCACCATGGAGATCAAAGAAATGAGAAGGGAAAGGAAAAATGAAACCTCAAGGGGGTTTTAGAATGGAGAAGGTCTGAGCACTTCCTCTCAGCAGTATAAGCAATCAGTGGTGCAAAAAGTTCCACAACGCCCTACTATGCCCACTTTCCTTGTAGAAGGAAATGAATGGCATGGAGATGGAGGATATTTGGAGCATGAGACTCTGAGTGATTAGCTTGCAGAGTAAAAATCTCAATCTAGATCATTCAAAGAGAATATGACTTTCCAACTGTTTTTCCAGATTAAAGAGAACTGGAGACCCTGCAGCAGCAATAGAAGAAAAGGGAATATGCAGAATAGATTATTTCTGCCTACATTCGATGGGTCATCTAAAAGCATGGTAAAGGCTTGGATGGATAAGTTAGATTATTTCTTCTAGCTACACCTAGTCGCAGAAAGGGAAGCCATTGAGATTGCAATTTTGCACCTTGAGGGTGAAGCAAATGAATGGTGGTTCGACATATTGAAACATGTAAGAGTGATTGTGTATGCAGAGTTCACTCAAATATTGGTAAATAGGTTTGATAGAAGAAACCTAGAGGCACATTCCATTGAGACATTCTCCGACAATAAAGAGAAAGTGTATGACGAGTAGAAGGGAGATGTCAGCGACGATATACCGGGAGAAGAGAAACTACCACCACCACTAGCTACAGTAGAGGTACTTGCATCAATAGGAGGAGCACTTTCATTTTGGAAAGATGTTCCCAAGACTTCGACATTGAGAGTCCATGGCATGATTTAAGAGGTGCTTGAGGAAGAGGAAGAAGATACCAGCGCTGGTGCTGCAGTAGAGGAGCAACCATAACCATCACTAACAGTTGAAGAAGAAATTACACCAGTTGGAGGAACTCTTGTAGCTTTGCAAGATTTTCCCAAGCATCAGCTGATCCAAGGTATGCAAATATTTCCACCCCATATTATTTCAGCACATCATATTGAGATTTTTGGGGTCATCCCATCAAGGAAATTGCATGACCAAGGGTGAGAGCACATTGCTGATTTGGAACAATACACTATCACTGCGCAGAGGACCCTTGACTGGTTCAAGGAGAAAATTTATGGCTATCCCAGTTTGACATTGTTGAGTTGCACACAACACTTTGTGTTGGAGTGTGGAGTTTCTAAGGATGGGATTAACACAATCCTAATGCAGGGAATCTATGCAATATATTTCGAGAACCAGAAGTTATTGTCGCATGAGCTGACGTATTCTATTTACGACAAAGAGATATTGGCCATTATGCATGCATTGGTCAAATTCCGATAGTTTTTTATTGGCAGTAGATTTCGGGTGAAGACCAACCACCATAATCTCCGGCATATTTTTGAGATGGAGCAGTAGCTGCAGAAGAGGCAGCAACAGAGGATCAGTACAATGTAGGACTATGAGTTCAGCATTGTGTATGAAGAGGGCCATGTGGTAGCAGATGAACTATCATGGAGATCAGCAGTGTTGTCACTGAGGAGCAGTGATGATTTGAGGGCCCAGTTATTATTTGAGCATTTCGATGACCGCTTCAATTATGAAGCTTGGATGGGAAAATGATAGATGGTAGACATCATGTAATGGATAACATTTTCCATTACAAGGACAAAGCCTTCTTGATGAGCACCTCACAGCTCAAAGAGAAGTTTCTGCATGTAGCATATTCAGAACCTCATAGGTTCTACTGGGCCATCGGTGAGATGATCACATGGAGAGACCTCAAGGAGGATGCACTTCGACATATCATGGAGTGAAAATATTTTCATCGGATTGTGGAGGATGGTATTGTTGACATTGATCCACTGTCGAGGTATGCACATTGCTTCGACATTTTCACACAGTACATCTCTTCACCCGTGATTGGATTATATTTACGGGACATATTCATGCCTCATGGTCTTCCCAAGTTCATATATAATGATGGGGAAAGTTATTGTATGAGCAGTTTTTGGTGGGAGCCTCTTGATTGGGTGGATACCGAGCTGGTGCATGATATGAGTCATCACCCACAGTTGGATGGATGGATGGGGATGATGAGCAAGTGGCTAGAAGGCTACTTGTAAATCTATGACACAGGGCAGCAAGAAGCATGGCTACACTGGCTGCTCTTGGGTGAGTATGGTTACCACCCAACATTTCACATTTGTATGTTCCATGCCTTGCATAGTATTGGTGTGATGTAGCAGTAGGAGGCATGGTTGCGCTGGTTACGTTTGAGAGAGTTTGGCTATCACATGAGATATCACATGTCAATGGGTATGTTACTATTTGGGACTTTGCATGATACTCATATGATGTGGCAGCAGGAAGCCTGGCTATGTTGGATTCTATTAGGAGAGTTTGGTGTGACATTCTACATGTCAATCAGTATGTCATTGCTTCATGCTTTGCATTATGATGATGTGGAGTGGCAGCAAGAGTCATTGTTTCACCAGTTACTCTTGGGAGAAAATGGATTGACATTCTCCGATACCTTGCATAATGATGATGTGGGATGGCAACAAGAAGCCTTGCTACGTTGGCCTCTATTAGGAGAGTATGCCCACCATACTTGGTATAATGATGAGGTGGTGTGGCAGCAAGAGGCATTGTTGCGGTGGCTGCTATTGGGAGAGTATGGTTTGAAATTTCACATGTCAATCCATATGACTCTATTTCCTACTTTGCATAGTGTTGAGATGATGCTTAGAGCAAGTAAGGCCACTAGGGCCAAGGATTGGAACATGGAGAGACATAACCTACTCCATGTAGCATGGGTTGGAGAGATAGTTTATGAGTTGGTACTTTCCACTTGGGGAAGGAACCACTACACTTCACATATCTCATGCAGAGAAGAGGCTCTTGGACAGTAGATGGTTGCCTCTTGGGGACTCATTGATGAGGAGAGGCATCTAGCTACACAACTAGAGGCCATTCTAGACATTCTAGAGAGGCAGCTATGGAGTTGGGCATTCATAACACATTGGAATAGATGAGGAAATCTTCCATATGAGGATGCCACTTGGGAGGGAGATGGATTTATGCAGCATCGACTTTTGCAATTGCTTGAGGACAAGCAACATTTTTGTGGGGAGGACTGTAATATTAAAAATTTTCCATCAGCTAATTGGAATATTAGAGTTCTTACTTTTCTTATTTAGTTAAGTAAATAAAAGGGTGGAGGGACCCATAAACCCAGTAGATGAATAAAATTGACTTCTATGATGCAGGAGCATCAAGCTCAATTTTTCATTATTTAATTATGTTATAGGGGGGTGAAACATTTTAATTATTTTATTAATTAAATTGTTTATTTTAATAAATTAAGAGAAAAGGTGAGGATTTTTGTATATATTCTTTTAATAATTAAAAGGATATGAGTGAAATAGGATTAGGTAGCAAATTTAGGGAGTAGGAATTCTATGTACGGGACTTTGTTGAGTCCACACCTAGAATGAATCTAATTTAGATCTTGTTGAGATTTATGAGGAGATATTTTTGGAATGGATTAAATCCATATTTATGTATAAATAAGGGAGTTTTGTAATGAAGAAGATAAGCTGAGAAAGAGTGGGAAGTGAGGAAGGATTCGAGAGTTTTGTAAAGGGCCAAGAGCTGAGAGAAGCTCTCCATTTTAATATTTGGCCAAAGTATTTTTATATTTTATATCTGTAGTTTATTGAAGGGATATTTCTCCTTCATGTGAATTTTTAAGCTGAATATTTTTATGGTTTTATTTGAAAAAAAATTGAGCATTTTCATATTTGAGTGAAGTAGTGAGTTTTATATGCTAGGATCTGATTTCTAGAAAAATCTCTGCATCATTTGGTATTAGAGCCTAAAGATATCTGTGTTGAATTTGCAAATTTATATGGGCATAGACTGTGTGTGCACTGTGAGAAACTAATTTGAATGCAGGAGCCAAATGGAAAAGGGAGGAAACAGTCCATAAACAAGGATGTATTGGTAGAGTTCCATGGATTGGTGATTCCTCACGTGGATTGATCAATTGCAGAGGATTCCAGGTGGAGTCAACGAGAGCGTTGGAGTTCATTGAGGGCATTACCACCAGTGTTAAAACAAGTCACTGATGTTGCATTCGTTTGGCAACGGGAATAGTGAGTAAAGACCGATTATGGAGCTGTAGTAGCGATTCGTGGGAGCATTGTTAACTGCATTGAACGCATTAACTGTGACTACTGTTGGGCCGACTCAGCAGAGTCATAGCATTGCTTGCTCGCTCCATATGAAGTTGTAGACAGAAAAGAATGGAGGAATGAAGTCCGGTGGAGAATTATACCTTTGCAGACTTGGCATTCGGATGTAGTACAATTGTGCTTCCCCTACGTATCGCCCATCATTACAGTGATCGGCCAATAGAATGGCGCAGGAGCCACGAGCTGGGATGGACGAATACCATAGTTTAAATTCGTAGCAACAACTCAAATTTGGTTGACACGTTTCCTGTATGGTAAATAGTCCGTCTGTGTAAAAGTAATGCGATTTGCACTAAGTTGTGAGTTAAGAGTTGCACTTTTATTTAAATGGATGAACCAACATAGGAGACATAATTTCATTCCTGTGGAGAGTCCATTGCTTTGTTCTGGGTTAATAATTATTATTGAGCGCAGAAGTAGTGTTAAGAGGAACTTTGAAGCCATTGTTAGAGCTGAAGAAGAGGTTGATGCAGAATTGGAAAGAAAGGTATTACTATGAAAATTTGTGATCCGCACTTCAAATAAACTTCGAAAAGATGTTGTTTCAAAATATACTGAAGGACTATGTTGGGTTTTGCGTTATTACTACCAAGGATTATGTTCATGGAAATTGTTTATCCATATCATTATGCTTCGTTTGCATCTGATCTGAGAGATCTGGATTGGTTGCAGATACGGTTTGAACTAGGGAAGCCATTCAAACCATTTAATCAGCTCGTGGGAGTTTTCTAGCTGCAAGTGAAAATGTTCTTCCTGAACATTCTAGAAACTTGATGACTGATCCAAAGTCACCGATTATTGACTTTTATCTTATTGACGTTGAGATTGACATGAATGGTAAACATTTTGCTTGGCAGGGTGTTGCAAAATTTCCTTTCATTGATGAAGCTCGCCTACTTGCGGAGGTTAACAAGGTTGAGTGCACTTTGACAGCAGAGGAAGTGCAAAGAAAATAGTGTGACATAAGACTTGTGTTCTATGAGTGTAAGTCATCCTTTCCACCAGAAGTCAAAGATTTAGATCGGGCGGAATGTGTAGTATAAAGAAATCACATTTTTTATGAATTGCAGAGCAGATTGGCATTGTATTATTAACATAATTGAATCTTCAGCAATTTAGACCATCGACCATCGATACCTGGAAAGTGATAGCGGTGGAAACGTCTAGCACTGTTCAAGCCAGTTTATGAGGTGGAAGAATCATCATGAGAATTTAAATGCTGTGTTTTTTACTTACACCCATAATGATCCTGTGAGGATTTAATAAACATTGTGTGAGTTGAAATTGGCATAAGTGATAAAATTTTAAGAGGAGTTTTTGGAAAACGTTGATGCAAATTGACATATAATTTGTATGTGAATTGTCCACTTGCAAGCAAGATCTATATCATTTTGAGAGATTTTCAAAGGCTTCGTTTGGAAGTAGTCAAGCCACAACATGAAAGTATTTGCATGCCTGAACAGTATCACACCAAATGCAGTGGTAACCCAGCATGGTAAGATGCTTGCGTAAGGGAGTTAGAGACGGTTGTCAAACGGTGGTATGGTTTGATGATTGCGTAAGAGCATGGTTGTAAAGAGTGTAAGTGAAAGTTGAATGATTTACGTTATTCAATGTTTGTTGATTTGCGCTATTCATTGTTTATAAATAGTGCGAGTCAACATTCAACTTATGCGATGTAATATGCGGGTTTTGACATTTGCGTGAGTGGCATTTGTGTGAAGAAGTGTGAATGATGTACCATTTATAATATGCAGTTGTATGGTGCATGAAATATTTTAACTCTGGTTTTGAAGATGATATTTGCAAAATATAGGTTGCAGATCTCAGCAAACAAAGATTACAGTTTTAATAGTACTAACGAAAGATACTAGTAATAGTTTCTGAATGAAAGCAAAGTGTGGAGCAGAACCTTGAAGAATTCCAACGGAGATTGGATAAGAAGGATAGTTGTGTACAAGTGAGTTGAAGCCTAAAGGGAGCAGAGAGGATGCTCAAAGAGGTTCCAAAGAATAGATAATCGGTGCTTGCCAAAAGACCAAGTCCAGAGAGAGGATTGGTGAGGTAAGTGGCAGCAGGGAGGACTTGCTGTTGCAAAGGCTTTAGTACAGCTCATGGTGAGTGAGTGAAGAACTCATGAAGATAGAGACAAAGATGACTATTGAAGGTCATTGCAGAGGTTCTGAAGAAGACCACAGCAGAGGCAATGAGAAGGAAGATGCCAAGTCAAATGGCATGAGAATGAGTCAAGAACAGATTGACAGAGAGAGAGCTGAGATAAATCTGTCTTGAGTTGTTGATGGAAATGTTACGGAGAAGTAAAGTAAACCAGAGATATGGATGGAGTATGAAGAGGAAAGTCACATGGCATAGATTGCAAGTGAAGTGGGAGCATAGAGTGAATTTTCAATTGAAGGAAGAGTTACTCAGTTTAAATGAGTATGTAAAGGGAGATTTGATATGTGAGCCAGAAATTGGTCCATTACTTTCTGAAAGTAATGATGAGACAGAAGAGAAATTTACAGAGGAACTGAATCAAATGAAGGATTCAGAGCAGCAAAGAGAGATGTTGACTGAAGCATCAAGAAAGATCACAAGGTCTTATGTTTTAAAGACTAATGATTTGTGTGTGATTGAAAGTACATCACAGGGTGTTGAACAAACTTTGAAGTTTGTTAAAGAAGAAGAGTTGAATCTGAAATCTATTCAGAATGATGCTGAGATAGCAAGATCTCAGAAAGAAATGAAGACAGAGGGGTCTCATAGAAATATTCAGCATAATATTGAAGCAGAGGAAGAAGGGCCATCTAATGATTGGTCAGTAGCAAATGAAGGTATGGAAAGTTGTGTAAAATTTCCAAGTTCTACCCCAATTGAGATTGTTAAGTTATATAGAAAATTAGATCTTCAGAGAAGAGAGTTGGAAAAGCAGAGGATCTATACTCAGGGTGAGTTGCTGAAAGAGAAAGACAAAGAAATTATTCTGAATAATAATCAGGAAACAAAAAGTAAGGAGGTAGGAATGATTCAGCAATTCGAAGAAGCTCATTATTGTGAACCAGAACAGGGAGACATTCTTGAAACAGGTGATATGGAGGAGGGACTAGCCGATAGTCTCATGAAGGATTTAAATCAGCATACTGAAATGTTGCCAGAAGAGAATGAGGCACTGAGGCCTTACGCTTTTTATTTTAATAATTGTTTTGTGAGTACAAGTTTTATTGCAGATGCTAGAGAAGATCTATTGGACAGAGAAATTAGACTGATAAGGAGGATAATGATGAAAGTATCCCAGAAGCAGACAACGGCAGTAAAACAAAGAAGAAGCAACAAGAGGAAGACATCAAAAGACTGTGAAAGCATAGCCAATGGGGCAATGCAACATAAAGTGTGGAGACCTGGAGAAACACAACAAACAAAAGCAGCAACAAATGGAAAATTGCAACACAAGATATGGGATCCAGGAAAACAAAGATCTGAAACACATGATCAGGCGATCATAGCTAAATTTCAACCTTGGGAGTTTGATGCAGGAGCATCAAGCTCAATTTTTCATTATTTAATTATGTAATAGGGGGGTGAAACATTTTAATTATTTTATTAATTAAATTGTTTATTTTAATAAATTAAGAGAAAAGGTGAGGATTTTTGTATATATTCTTTTAATAATTAAAAGGATATGAGTGAAATAGGATTAGGTAGAAAATTTAGGGAGTAGGAATTCTATGTAAGGGACTTTGTTGAGTCCACACCTAGAATGAATCTAATTTAGATCTTGTTGAGATTTATGTGGAGAGATTTTTGGAATGGGTTAAATCCATATTTATGTATAAATAAGGGAGTTGTGTAAGGAAGAAGATAAGCTGAGAGAGTGTGGAAAGTGAGGAAGGATTTGAAAGTTTTTTAAAGGGCCAAGAGCTGAGAGAAGCTCTCCATTTTAATATTTGGCTAGAGTATTTTTATATTTTATATTTGTAGTTGATTGAAGGGATATTTCTCCTTCATGTGAATTTTAAAGCTGAATTTTTTATGGTTTTATTTGAAAAAAAAATTGAGTATTTTAATATTTGAGTAAAGTAGTGAGTTTTATATGCTAGGATCTGTTTTCTAGCAGAATCTCTACATCATTCTATAGTGTGAATGTGGGTTAATTGAGTAGTGGAGTAGCATTATGGAGTAGTGGAGCAACATAATAATGAAGAAAGAGTGGAGGTCATAGAGAATTAATGAGGAAGATGATGGAGATAGTGGAGGAATAAATGCAAGATGATGGAGATAGTGGAGAAGCAATTGCAGAGATGATAGAGGAAGTGGTGCATTAAGTGCACCCATGATGGAGGAAGTGGAGAGTAATTGCAACAGTGATGGAGATCATGGAGGACAACACAGTCTTTATGGAGGCTAGTGGCCACATGTGCAGCGCAGTTATGAGGTGGGCCAAGGCTAGGGAAGGCTCACAACCATAAAAGGAAGATGAGGGCAACAAAGAAGGGAGTCTAGACTTTTACTGTTGAGTGTCGTAAGACATTTCTTTGCACGCTTTAGTTGTTTAGCTAAGTCTGATGTGTTGTTTAGCACCGGGTGTTCCCAAGCGGGAATCCCACCCTTACCCATGGGGGACTTCGAGTGCCTACTCTGGGAAGGTTTTCTTAGGCAGCATTCATCATCCGGAAATTAGTGCCACTCTCATCTACACTTCTAGCTACATGAATTACACATTCCTGAACTTGGGTTTGAGAGTTGGAAGGTAGTTCTCAGTACTTCAGTTGAGAAACCTTTGGAGGGATCAACCCTTCACACTGTGGATCCATTTCAGTCTTATGGGAGTTTCAATGAAATATCCAGAATCAAGCCATCCATCTATTCTCCTATGCAACAACATTTCCTACAGGAATTGCGTAATTTTGCATTGAGGATTTGAGGAGAAGAGGAAGTTCCAAGAAACTCAGCTTGGAATCCTATTAGGGATTAATCCTTCACTCTAGGGATAACTTCAGCAGCATTGGATAAGAATTGCATTATCTATCAGTGAGCTACATCATCAGCCCACCTAGACAGCGTAGTATTTCCCAACAGTTGTGCATGCAGTAGCTACATATTCAGTGGAGGAGCTAGATCGTAATTTTCTCAGCTTGGGATCGGGAGAAGGGACCATCCCTTCCGTTAGTGAGTTGAGTGGGTGCTATTGTAGTATATAGATCATTATTTCAGCCCAATATCAGCAGATGTCTCTAGCGAGTGCGTAACTCAGTCAGCGGGGGTGCAGTGTGCAATCCAAAAAGGGCTGAAATTCCAAAATCAAAATCTAGTCAAACCATTTCTGGGTTTTTCTGGGTTTGTTGAGTAGAGTCTTTGGTTAAAATCATGGATCTTTCTAAGCACTCCAGCAATCTCTCACACATATATCTTCTTCCCAGCAATAGAAGTTTATACTTTCCAGTGCTAAGTTTCATTAGTGTATTTCAACCATCTTGTGGCTTGAGTGCATTCCTTTGGGGCATTGTGTACTTACATTGTTGTTGATACATAATGATATGGCTCAGCTATTTATGCTCATATGCATGATATTCTGATGTATTCTAACATTTTTCCTTTTTTATATGTTTTATTCTTATTTGGAATTGTACATATGTTCTATATTCCTGTCTTTCCCATTTTGGGATATTACAGATCGCGAAATCACAAAGCATACAAGAGAAATAATTTCAATCACATATTACACAATGATTACCTAGGGAAAACCACAACTAAAAATTCCACTATCTATATATTGCATTGGTAAAAAATATGAGAATATTACAATTCATTTTTCCAACCTGAGAAACTTTTGCACTATCTCTATGTGTCTCACTTCTTCCTAGACAAGTCTAGGCCAATACTTAACCAATTTTATGCCTGCCAGGATCCCTATTTCCTTGCACTATTTCCTTGGGTAATTAGCCCCTACTAATTAGGGAAATTACCATCCACAAATGCACAATTCATGTAAGGCCTTCCTCTCACTACATGCACCACCTGCACAATTTGGATGGTTATACAACTGATAGTACATTGCCCTTGAACTCCAATATCAACTGGGTCTTTCTCTGATATACATGCATGAGTTATTTATGGCTGATTTATTAGTTATCTGATTGATCACTACATGTGGTTCAAGTTCAAGTTCCACACTTTTACCTCTCACTAGTTCCTCCAACAATTGGAACTAGTTAAATTGAATTTAACTAAGATAAATAGAGTTAATTAATTACAACTCAAAATAAACTCAATCGTGGCTCCTATTTTGTAGGAGCCACTCTACATGACTCAAGTTAGAACCTCAACTTGAATTAACTGAACTAACTAAGTAAAACTAACTTATTTAACTTGTACAAGTTGTCATGTGATGTGGAATTGCAATTTTCTTCTAATTTATTTCAAGGGAAAATTAAATTAAACTCTTTCCTAGTGCCATTTTCAACACTCCCTCTCAACAAGAAAGGGATTATATGACACCCCAATCCTTCCTCTATGGATCTATAACTTGCCTATTGAAAGTTCCTTTGTGAATATGTCTGCATCCTGTTCCTCTGTAGGAATGTACTCTAGCATCATGATCCGCCTTTGCACACAATCTCTGAAATGGTGATACCAAATGTCAATATACTTTGACCTATCATGAAAAATTGGTTTAACCAGGAGTTTGATGCAACTTTGGTTGTCACAGTAAATCGCCATAGGATCCATCTGCTGACCAAAAACCCAACAAGGATCTTGCTCATCTAGATAGCCTCACAAGCTGCTTGACTAGCGACCATGTACTCTACTTCTGCTAAAATGAGTGTAATTGATCTCTGCTTCCTGTTGTACCAGGAAATTACTGTTGACCCAATACTGAAGATTATGCCTGATGTGATATTCTTTTCAGATAAACTCCCTACCCAATCTGCATCTGTGAAGCATCGCAGCTTCACTCCCTCTGTCCACTTGATGTGCTCTTCCTGTTGGATGGACTCCCTGCCCAATCTGCATCAGTGAAGCCTTGCAGCTTCGCTCGCTCTATCCGCCTATACCAAACACCAAACTGAGTGGTGCCTATGAGGTATCTCAACACATGTTTGGTTGCATTCCAATAGAGATTGGTTGGCTTAACCATTGCTTGACTAAGATGGTTAACCGCATAACACATGTCCAGTCATGTGTTCACCAGGTGCATAAGTGAACCCACAAGCTTCCTGTAAATGGTAGATTCTACCACTTCTACTGAAATAACATTTTCCTTCCTCCAATTTCCTACTAGAGGAGTCTCCATGGGTTTGCTACTCTCTATATGAAACTTCTTCAGTATCTCGTTGGCATACTTTCCCTGAGAGAAAAGAAGCTCCCCACCTCAGTTTCCAAATTTCCAAACCAAGGAAATAATGCAAGAGCCCCATCTATTTCATCTTGAATTCTCTTGCCAAATATTCTTTGTAATATTGTATCAAATTCTCATCACTTATTAGAATTAAATCATTGACATATAATACTATAATCAATAATTTACCTTCAACCACAATATGTTAAAGGGTTGCATCTGCTTCACTTTTGGTGAATCCCAACCCGGTGAAATAGTTGTCGATCATGGTTTACCAAGCACAAGGTGCTTGTTTTAGTCCATACAATGATCACTTGAGTCTGCACACATGTGACTCTCTGTTGAAGGTCTCAAATCCTTCCAGCTGCTCTACGTACACCTCTTCCTTAATCACTCAGTTGAGGAAAGTTGTCTTTACATCCATGTGATGTATTTTCCATCCCATGTGTGCTGAAAGTGCCAGAATATATTTGATTGAAGAGTACCTTGATATTGGAGCAAAGGTATCCATGTAATCTATCCCTCTACCTGAGAGAACCCCTTGGCCACAAATCTGGCCTTGTGTTTCTTGACACTCCCATCTACTACTTGCTTCACCTTGTAGATCCACCTGGATCCTACAACTGACTCATCCTCCGGTCTTGGGACAACTTCCAATTAACTATTTCTAATAATGGAGTCATACTCCTCTACCATGGAATCAACCCATAATGGTTTCTACACTTATTCCTCGAATGAGGATGGCTCAATCTCTACACTCTCTCTCATAAGAGCCATGTAGCTCGTGTACCGATCTGGGGACCTTCTCTGCCTCCGTTGTGATGTGGGTGATCCCATATTCTCTCTAGCGTCATGCATCAACCTATCAGCCTCTCTAGTGTGCTTCCTTCCATTTCTAGATGTTTCTGCATGAGTGGGTGCTTCCACTCTCTGTGCACTCTCCGCTCCTCTACATGTGGCTACTCCACATCTTCAGGTTCTTATTTTGGAGATAAAAGCTTCTCATCTGCATGCAACTGAAGCTCCCTCTCAAGTACCAAGTCTCTAACCTTTTCCTTGCTCCTTAAGGCTTTACATGGATATTCTACCTCAAGTGCATACAATTTCTTGACTCGCACGTTGATCTACTTCACATGTCCCATGGCAATGTGTCTAAGAAAAAAATTCCCTTTACTAAATATGATATCGTAGCCACGGTCTCCCAATACTGCGACAAAAATAAGATTCTTCTTTAGTCTTGGAACATACATCACACTTGTGAGTCTGGTAGGGGAGAATGACTCCCTCTGAAAAGTAACTGTACTGATACTGGTCGCGCTATACCTCCAATCATCTCCAAACTCAATGTTCTACTTTAGGTATTTCTCCTCCAAGTCACTGAAGAGATCTCTATTCCATGTCACATGGAACAAGGCACCGCTTTCGAGATACCACATGCATCCCCTACCAGACTCCCTTTCACAAGTAACTGTACTGATATCGGTTGCACTATACCTCCAATCATCTTGAAACTCAATGTTCTGCTTAAGGTATTTCTCCTCCAAGTCACTAAAGAGATCTATATTCCCTCTCATATGAGGGAATAGAGTCACTCTCATATGTTTGTTGACTTTATTTGGATGGAGTAATGCATTTTGGATCTTGAAAGACAAAACCCTAATGACCTAATGAGACTTCAAGACCTGATCTCCATGACTGATTTTAACTGAGACAATACATGGTAAAATGAGCATTTTCATAGGTGTTATTATGCTCAAGAAGACATGGGAGTGAGTTAGCAAATATTTTTCTCTAAAGGAGAGTGAATTTTTATTGAGGAAAGTTACCATTAGTGAAAGAAGTTTTAGCATGACCTAATGGAATGATATAAAAATTTCAAAATGAGACACCTAAAATGAGAGATGAAAGAATGATATCGATCACTGATGTCATAATGCATAGTCTGACTCTAACATTGGCCTTATTGGGGATGGCAACTCTGACAGAGGTGTCAAGAACCGCAAATCTCTGAGTGAAGCATATCAGTGCTTTCTTCCATTGGGCCAAATACGTTAAAAATTGAAGCTAAAAGGTAGGACTGATTTTCTGGGAATTCAATGATGCAAACTGAATAAAAGTGACTCAATTTGACTCAACTAAAACAAAGAATCAAAAACTGAACTTACCCTAATGTAAACTTAACTTTGAAAAAGTAGAAACTTCAATGAAACTCCATGGCCTTCACTTCAGGCTCCGAACTCCAATGCTTGTTCCACTTCACACTTGCAGAAAACTGAATGAAACTACTAAAATATGCTCACTCTTGTGAGCTTATTAACCACACCCTTTCCTATTCTAATTGCTGGAAATGACTGCTAAATCAGGTAAAGGAAAAATTCCAATTAAGCCAATCAAGCAGCTGGATACCTGATTGTCCTCTGCTTACACTATCTACAAAAAGCTTGGAGATTGGAAACTCAACATACAATTGAAGCTGAAAACCATGATCCAAAACAAGACAACCAAGTTGATCTAATGACTGCAGAAAACTAGCAAAAGGATCTCGAAAAACATGTGCAAAGAACAGATCTTTATGATCTGCAAGAAGATCAGGACAACTGTCAATTTGAATTGTTTCCTCTTTATGAGCCAGATGCAACACATCAGCGTGATCCTCTATTGTTTTCCCTTCTTCAACCATTACTGGTTGTTCTTGTTCATTGTTCTCCAACTCAAAATCATCCTCATATGACATGGCAACCAGATTGCCATTTTTCTTATCACACTCAATAGTCATAAGAGGGAAAACTTCAAATTGTCCTTGAAATTCAAAACTGACATTCCTATCATTTACCACATAATCATCCAAAGAATATTTTTCACTTACTTGAACAAAGATCTCATCTTGTTTTTCAGAAAAGGACTGGATTACCTCCTCCTAAAGACTTTATTCTAATGGGATGAGAACACTTAGGTCAATAACTCTGTTTTCTTCATTCGAGGTGATCTCAACAATAGAGATCTCCTTCATGGGATCCGAGACAACATAATCTTCATCATCACAATCTAAATCTAGATCTGGATCAGCCAATTTGACTTTACCACAATCTAAAATTGGAACTTGATTTTTCTGCATACCATCTTCTGCTACAAGCAGATCTGAAATAAGGGATTATATGACACCCCAATCCTGCCTCTATGGAACTATAACTTGCCTCTTGAAAGTTCCTTTATGAATATGTCTGCATCTTGTTCCTCTATAGTAATGTACTCTAGGATCATGATCCGCCTCTGCACACAATCTCTGAAATACTGATACCAAATGTCAATATACTTGGACCTATCATGAAAAATTGGATTAACCGAGAATTTGATGCAACTCTGGTTGTCACAGTAAATCACCGTAGGATCCATCTGTTGACCAAAAACCCAACAAGGATCTTCCTCATCCAGATAGCCTCACAAGCTGCTTGACTAGCGACCATGTACTCTACTTCTACTAAACTGAGTGCAATTGATCTCTGCTTCCTGCTATACCAAGAAATTGTTGCTTACCCAATACTGAAGATTCCACCTGATGTTCTCTTCTTGTCGGATAAATTCCCTACCCATGAATCTGCATCTGTGAAGCCTTGCAACTTCACCCCCTCTGTCTGCCTGATGTTCTCTTCTTGTCAAATTGACTCCCTACCCTATCTGCATCAGTGAAGCCTTGTAGCTTCGCTCCCTCTATCTGCCTATACCAAAGACCAAAGTGAGTGGTGCCTATGAGGTATCTCAACACATGTTTGGTTGCATTCCAATAGAGGTTGGCTAGATTAACCATTGCTTAACTAATATGGTTAACCGCATAACACATGTCCAGTTGCGTGTTCACCAAGTGCATAAGTGAACCCACAAGCTTCTTGTAAATGGTAGCTTCTACCACTTCGACTGAAGTAACATTTTCCTTCCTCCAATTTCCTACTAGAGGAGTCTCCATGGGTTTGTCGCTCTCCATGTGAAACGTCTTCAATATCTCGTTGGCATACTTTCCTTGAGAGACAAGAAGTCCCCCATCTCAGTTTCCAAATTTCCAAACCAAGGAAATAATGCAAGAGCCCCATGTCCTTCATCTTGAATTCTCTTGCCAAATATTCTTTGTAATATTTTATCAACTTCTCATCACTTGTTAGAATTAAATCATCAACATATAATACTATAATCAATAATTTACCTTCAACCACAATATGGTAAAGGTTTGCATCTGCTTCACTTTTGGTGAATCCCAACCCGGTGAAATAGTTCTCGATCTCGGTGTACCAAGCACGAGGTGCTTGTTTTAGTCCATACAACACTCACTTGAGTCTGCACACATGGGACTCTCTGTTGAAGGTCTCAAATCCTTCCAGCTGCTCTACGTACACCTCTTCCTTAATCACTTAATTGAGGAAAGTTGTCTTTACATCCATGTGATGTATTTTCCATCCCATCTACACTGAAAGTGCCACAATATATCTAATTGAAGAGTACCTTTCTACTGGAGCAAAGGTATCCTTGTAATCTATCCCTCTACCAGAGAGAACCCCTTGGCCACAAATCTGGCCTTGTGTTTTTCGACACTCCCATCTACTACTTGCTTCACCTTGTAGATCCACCTGGATCCTACAACTAACTCGTCCTCTGGTCTTGGGACAACTTCCAATGAAATTTTTCTGACAATGGAGTCATACTTCTCTACCATGGAATCAACCCATACTAGTTTCTACACTTATTCCTCGAATGAGGATGGCTCAGTCTCTACACTCCCTCTCATAAGAGCCATGTAGCTAGTGTACCGATATGGGGACCTTCTCTGCCTGTGCTGTGATGTGGGTGCTCCCACATTCTCTCTAGCATCATGCATCAACCTGTCATCCTCTCTGGTGTGCTTCCTTCCATCTCTAGATGTTTCTACATGAGTGGGTGCTTCCACTCTCTATGCACTCTCCGCTCCTCTGCATGTGGCTACTCCACATCTTGAGGTTCTTATTTTGGAGATAAAATCTCCTCATCTGCATGCAACTAAAGCTCACTCTCAAGTACCAAGTCTCTAACCTTTTCGTTGCTCCTCAAGGCTTTGCATGGATATTCTACCTCAAGTGCAGACAAGTTCTTGACTCGCACACTGATCTACTTCATATGTCCCATGGCGATGTGTCCAAGGAAAATTTTCCCTTTACTAAATATCACATCGTAGCCACGGTCTTCCAATACAATGAAAAAAATAAGATTTTTCTTTAGTCTTGGAACATACATCACACTTGTGAGTCTGGTAGGGGAGCCAAACTCCCTCTGAAAAGTAACTGTACTGATACTGGTCGCGCTATACCTCCAATAATCTCCAAACTCAATGTTTTTCTTGAGGTATTTCTCCTCCAAGTTGCTGAAGAGATCTCTATTCCCCGTCATATGGAACGAGGCACTGCTTTCGAGATACCACATGCATCCCCTACTAGACTCCATCTGAAAATTGATTGTATCGATACCGGTCGCACTATACCTCCAATCATCTCCAAACTCAATGTTCTACTTGAGGTATTTCTCCTCCAGGTCATTGAAGAGATCTCTATTCCCCATCATATGGAATGAGGCACTACATTCAAGATACCACATGCATCCCATTACAATGCTTGCCATGCATGCAATGAGAGTGAAATCAAGTTCGAATTTTGAAGCTAGAGCTTCACCTTCTACTGCTACTGCATGCTCTTTCATGTTTTCCTTCTTTTGTGGACATTTCGTGGCATAGTGCCCGAATTCGTGACAGTGAAAACACTCGATGTTGGACAAGTATTTCTTCCTATCCTCTTCGCCTTTGAACTTATTTCCCTTGGATTTTGTTTCTTTGATGACTAATGTAAAATCTTCTTCCACTTCTTTGGTGAGGTCCCATCTCTGGTGTTCCGCCGAATCTCTTCTTGCACCAAGTCAAACCACAAACGCTCCCACTCTAGTAGTTTCTCCCTCTCATTTACCAAATCTTGGTAGTTGTGCAAGCTCTTGGGAAGGCGTAGAAGTGCTAGGCTCACCAGATCATCTTTGATAACTGTAACACCAACACTTCCAATCTCATACCGACATTAGGTAAACTTGGTCAAGTACTTTGGTATTGTGTCGCCCTTTTCCATCTTGATTTTCTTGAGCTTATACTTTAGTGCCAGCTTCCTGTGGTCACTGTTGTTTTGAAGCAAATATGTTAAGGCCTTCCATAATGCATACGAGTTTCCTTTCCATGGAGTCATGATATCGATCACCTTCCAGTAGAATCCTTCTAGCCTTTACTACATATTTATTCCACTCTATCGGGTCTTGTGCATTAGCTGGAGCTAGTTTCAGGATGTCCTTGTCAATGAACTCCTTCAATCTATTTTCCTCCAAGACTTCTTCCATCTAGTCTCTCCAAGAAATGTTATTTTAGTTACCTTCAAGGGCATACTCAAACCTCATACCATAGAACACCATCATGATCCTGCTGCTAACTTTGGATAAGAAATCTACAAAACTTGTTCCTCCTGCAAGTACAAACTCGTATTCTTCTCTTCTATAGTGATTTAAGCTCTGATAACATGTATAAAATCCACGTAGATTCAAATTGCTAATTGTAATATGCTAAAACAATAGACTTGAATCCACTCTACCAATTGTGGAAACCAATAAAAAATCAAGAAATCACAAAGCATACAAGAGAAAGAATTTCAATCAAACATTACACAATGATTTCCTAGGGAAAGGCATAGCTAAAAACCCCGTTATCTGTATATTGCATTTTTCAGAAAATATGAGAAGACTACAATGTTTTTCTCCAACCTGAGAAACCTATGCACTATCTCTATCTATCTCACTACTTCCTAGACAAGCCTGGGCCAATACTTAACCAATTTTCTTCCTGCCGGGATCCCTATTTCCTTGTGTTGTTTCCTTGGGTAATTAGCCCCTGTTAATTAGGGAAATTACCATCCACAAATAAGAAATTCATCTAAGGCCTTTCTCCGACTACATGCACAACCTATACAATTTGGATGATTACACAATTGATATTACACTGCCCTTAAACTCCAATCTCAACTACGTCTTTCTATGATCTGACATGCATGAGTTATTTATGGTTGATTTATCAGTTATTTGATTGATCATTTCATGTGGTTCAAATTCAAGTTCCACACTTTGACCTCTCACTAGTTCCTCCAACAGTAGGAACTAGTTAAATTGTCTGTAAACTCAGATAAACTGATTTAATTAATTACAAATCAAAATAAACTCAACCAGGGCTCCTATTTTGTAGGAGCCACTCTGAATGACTCAAGTTAGACACTCAACTTGAATTAACTAAAACAACTAAGTCAAACTAACTTATTTAACTCGTACAAGTTGTCCTGTGATGTGGAATTACAATTTTATTTTAATTTAATTCAAGGAAAAATTAAATTAGAATCTTTCTTGGTGTCATCTTCAACAAGAGCATCATCTTACAGTTGTTGCACCTATGAAGGAGCTTCTAACATAGTTTAATACTAGCTATTGGAATAATTAATTTTTCATATAGGCTTAGATCTTCCTCATAGCCTACAATTTCATCTCTTGTGTTCAATTTCTCATTGTTCGATGGATTTAATCTTTGGCTAATTTCACTTCACCTTTCCCTAAGTCGATTTCATTCCTCTTTGTTCGATTTCATTTCATACATGAGCATTTTCTGTCACTCACAAACCATACCCAACTCTATTGGGTACTTTATCCATTTGTTGGTTATAATTTAGGGCCCTTTGTTCTACTACATTAGAACTAAATTTGAGGGGAAGAAAACATTATGAATACTCTTAGCTAAAGGGAGAAAAATCAACTTGTTATTCACTCATTTATTCTGTTGTTGAGAATAAATAGGACAAGAAATGTGAATGAGATAGACTTACCTCAAAGTGACTTTCCAATGAGAATAAAGTCAACTTGGCTCACATCAACTTGCCAAGGGGAATTGATTCTCATTGGAGAATGAATTAGCAGTTGTGACTAAGTACCTATAAGCATAAATGTGGCATGCCTAAATCTCCCACATCTAAGTAAAAGTAGTTTGTATGTCCTGAGTATTTCCAATAGCCCTATGTGCATCTAGATGTGAATTTCGATATCCCTATAGACTTAGATATCATAAATATAATTTAGTTAATGAATTACCTCAAATTGACTTTAGTGGGCCTAATGGTTAAGAGCATGTGTTTCCTCCTAAGAGGTCACAGATTCAAAACCAAAGGGGGGTAGAGTATGCATGCCTTCATAGACTTAGCAGTCAAATTGTCGCGTGGAGGTGGGTGGTGGGTCCCTTGTCCCACAAACAAGGGGGTCTCATACACCAATTTGGTGTGTGGCTTGTGTAATGTTCCTACTTAGCCTTAGCTAAGAGGAGACATTCAATTTTGATTTAATTTATGTTTTATGAATAAATGAATAAAGGAGGACATGTAAAACTCCTAAAAAGTCTGAATAAATCAATGCCCATGTGAACAAAGACAAATCAGGGCTATGTAAATAATCACTTGCAGGTGTGAAAGAGGTTTGAGCCAAAGATTGGGTCCACCTTGACCAAATCAACTGCGCTGTCTAGGTTCATTGCATCTCCAAAAGGGATTGCGCAGTTCTAGAAGGGAGCCTCTAATGTGAAGAGGGCTAACTCATCAAAGTGGTTTAGGGTTTGCAAGAGCTTTCTCATGTTATAAAAAGGAGGAGAAGGCACATGAAGAGGTTTTTAATAGATCATATTTCTGAAGTATTTTTCTACTTAGACAAATACCATTCTCTGTTGTTTAGTGGAGGATTGTGATTGGAATTCCTGTTTAGGGGTTTCATCTCTTCCCTTGAGGATCATTGGAGGAGTTCTTTGCTAAAGTGAGCCACTATCTGGTTTGAGACCAAGCTCTATTTTCATGAGCAGCGTTGTCCCATTAAGGGTTTTGCAGCTGCTATCATTTGTAGCAAGTGGTGTTCTAGATCTACTTAGATCTAGCTTGTTTTGAGAGGCTTTTTCTATTGGAGTGTGTTCTTCAGCCTCCAAAGAGAGAGTCTATCCATATTTTGTATCTGATCTGCAATTTCAGTTAGTTTATTTAGTCTCCTTCACCCTTTGCGCAGTTTCTGCTCAATACTGCGTTATTTTGTGAGAGGGTTTTCTTATTTCAATTTGCCATCAAATTGGAGGAAGATATCTTGGTGTTAGGCTTGCCTTCCCTTAGTGATCTGTGGATTGGGTTGCTGATCCATGTCTCTATATATCTGATCTCTTTCAGAAATAAAAGTTATCTTCAGAAATTTCTGGGTTTTCTACAGCGCTACAATTTGTAATTCAGATCTGCAGCTTATTATGCAATATTTTGATGTAATTCCACTTAGATCTTGTTCTTAAAGTCATATAGTTTCTAGATATGTATTAGATCTGATGTTTTATCCATACATATGTCATAGATCTGAAATTTAATGTACAGCAACTGAACCATCTGAAAAATAACGTTGTCTATGTATTTATGCAGTTTATTTCTAGTTGCAGCTCTAATTTCTGAAGGGATTTTGCCCTAGTTTCTTTTGTAATTTGTTGTAGAGGCAATAAGCTTAAATGTAAATCTGATTTACTATCATAACTCTAAAATATCATATCCTTGGCTTTCCTCCACTGAGTTTCAGTCAAAACTACGCAATTATGGTTGATGGGGTTTTCATGTTGCAATAGCCCATCTCTTTGGCTAATTTCTAACTAGTCCTGACTGTGGGAGATCTATTTAATGTGCTTAAACTTATTTTTTTTTTATGAAATTCCATATATGATTCACATACAACATAAATGAGGGGATCCCAGCCCTAATCTGTGTTATTCTTGCTCAGATTTCCTTATACAGTGTTTTTCTCAAAGACCTTGTTGAGATTCCTGAAAGGGATTATTCCAAGTTCTATAGACAGAGTCTACGGTTGGCCAGGTAGCCTCTGGATCTCACCCTTTCTTTGAAGGGTGAAATATCCAGTAAATGCCTCTGTAGTCCATCTCTGAAATATAATCTTGATAATCCCCAAAAAGGATCATTATAGTGGTATCGAAGCTCCACTCTTGGCACAGCCTGTGCTAGCATTGGAGCCTAAGTCATGCTACACTTCGAAGATGAAGATCCTATTTCTAAGAGGGAGAGGAGATACCAGAATAGAAGTCATAGAAAGTATGACTACACTATTGTTGACCTTGACAAGGGTCAAGACAAGGGGAAAGCCCCTGAATTGGTGAATGATAAAGATAAGGAGGCAGAGGAGTTTGCAAAAACTCTCTTGGAAGCTACGCAAGATCTATCCAAGGAGATAAAGGAGATGAGGATAGATAGAATGAGGGAGTCTTTTGGGAGATTCCATCAAGGAGAAAGTTCTGAAATGTCTCAGTTTGGGACTAGTCAACCTGTGAGCTTGCCACAAGTCCCACAGATCTCACAACGCTCTACAATGCCTACCTTCTTGGTTGTAGAGAATGAAGGGCTGCAAGAGCCAACCTCTTTGGAAGGCTAATTTGTAGAATATGACTCACAAAGTCAAAGGTTCAAGGATAACTTGAGCTTTCAAGACTTCTGCCATCTCAAGGACCGGAGGAGGCCATGGCAGCAATATAGAGATGGAGGTTTCCTTCATGGGAGGAACCACACCATGGGCAGGTTCTTCTTACCTAATTTCAATGGATCACCCTCTTGTTCTGCTAAAGAATGGGTGGAGAAGTCGGACATCTATTTCAAGCTAAATAAAGTGCCTGAAGCAGAAGCCATCAATATTGTTGCGTTGCATTTTGAGGGAGAAGCCCACAATTGGCGGTTCCATGGACTTTCTACATTGGGGCACAGCAATGTGTCCACTTATGCTGAGTACACTCGGAGACTAGTGGAGATATTTGATCGGAAAGATCCGGAGGCCCCTTTCATAAGCTTGGCAAAGCTTAAACAGACAGGAGATGCTGAGGCCTATATCTCTGAATTCTTGAGGTTGTCTGTAATGGTTCCTGATCTTTCAGTAGCAAGGAGAGTCTATATGTTCATTGATGGCCTGGAAGAACCTTTTCATGGGTTGGTTAAGTCTACCAAGCCCGTCACTCTACATGATGCCATTGAAAGAACTAGAGATCTCCAAGATGCCTTGCCAAGGGCAAAGGCAACCTTCCCAAGCAAAGCCACTCACTCTTCCAAGGGAAAGGAGGGGAAAACTGCTCCACCCAAGGAGAGCTCACTGAAGAAGCTTCTTGACAATGATCTCTAGAGGGAGTTGAGGAAAAATAAATTATGTTTCACTTTTCAAGAGCCAAGGGTACCAGGACATAGATGTGCTACTGGAAGAGCACACTATATTGAAGTCTTCTCTGATTGTGAGGAGGAAGAGGGAAATGATGGACCTAGGAGAGGTCACAGCGCTGTTGATAATGAGGAGGATCCGTCATCATCCAGAGAAGAAGAAGGAGCATTTGCTCCAACCAGTGGGACTCTTGCTTCTTTGAGAGGAGTGTCCAAGTATTTGACTCTTAAGGTGCAAGGTTCAGTTATGGACCAAAGAGTATCTATTCTGATTGATAGTGGGGCAACCCACAACTTTATTGATGCTCAATTTGTGTAGAGGAGAGGTATCCCTACTGATACTTTTGATGGGTTCTCTACTTTGGTTCCGAGAGATAGAACTATGTTGTGCATGCAGTATGTTCCATCACTTTCTGTGACGATGGGAACCTACACTTTGGAGGACCACTTCTTTGTAATGGACATACCAGACACCAACATCATCTTGGGTGTCCAGTGGTTGATTACTTTGGGAAAACTCACCACTAATTGGAAGGCCTTGCAGATGGAATGGGTGGATTTGAAGAGTGGGAAACAACAAATCATTAAAGGCATGCACACCTACCCCTCACTTGATGTTTCCACCCACACAAAAAAGATGGAATTGAGTAGTGGGGGCAGGGACCTCATAGTTCCTTCTCTCATTTTTATGAGAATGCTGCAAGGAACATTCCTACATCATGGCAAGCCACTTGGGGTGCCATTAGATTCTGTGGGGCAAGCCTCACCAAGTGCTGAAACAATGGAAGAGACAGTCACAGCGCTGTGGGAGGAAGCAAGGGGGAGGATCAACCTTCCCACAAACAATTTTAGCATGCATAGTGCCAAAGAAACAAGTAGCAACAAGGCAAGCACCACCATAGATGCATCAACAACACTGTCTTTTTTTAGAAGTGTAGATCCATATTGGAGGTCTCAACTCCTTGTGGAGTACTCCAAAGATCTGCACACCGGGATGATCTTAGATGGCATAAAGCAAGGAGGAGGCTATTTGGTCCATGAAGGGGTCATCTATCATCTTGGTAAAGTATTCTTGTCTCAAGCCTCCAAGCTTAAGCAAGAGACACTAAAAAGAGCACAAAAAGATTTTCTTTCCAGCTACATGCAGTCAGCAAAAATCTACTCCCTAATCTTGAAGAGTGTTGAGCCGCACTTTTGCCCAAATTTTGATGATTTGTATCAACTAATTACATACTTGTACTTGGTGTTTTCAATCGTTATTAATCCGTTATGTTGTTAATTAGAGGAATTTAGAAATAATAGCTATTATTCTTGTTTTTGGTTAATTCGATGAGTGTTTTTAATAAATTGCTTCTGGCTCGGTGTAGGAATGCAGTTGAGTACAAATGCACTGAATGCATAAAAGCAGCAGCTGGGAAGTTGAATTTCAGTAGGTGAAAATATCAAATTTGTGACCAAATGGAGTAGAATATCTAAATTACGAGACGTGGGTTGTGTTCAGAGCACTGTGTTTCCTATAACCCAGAAACCGTTTGGCGAAATTCGGCTTCGTGAAAGAACTATTGTCAGAGGAATATTCCACTCCTAAACATGAACGTATTGGGTCTCTATGAATATTTCTACTCTAGTTATGTTTGGGGATTAAAAAAAATCTCAGTTCACTCTTAAATGGTTGTTAGCCCTTTCGTATGCGTAAAAATCTTGAACAATTGAAGGTAAAAGTAGACACCATTGGGAATGCGCTTCAGAATGTTCAAGAAGACAGGCCGTGTTTAAGAAGCAATGCCAACTGGCAAAAGCATTATCTTTCTAACAAGAGGAAGCAATATACGTACAGGCTTTATTGAAAACACAAATTGTATGATAATGTGTTGTTTTTCACCTTCATTCTTAAGTTCCATTGGCAAGGATGAAATTATTTCACATATGAGCTTACATCTTGAACTTAAAAAAATGCAGCTGGTGTTGCAACTACAGATTCTCCAGGAGTCAATACAATGCACAGTTCTACAGTTATTGATTGCTCACAAAAGGCTAATATTTTGCCCAAACAATTCTGGTATCTATTGTTAATCGTCGTGCTGCTTTGGAGGAACTACTGGTCTCGAAACCAAACCAAGATAGCTGTCCACAGAAAGTTTACGATGTTATTGCTAATGCTCTAGAGCATACTACTGAACATGAAGAAATTTATTTGTTTCTGGTCCTCTGTTGCATCAGTGAATTCGGATGGGAAATCATAAATGATGGACAACGAAAAGCGATATAAAAACATTTCAGGAGAGCAGTTTTCACAGAAGTTCAACCAATTTTATGTTGGACAATAGTTGAAAGAAGAGTTTTCTACACCTTTTGATAATTCCAAATGCGAGCTCCACTTTCGATTATACCAATCGTCTTGGACTGAGCAAGGAAGGGAAAAGTACGCCACTGAAACATGCTTATAAGTAGTTTTATCAATTTTGACATCTGGATCTGGTATATTGTGAGGTTCCTGGCATAAAACGATAGCTTGAAGAATCCCAAGGAGCAGAAGGCCATTATTATTATCATATTAATGGTTTTGATATATACTATTGATGCATTATTTTGGCTTAGTAGATATTGAAAGAAGCCAAACCGACTTCACATTATTGGATTCAATTAAAAAGTGTTATGAAGGCCTGGCAATTGCGAAATTCTGGGCGTTGATGCATAGCTAATTGAATACCTCCACCAACTACATGAAGTTCGATTTCTTCCAGAAGAAATGAACCTATCTTCCAGCAACAGTAAAATCCCATGAAAAGAGGAGCAATTTCTGAATTCGGCAATCTGTTGCAAACTAATTCTCATTCCGGAAAATTGTTAATTTTCTATATTTTGATCAGCTGTCGAGATCCTCCAAGCTTGGTAATTAAAATTGCATATAAGTTGCTGGAATCGATGGATGGGGGATCAATTATAGATGTAGAAGCTGTAGGAGAATAATTCAGCTAGCTTAAGCTCGATATAGAGTAGCTATAGGGAGCTGGAGTAATAGTTGTAGGTGAGAAGAAATCGATGTGTAGTAGTTGTGGAATGAAGCAGTCAACTTTCTGAATATGTAGAGAGTGTGAATTTAGAGATTGTAATTGCAGAGGGGAAATTAATGATTATTAGCCCAGGCACTGATTAATGGAAATACTAGTTTGCATTAAGTGATTTAATTAATTCTGCAAATGTGTATGTATTTGTTGTGTGTGAATATATGAATGTAGGTATGTATTGCAGAGCCTACATTGCCAGCGTAACCGAAATTGGGAAATATGTATGAAAAGAGTTGTGTATTAGCATATTGGAAAAAATCCATCATTGAAGGTTGTAGAAAAGCACAAACACAGGTAATCATTCCTTAGATAGCGTGCTCAGCAAGCCATGAGTAACGATTTTCATATTCTGATGTGTAGTTAAAGGAGTAACGATTTTCATATTCAAGCGGATGTTTGGAATTATATTTGAAACCATGTTTTGGTTATGATTATGTTGAATGTTGTGGTGTTTGATGCGGCCAACCGGTCCAAACATAATGCAGGCTATGTTTGCCTACCACCGATTTACACTCAAGAATGTAACGATTTTTAATTTCATTAGTACATGTAAATTGAAATGTTGCTACAACAAATGGGATTCACAGTTATAGAATGAAGCTTATATAAAACAGTGCTGCAATATAAATCATTGATATATGTAATTAATGGACATGGAAATTAAAGATGAAAATTAAGAAGCAAGGAATAGATATTTTATATCATTGAAGAGAGTGATTTTGGGATTTTAGTAAAGTCGGAAAATTTTGTTATAATTGGTTGTTCCTACATCAATTTGAGTATGTTAGCCTTGTCCGTTTAAAATATTAAATCAACATTTTTCATTATGTGATTTCTATGTATGTTTGCAGATTTGATGATCATTTAATTTGTTTATTCGTTTGATTTAATAATTAGATTTATTTTAAATTTTTGTTTTTGTAGTATAATGATTTCTTTGTGAGAACAAGTGTGATTGCTGATTTGATTGTGTAGGTAGTAGTAATTTGGTTTTCATTAATAATTTACATAAGTTTGATTAAGTTTTATTATGAGTTACATGATTAGATTTGAAGTAGGCTTGCTTTTTAATATTTCCTTTTCATTTATATTAAGATATTTAAATAATTTTTAATATGAATTTTAAGTGTTATTTTACATAAAGTAAAGTAGTTTTCTTTTAGCAATAGTTAGGATTGTTTCTTTTGTTATTTTAGAATCTTGAATTTGTTTTAACAAGTAGTTTTAGTTAGTTTAAGGTGTGAATTTATAATGTGTAGTATTTTGCTTATTTCTAGCTTAGTTTCAAGTGTTAGTTTTTAAGTTAATGAGAGGAATAATTAGATTAAGCTATCATAGGATATTTTGTGAATGCGATAATATTACATGATTAAGAATTGATTTGTCTTTCCTTGTAGTTTAATTGTAGTATGGAGTTTTCTCGATAGGAATTAGTTCAGTGAGTTTCATTTTCAAGATTGCTTGTTTGCGAGCCAATGCGTGTTTCATTTCAGCACCTAGTTTATCATCACAAAGGAACATATTTATACTCTAATCAGTAAGCTGAGCCAATACGCAGTACAACTTGTGTTTACGACTCTCAGATCGATAATTAATATTGAGAGGTTTAATTCAACAATTAAGACGACCAACATTTTGGCGCCTTTGCCTAGGAGTTGTATTTTGGCTCACGTAAAATTTTCTCACAGAGTTTCAAGGATACTGCAGGACGTCAGAGGGCGGAGAGTGTACGGTAAGACGTGAGTGAAGAGCCACACATCCACTATTGTGGGGTTGCTCCAAAGTCTGGCCATCCTCCTTATCTCTTGAACTTTTATTTCCTTATCTTTCTTATGTGTATAAGTAGAAGCAGGCTTTAGACTTTTAATTTCTAAAGTGTTTTGTTTTCAGTAGATTAGATAGTGCTTGAATTTGGCATTTTCCTTTCATGCAAGTGTGGTGAGTTGTATTTCAATCAAAATATTTTAAATCCATTTATCTTCAGAATCCAATCTGCAACGATATATCATTTTTGGGGTACTGTAAGAACCCTTGCGTACTAATCCATGTGATGACAGAATGTACCAGTATTCTCATTGAAGTCAAGAGATGTTATTTTGAGGAATCATTCAATGAGGAGTTCTTATGCTGCTATAGAGACGAACAACTCATCCGATGAGGAATTCACAAGTGCTGAATTTAATATCTTGCTTGAACATAAATTTAAATCTTTGATTTCGAAATTGGATGATTTGCAGGAACAAGAGAAGGATGAAGAACCACTGCTTATCCTATGTGCCAACTATAGAAAGAAACACTCCCTTGGAAGGTGTCCACTTAGCGGTCCAGAAGTTTGCAAAATTTATGAGGATGATCATGCAACCGAACATTGCCCATCACTGCCACGATTACGAAAGGTACTCATGGAATCAAGTAAGGAATTGAATCAACTGCCAGGTATAACTCAAAACAAAACACCATTTGATACTTGGAATAATTCTTATTTTCCTGAGCATGTTCCTCAACATGTTTATAATCCTGGAATTTCATAGAAAACTTTTGATCCTCCTCCAATTGAATATCCAACTTCATGGCCACAGTGGCCCTCTCCTTGGTCCTTATCCTCGAGACAGATATCTCCATAGCCTCAAGAATCATTTGGACCCTTATCTCTAGGGAAATCTCCCATGCAAATTCAATCATATGAGCACGAACAACAACCACAATTTCTTTCCAATGCACCATTAAGTTATCCTCCTCTATGGTCCCAACCGCATATGAAACCTTACCTTAATCCTCATCCATACCCTAACCCTAGTTCATACCCTAGTCCTAGCCCAAACCCTAGACCTAACCCTAATCCTAACCCTAGACCTAACCCTAATCGATACCCTAACCTTAGTCCAAACCCTAACCCTAGCCCTCATTCAAACCCTAGCCTTAACTCAAACCCTAGACCTAATCCCAGTACCAATCCAAACCTTAGTCCACGCATTAACCAAAACCCTTGTGCAAACCCTAGCCCAAACCACATCCTAAACCCTAATCTAAACCATCCAGTTGCACAGCAGTTCGAACCACCTATTCTCTCCATGGATTCCCATGTTGAACAGAATGCTACATCGTCCATGTTTGAAAAAGGAGTGAATTTGGAAACTTCCCCCATTACTACATAGCATTCACCCCGGAAAGATATAATTCAAAGAAAACCAGAGGAGAAATATGTCATTGGAGCTTGTTCTGAAAATGTTGTTGAAACTCAAAACCCTAGAATCTCTCTCAACCATTCTTGTCAGTGTCAAAAGCAGATGTTTGAGCCTGAACTTGAGGGATTTATCTTTTCTCTTTCACCAGATCCTTTATGCCTCCAAGGCAATGACTATCAAACTGTGGAAGATTTGCATCAGTTGGAAAATCATAAATATGTGGATTCCATTGAATCCTAGTTTCAAGTAGTCATCAAGCCGTCTTATTTCCTCAACATTCAGAAAATCTTGGTACCATATCAATTAAAGAAACTAGTTTCTCATGCTTTCGTATGCCCTGAAGTTTATTCTTTAAAAATAAGTGTGAGTATCATCAGCATTTTGTTACGCACATGGCTTTATTGGAAGTACTCCTATACTTAGACGGGAGGCTTTCGCCTCTTAGGGTAAAGTAGGGTAGGAGAATAAATGAATAAAGCAGTTAGAATGCTATTAGGGTTTTGAATTTTAAATAATGCCTATTAAAGCTACTTTGATCCACATTAGTTGTTAACACGCACATTTGTAACAAATCTTGTTGAGTACAATTCGCTCTAATACCTCATGATTTTGCAAAAAGTAACCATGATTAACCGCTCTAATAAGTTGTCATCTCGGATATATATTTTCAGTTTCCCTTAGAAGGTACTATTGGAAAACCCCTATGGTGGACCACTCTTGCAAAGATCATAATGATCTATTTATGAGAACACTAGCATTCTTAACTCAAAGAATCTTTCAGTCATTGTCTAGGATATCTTTAACAAGTATTTAGGGTAGAAGAATTAGCCAGCAATGATTAGTCGTTAAAAGCTTTTCACGCCATCCTGTACTCTTAAGGAGTAGATCTGTCTCCCCACTTATTAAGTAACTTTTAAGGTTAATCATAAACAGAGTTTACAAATATTTAGGGAAGGATAGGAGGTCTCGTGATGAGCCGACCTACCACTATCATAGGACCTAGCATGCATGACATTACTGCTCCTGGTCACCAAGCCAGAGTAATGGCTTTCAGCCAAAAAGCTAGAAGACAGGGGGTCTCATCACGAGCCGGCCTGTTCATCCATGTTACTTCTTGTGAGTGGCACTGCCATTAGCTGGTTACCAAGCTAGGACAGTGGCCTTCATCTAAAAAGTAAAATAAGCAAACTCTGAATCTATATCTAGTGAGTGGGATACTGACATTTCGCTAGGTTAAAAGATATCCCTGTCGAGGTTATGGACACTTGCGGGCAGCAGGGCCATGTCTGTGGTATTAAAGTTAACTGCATACTATGATTTGCTTAGTTATCCTTCTCTTTCCCTAAGACTCATCATTTTTCTTGGGCAATGGTTTTAAGACAATTTGAACATCATGCTTTGAGTTCTATCTTTCAAAAATCAAGAATCCTTGAATGTTTTGGTACCCTTAGTGAAGTTAATCCATTGTACTAGATTAAGAGGAAATTTATTTTTGAATCCAGATGATAACATAATTTAGAGTGTTCAATAAAGAGGTTGCTGATTGGTATCAAAACTCACTTAATTTTCATGATATTCAGAATGATGAAATTCTCAATGATGACTACTCACAAGGTGTTGGTTGCCGACAATGTGTATTGATTGTAGTTTCCTCTAAATATGTGTTGAATGACCTAAGTACAAGATTGATATTGTAGGTGCATGAAACCTATGGTAGTATTTGTAAAATTGCACCTCTTCAGTAAAACTTGATTTTATCATAAGACTTTGGGAAAAACAAAATTTGGGACAAGGTAACAGGTATATATGATACTATTTTCTCCATCATGTCTACTTTCGGTACCTGATATTGTTTTATCATCTCACATGGTTTTAGATGGTGTCGTAATAATAATGTTGCGGGTTAATAAATGAATTACAATATCAAGCTAAACTATTCGCTCCCTACCTTATTTCACCGTCTTATAGTTTTCCTTGCACGAGGACGTGCAAGAAGTTCAGCGTGGGGGGATGTTGAGCCGCACTTCTGCCCAAATTTTTACGATTTGTATCAACTAATTACATACTTGTACCTGGTGTTTTGTTATTAATCCATTATGTTGTTAATTAGAGGAATTTAGAAATAATAGCTATTATTCTTGTTTTTGGTTAATTCGATGAGTGTTTTTAATAAATTTCTTCTGGCTTGGTGCAGGAATGCAATTGAGTACAAATGCACCGAATGCATAAAAGCAGCAGCTGGGCAGTTGAATTGAAGTAGGTTAAAATATCAAATTTGTGACCAAATGGAGCAGAATCCCTAAATTCCGAGACGTGGGTTGTGTTTAGAGCACTGTGTTTCCTATAACCCAGAAATCCTTTGGCGAAATTCGGCTTCGTGAAAGAACTATTGTCAGGGGAATATTCCACTCCTGAACATGAACGTATTGGGTCTCTATGAATATTTCTACTCTATTTATTTTTGGGGATTAAAAAAATCGCAATTCACTCTTAAATGGTTGTTAGCCCTTTCGTATGTGTAAAAAGCTTGAACAATTGAAGGTAAAAGTAGACACCATTGGGAATGCGCTTCAGAATGTTCAAGAAGACAGGCCGTGTTGAAGAAGCAATGCCAACTGGCAAAAGCATTCTCTCTCTAACAAGAGGAAGCAGTATACGTACAGGCTTTATTGAAAAACACAAATTGTATGATAATGTATTGTTTTTCACCTTCATTCTTAAGTTCCATTGGCGAGGATGAAATTCTTTCACATATGAGCTTACATCTTGAACTTAAAAAAATGTAGTTGGTGTTCCAACTACAGATTCTTCAGGAGTCAATACAATGCACAGTTCTACAGTTATTGATTGCTCACAAAAGGCTAATATTCTTCCCAAACAATTCTAGTATCTATTGTTAATCGTCGTGCTATTTCGGAGGAACTACTGGTCTCGAAACCAAACCAAGATAGTTGTCCACGGAAAGTTTACGATGTTATTGCTGATGCTCTAGAGCATACTACTGAACATGAAGGCATTTATTTGCTTCTGGTCCTCCGTTGCATCAGTGAAGTCTGATGGGAAATCATAAATGATGGACAACGAAAATAGATATAAAAACATTTCAGGAGAGCAGTTTTCACAGAAGTTCAACCAATTTCATGTTGGACAACTATTGAAAGAAGAGTTTTCTACACCTTTTGATAAGTCCAAAGGCAAGCTCCACTTTTGATTCTACCAATCGTCTTGGACTGAGCAAGGAAGGGCAAAGTATGCCACTGAAACATGCTTATAAGTATTTTTATCGATTTTTACATCTAGATCTGGTATATTGTGAGGTTCCTGGCATAAAAAGATAGCTTGAAGAATCCCAAGGAGCAGAAGGCCATTATTATTATCATATTAATGGTTTTGATATATACTATTGATGCATTTTTTTGGCTTAGTAGATATTGAAAGAAGCCAAACCGACTTCACATTATTGGATTCAATTAAAAAGTGTTATGAAGGCCTGGAAATTGCGAAATTCTGGGCATTGATGCATAGCTAATTGAATACCTCCACCAGCTACATGAAGTTCGATTTCTTCCAGAAGAAACGAACCTATCTTCCAGCAATAGTAAAATCCCATGAAAAGAGGAGCAATTTTTGAATTCGGCAATCTGTTGCAAACTAATTCTCATTCCGGAAAATTTTTAATTTTCTATATTCTGATCAGCTGTCGAGATCCTCCAAGTTTGGTAATTAAAAATGTATATAAGTTGCTGGAATCGATGGATGGGGATCGATTATAGATGTAGGATCTGTAGGAGAATAATTCAGCTAGCTGAAGGTCGATATAGAGTAGCTATAGGGAGATGGAGTAATAGTTGTAGGTGAGAAGAAATCGATGTGTAGTAGCTGTGGAATGAAGCAGTCGACTTTCTGAATATGTAGAGAGTGTGAATTTAGAGATTGTAATTGCAGAGGGGCAATTAATGATTATTAGCCCAGGCACTGATTAATGGAAATACTAGTTTGCATTAAGTGATTTAATTAATTCTGCAAATGTGTATGTATTTGTTGTGTGTGAATATATGAATGCAGGTATGTATTGCAGAGCCTACATTGCCAGCGTAACCGAAGTTGGGAAATATGTATGAAAAGAGCTATGTATTAGCATATTGGAACAAAGCCATCATTCAAGGTTGTAGCAAAGCACAAACGCAGGTAACCATTCCTTAGATAGTGTTCTCAGCAGGCCATGAGTAACGATTTGCATATTTTGATGTGTAGTTAAAGTAGTAACCATTTGCATATTCAAACGGATGTTTGGAATTATATTTGAAACCATGTTTTGGTTATGATTACTATGAATGTTGTGGTGTTTGATGCGGCCAACCGGTCCAAACATAACGCAGGCTATGTTTTCCTACCACCGATTTACACTCAAGAATGTAACGATTTTTAATTTCATTATTACATGTAAATTGAAATGTTGCTACAGCAAATGGGATTCACAGTTATAGAATGAAGCTTATATAAAATAGTGTTGTAATACAAATCATTGATATATGTAATTAATGGACATGGAAATTAAAGATGAAAAATAAGAAGCAAGGAACAGATATTTTATATCATTGAAGAGAGTGATTTTGGAATTTTAGTAAAGTCAGAAAATTTTGTTATAATTGGTTGTTCCTACATCAATTTGAGTATGTTAGCCTTGCCCGTTTAAAATATTAAATCAACATTTTTCATTATGTGATTTCTATGTATGTTTGCAGATTTGATGATCATTTAATTTGTTTATTCATTTTATTTAATAATTAGATTTATTTTAAATTTTTGTTTTTGTAGTATAATGATTTCCTTGTGAGAACAAGTGTGATTGCTAATTTGATTTTGTAGGTAGTAGTAATTTGGTTTTCATTAATAATTTACAGAAGTTTTATTAAGTTTTATTATGAGTTACATGATTAGATTTGAAGTAGGCTTGCTTTTTAATATTTCCTTTTCATTTATATTAAGATATTTAAATAATATTTAATATGAATTTTAAGTGTTATTTTACATAAAGTAAAGTAGTTGTCTTTTAGCAATAGTTAGGATTGTTTCTTTTGTTATTTCAGAATCTTGAATTTGTTTTAACTAGTAGTTTTAGTTAGTTTAAGGTGTGAATTTATAATGTGTAGTCTTTTGCTTATTTCTAGCTTAGTTTCAAGTGTTATTTTTTAAGTTAATGATAGGAATAATTAGATTAAGCTATCATAGGATATTTTGTGAATGCGAGAATATTACATGATTAAGAATTGATTTGTCTTTCCTTGTAGTTTAATTGCAGTATGGAGTTTTCTCGATAGGAATTAGTTCAGTGAGTTTCATTTTCAAGATTGCTTGTTTGCGAGCCAATGCGTGTTTCATTTCAGCACCTAGTTTATCATCACAAAGGAACATATTTATACTCTAATCAGTAAACTGGGCCAATACGCAGTACAACTCGTGTTTACGACTCCTGGATTGATAGTTAATATTGAGAGGTTTAATCCGACAATTAAGCCGACCAACAAAGAGTTTTGATTGGAAGGGTATGGAGGAAGAACTACATCATCATTATGATTGGGAGGAACTATATCAGCACTTACAAGAGTGCAATAGTTATGTGGAGATGGGGCAGCCAAGGGATCCTATGCAGGAGACATTTCAGCCATCTCTTTATTCTCTTAAAAGAGGAGAAAAGCCCATGCCTAACTCTATGTGTATGGGAGACTTGAATGGTAAGGAATCTGAGCTTATGGAGTATGTTTATTTTTCTGATTTGGCACATTCTCTTACCATATGTATGCAGGCCATGGCTCCTACAAGGAGTAATATTACATGCAGATCTCATGGCATTGATGAGGCCAATAAAATTTCCAAAGCTGGCCACTCCCTTGAGGTGCAAAGGGATATTATCCATCATGATGGGTGCTTCCCAAAGGCACCTAATGAGGGCTTCACTTTCAGCCATGTCAAAGTGACCCATGCAGCAAAGATGTGGCGGGAGTACCACCTATCACACTCATATCTACTCAAAACAAGGAGTGCACTGCGTTGGTACCTTATGTGGGATTGTGACCCACCTCCTCAAGTGCAAATTTTAGTTTGCCTATATGTGATTTTGCTTCCATATATAGATGACATATTGGTATTGTTTATGGGTGTGTATGGGCAAAAATTAAGTAGTGTACATGTACCACATGGGATGGAACTTTATCCTGTACTTCATGATACATGTTTCAGATATGACATTGCTTCACCCATGTTTATTTCTGTTGAGTTTTACACTCCTGAAGGGGCAGACTATGCACCTATCATGTTAGCATTGGAGGAGCATTTTCTGATGTATTGGCTTGGTGAGCACTTAATCCATGATGAAAGATTGATTCTTGATAGTGCCATCAATGGAGAAGGAGAAGAACTACAACTCTTACCTTGTCAGTTTCTTTAGGACAATCAACATTTTGGAGGAGAGGATTGTAATGTTCCCACTTAGCCTTAGCTAAGAGGAGAAATTCAATTTTGATTTAATTTATGTTTTATGAATAAATGAATAAAGGAGGAAAAAATCAGAATAAATCAATGCCCATGTGAACAAATACAAATCAGGGCTATGTAAATAATCACTTGCAGCTATGAAAGAGGTTTGAGCCAAGATTGGGTCCACCTTGACCAAATCAACTGCGCTGTCTAGGTTCATTGCATCTCCAAAAGGGACTGCGCAGTTCTAGAAGGGAGCCTCTAATGTGAAGAGGGCTAACTCATCAAAGTGGTTTAGGGTTTGCAAGAGCTTTCTCATGTTATAAAAAGGAGGAGAAGGCACATGAAGAGGTTGTTGATAGATCATATTTCTGAAGTATTTGTTTGCTTAGACAAATACCATTCTCTACTTTTTAGTGGAGCATTGTGATTGGAATTCCTGTTTAGGGGTTTCATCTCTTTCCTTGAGGATCATTGGAGGAGTTCTTTGCTGAAGTGAGCCACTATCTGGTTTGAGACCAAGCTCTATTTTCATGAGCAGCGCTGTCCCATTGAGGGTTTTGCAACTACTATCATTTGTAGGAAGTGGTGTTCTAGATCTACTTAGATCTAGCTTGTTTTGAGAGGCTTTTTCTGTTGGAGTGTGTTCTTCAGCCTCCAAAGAGATAGTATATCCATATTTTTTATCTGATCTGCAATTTTAGTTAGTTTATTCAGTCTCCTTCACCCTCTGCACAGTTTCTGCTCAATACTGCGTTATTTTGTGAGAGGGTTTTCTTATTTCAGTTTTCCATCAGATTGGAGGAAGATCTCTTGGTGTTAGGCTTTCTTTCCCTTGGTGATCCGTGGATTGGGTTGCTGATCCATGTCTCTATAGATCTGATCTCTTACAGCAATAAAAGTTATCTTCAGAAATTTCTGGGTTTTCTGTAGCACTGCAATTTGTAATTCAAATCTACAGCTTATTATGCAATATTTTGATGTAATTCCACTTGGATATTGTTCTTAAAGTCATATAGTTTTCAGATCTGTATTAGATCTGATGTTTTATCCATACATATATTGATTGGAACATGATATGCTTCTCTAAGCTTGTGTAAAATGATGCGCTCATGCACTTCTTACGGATTTAGCATGTGTGAGAAAGTGACTTTGACACTTCCAATCCAAGAAGGGAGCTCAAAAACCATTAACTGGCCAAGAAGTGACTATGGAATGACTGATCGCAAGATCCACAATAAGATCCAAAATTTGAGTGTACGCAAAATTTTGGAGGGTGTTTGTCGCAGTGACAACACACTGGATCACTCTAATTGATAAGAGTATTGCAACTCCTCCCATAAGGTGCTTCAAATCGGCTCATTTTTAGTGATTCTTGGTACCCATTATTGTATGAAAACTCCACAAGCATAAGATATTCCTCCCACTTCAATGTCTATTGCATTACATACATTCTAAACATGTCCTCGAGGATTTTATTTGTCCTATCAGTCTTCCCATCATTTTGTGGATGGTATTTTGTGCTAAAATCTAGCTTTTCCCCAACACTGCAAAAAGATCCTTCCAAGACTTTGAAGAAAATTTTACATCTCTATCTGAGATTATTTTCTTGGGAACTCCACACAATCTTATGACCTCCTTTATGAAAACTTGAGCCACATTGCTTTTTGAATTTATGGATTTAACCTCCATAAATTGAGTCACCTTGCTTAACTTTTCAACAACCACCATGATTGCATCATCTTGTTTAGATTTACTTGGAAGCCTTGTAAGTCCATGGAAATCACTTCCCATTTCCATTCTGGAATAGGAATAGGGATAGGTTTCAATAAACCAAATAGGTGATTGCATTCAACTTTGACTTGTTGGAATTCTATGCACTTGGAAACGAATTTAGCCACTTCTCTTTTGAAATCATGCCAATAGTAAAGCTTCTTAATGGTTTTAGAGTATTTTGGTAACCTGGTTGGCCAAACTATGACAGCATGGAACTCTTTTATTATGAGATTATTTATATTGCTGTCATTGGCTACATAGATTTGATTTTTGAATCTAATCATCCCATCCTGTGTGAGGCAATATTCCTTGTATTTTCCACTGTCAGACTCGTGCTATAGATTTTCCTTTATTCACTAATATTTTTCATCATTCTACCCTGCATTTTTAATTATTTATTCAAGATCAATTCCATAAGAAATTATGGATGCGACATGGTCTAATTGTAATCTCCTACTTAGTGCATCAATCACTTTTCTTTCTTTACCTTTGATGTATCTAATCTCAAAATCAAACTCATTGAGTGTGGCCATCCATCTAGATCATCTGGAATTTAATTTAGGATGATCAAATAAATACTTCATCCCTCCATGGTCAGCCATTGAATCTACTACCAAGGAGATAATGCCTCCACATTTTTAGTACATGAATGATGTCAGCCAACTCTAAGTCATGACTTACACAATTCAACTCATGTTCATTTAACTTTCATGATTCATAAAAAACCACTTGGTATTCTTGCATTAAGACTCCATCAAATCCCTCTTTGAGGGCATCTATCCAAAACATTAAATCCTTTTTTGGATATAGAATTTTTAGCACTGGCTCATTAGTGATTAATCACTTCAACTGATCAAATCTTCTAGAACATTCAACTATCAATTTTAAATTCTTTCCCTTCTTTTGTAGTGCATTGATTGGATAACCAATCTTGGAGAAATTCTTGATGAATCTCTTATAATATCCTACCAGTCCCATGAATGATTTAATTTTTGCCACATTCTTTGGTGTTTTCCACTCCATGATGGCCCTGATATTTTGGATTTGTGATTGAAAGAATTTGCATTTTTTAAGTTGTGCACGAAGATTTTGTTCTCTCAGCAGTTGTAGTACCACATCTAGGTGCTCTTCATGCTCCTCAATCTTTGAATAAGCCAATATGTCATCAATCAAAACCACTACAAAGTTATCTAGGTAAGGTCACAGCACATTGTTCATCAAGCACATAAAAGTGGTAGGTGCATTGTTCAGCCCATGAGGCGCCACCACAAATTCGTAATGCCCATACCTTGTACAAAATGTTGTCTTATGGATGTATTCATCTTTAACGCGCACTTGGTGATAGACTAATATTAAATCCATCTTTAAGAATATTGTTGCACCCCATCATTGATCAAATAGATCAACAATGAATGGCAAGGGATATATATTCTTAATGGTGACTTTATTAAGTTTCTTGTAATTGATGCACAACCTAAGTGTTCCATCCTTCTTCTTCAAGAATAAGATAGGTGCTCCCCATGGAGATACACTTGACCTTATGTAAACTTTATCAAGCATCTCCTCGAGTTGTAACTTCATACGGAACCTTGGATGCTAGATTTTCCTTTGGTAATAATTCAATGGAGAAATCCACTTCACTCTGAGGAGGTAAACTTGGAATTTCCTTAGGAAATGTGTCTTGAAATTAATTTAGGATAGGATACTTTAATAGGGTGTCATGATCATTTTCTTCAGTGTTTCTGCTAATTTGAATAGTTAATAGCATACATCCCTTCTTGTTCCTCCTTTTTTCTTGCATGGTCATAATCAACCTAACTTAGGTAGGTTTCAATATTCCCCGCAATGTTATTCTCTCTCCATTCTCATCAAGCCATTTAATGAATTTTTCATAATAGTCCACTTTTGTGTGATGCACAAATAGCTAGTCCATTCCCAATAGTTCATCATACACCCCTATTGGAAATACATTAAAAATTGTAGTGTTTTCCATGCCACTCAACTCAAATGGGCATGCTTTCATCCAATACTCGACTCTCATTTTTGTCCCTGTGGAAAACTAGACCAGCCACTATTAATCATGTGATTATTGGACCAATCAATAGTACTCAACAATTTTTGGGATAATATAACTATAATTTTATCTCATATCATTTAAAATAAAGACATTTAAACCTTCTGATTTGATTATGTATTCTTAGTGATCGACCTTCCTATTATCCATCGTTGCATAAATCCTGGGAATGTTATGAGCCACACCCTTTGCGGTCTGGGCTTCCTGTTTGTTATATAGTTGTGGTACATTACTTCCTTACTAGGGGGATCCCTCTTTCAATGGTTCTCTCCACATGTCCATTTCTTTAGGGTCTCTATCCCACCGCATATGTTAGTTTCTTCCGTAGGCTAGTTAACATGGCCTTTTTCCGCTACATTGAATCTCTATTGTGGTCATCCTTGACTAGCTGAGGTAATGTTTCCTTTCTTACCTATAGCTTACATCCTACATGCTTTCCTATGCCCCTTTTATTTATTTATCATTCATCCCTTTATCTTCTAATAATTCTATAATTTAGGCCTGCCTTCACAATTCATAACAGTGCTTCAATTTTTGGATTGCGCCATCTGATGTACTGGACTCATCGAATTTGAGCATGTCCTTAAAGGTTTGTGGAAGCCCACTGAAATACCTATGAAAATTATCTTTCTTCTATTTAAGGTAGGATACATACCTCAGTATATCTAAAAATTTGGTTGTATACTCCTCATCTTACCTTTTCCCCATTTTGATTTCATATAACTCCTTGTCAAAATACCTTTTTGATAGGTATTTATTCTTAAAATGTCCTTCAAAATCACTCCAAGATAGGTCCTCTTCTCTTATGCCTTTTACATTCTTTAAATATTCCCACCATATGTTATTATTTCCTTTGAAGCTAAAGGTATCCATCGTTTCTTTCATATTGTCAAAGTAATCATGAACTATGAAAAACGTTTTCATCCCAAGCAGTCATGCTTCAACATTTTTTTCTTTATTTACCTCACCATAAAATGTAGGAGCTTTAGCCTTCTTAAATTCATCTAGCACATTTTCCTTTTCCCTCCTTATACCATGTTGATGAAGACAATGATGATGTCAGTGAGTATCTCCATATTGTTGCTCATGGGTGCTAGTCCTTTTATTTGGAGAATTCAACATAGCACCTCCTATCATTGTATCCTCACTTGTCAAATTATGCCTCTTCCTTGATCTACTCTCATCTACTCCATTAGTATTCTCTTCCTTTTCTATGGAAATCTTTCTATTCCTATGGCTAGCTCCTAACTCATGTTTCTTTTACCTCTATAATTCTGAGAGGCTTTGCAATATGATTGCATTCAATTATGTTTTACGCTCTTGTTATTTGAAAATTGTTTCATTGTCAACCTTGTAGCTCTTTATTTTATCCCTTAATCTCCTTAAGGTATCCATCCTGCCTCTCCTCACTATTCGACTTGATCGTCGATTTTGGCTTTGCACGAACTACGACGTCGCCGCCATTCTTGGAGATGGTCTGAGATATGGACAGTGGGGGTTTGCCTAAAGTGGGTCAGTAACTCCATTCCGGAATCGTGGTGAATGGGTAATTGAAAATAGGTCAAGAACGCAATAGCGACGACACTAAAGGTTCCATGTGTAGTAGAGGGCTGCTCCACATACCATTTCGCTACTACTCTGATTAAAGTGCGTTGAAACAGTCTTAGTCGAATAGTATCATCAACAATGATCTTTGACGAACACCATAGTTGGAAATTCATAACATGATTTCCTAGGTATTTTTCTTGCTTTCCTTCGAACTTTGGAATGTCTGAAGGGAGCTTCATGGGCATGGGAGGTCATATGGGGTCGTTCGTCAACTTGCTTAAATCTGGTAGATTTAACGAAGCTAGAAAAGGTGACTGCGAGTTTGTAGCCATTGCGACTTGTGAAAACACAATGTTCTGGTTAGGAATAGGGTTTTTCTGTGACGTACCCTACTATTCCTTCACCTGGCTTCCCGAATGGGTAGCACTCCTCTACCCTCTAGGGGTTGTGGGAGGAGTAGTGTGTGGTGACCCCGTGGGGGTGTTCACCGGTGTGGCATTGGGAGGCCGAATAGGGTTCCCAACTAAAGATGCCCCATTAAATAATGAACCAATAATGGTGGGTGTGTTCCATATTTGACGCCTAAATGGAAAAAGACCTGGAACCCCTCCCAGTAATTAGGGGAGGTTCAAAAGGCATCTAGATCGACGAGGTCCCATTGGGTCCATTCTGGCATCGACTAGGTATGTTTTTGGAAATATTTGAGAGGATAGAGAATATATTCAAAGAAAAAATCCGATCGCGTACACAAAACAAAGCCAAAATAGAATAAATTTTCCCTTTAGATTAATCCTATGTGATCAGTAAATCAAAAAATTGTTGGAAATATTGTCATTGATGGCAAAGGAATTGGCAAAGAAGGAGCATCTGAAATAGTAACTAGGAAGTAGCAGAGAAGAACAGAGGAAGAGTGCATTTACAGAGAGCAATATCAGTCAAGGAGCAGGGAAAAGAAGTGAATTGAAGCAGAGTTGTCTAGAGACAGTGTAGGAAGAAAAAGGCCATCAAACAGAAAAAGGTTCTAAATTCTCTGTGAATTATATGTATATTCTTGATAGAATTCAGTAGGAAGGATAGTTGAGTCCCTGTGGACAACTATGAATCATTGTGAAAGCATGGTCTGTAAAAATCATAAGCTCTGTGGAAGGAGTAGATTCGTGAATCTCTATAAGGTAATTTTGAGGAGTATTGATTGGACAAATCGTTATCGATTACACGAATTATTGTTCATTGATACTAGTATCTCTCTCCGTGTAATGCACTGTCGAACATTTGATTGCTAAGGTCATCATACAATGAGCAATGGGAATGTATAACCTAATGAAGCAGCATGTTATAGTATGCGGAGGAGTATTACTATTGAAACTCCCTACCGCATGATTGGACCGAACTCTATTGAAATAAACCCGAGTTGTGAACCTGAGTTAAGGGACCAAAAGGAATAGCGTAACCCGACTTAACCATGGGTTGGTCACTATTCCAAAACCATGAGTGAGTTTATGAATCTGGATTTCCCATATCACACCGCCTTTCGGAGATAAGTGGTTTTTTGGAGTTGAGGAGCGATTCCATAGAACGGGCAACACGCGTCCCTGTATGACTCCACAAAACTGCTTGTCATTGCACGCCATCGCGTGTTATTATTCGACCCGAGATGCCCAGCGATATTGTTGAGCACCGTCGATCTGGAGGGAAGCCATCGGACAGTGGTTGTATGAGGAAGATGCGTGAAGGTTAACCAAAGTACGGCGGCCATCGCGCGTTATTGTTCGCGCATCTTCGTCGAGTGATATACATCCGATCAAATGAGGCGGCGCGACGCAATAACAACCGTCGAATGGAGACAACCGTTAACGTTGGGGCCCATACGCATGTATTGAGGTTTGCGGGTTTAACCCAAAGTATTATGTCGTGTATTAAGGGTGTGGGACCCAATTTCCCTTCACATTATTGGTTCAATATACGTTGTTGTGTTATGCCGAGATCTTCACCCGACGTGGAAGAAAACTGTGACCAACTCAGTGTCTTGCGTCACTGCGGGGGCTCTCAAGGTACGGATGAATATTTTGGCTGGTACCCCCGCACTCAAAATCTACCATTCATCTCTGTTGCCTCCGCAATTAACTCGGTCAACTGTAGAGGCACTTGTCTCAATATCCGGTGCGCTAGTTGTGTCCACAGGTTGGGTCTTTTGATAGGAACTTTAATTATCAGCGCAGATCCCCAAGTCGAAGATTAAATATTATTGAAGGGCCCGAAAGGTTATATGGATATATATTACTGCTGGTTTTTTTATATAAGTCAGCGGCACGTTAATGTTTGTAACAACTAAAGGGGGAATTGGATTAATATCTCAATCTCAGATTGAGATATTAAAAAGCCTTAGATTAATTATCTAATTGCCAAAAACCAAGCAAATAAAACAATGAGAAATTGTTTGGGGGCTTGGGTAGACTCCACTGGATTATCTAATTGAACCCATCCAGGAATACCATCGGCGGTTGGGTGGTTTTGACTCATGGTATTAATAAAGGCTAAACTATATAAGGAGAAGAGGATCATAATACAGTGTGTGCATGAAGAGGGGTTGATAATGAATAAATCTCTTTAAGAGATATATGTATGATTGAACTCTGATAGATCTGAATCTAAGATGCACCTGTGGATATGATGAAGGTTCAAGATCTCTAGATCTAGAAATGATGAATCTCTAGGAAGATCTGCAAAAGAAATGATGAAGACCTGCTACAAGTCTGATGTACAAATTGAAGAAATTTGGTGGATCTGAGGGTTGAAGCCTTCAGTGTGAGAGTGGAAGTTTTCTGCCAGTAGAAACTGGTGTTAAAATCAGGGGGTTGGAGCTCCCTTCCAGTATTGACTGGAGAACGAGAGAAGGTTGTAGCATTCTATAGGTTGGTGCTTGCGTGCTGGTATAAGTCTGCACCATTTCAAAATTGTAAGATGTTTTGTTTATAATAAATATTGAAGACAGAGACGACAGCAGCGGTGGTTTTCTCCTGAATTGGGTTTCCACCTTAAATACTGATGTTCATGTGTATTTCTTGTGTGTGATAGTTGATTCTGTTATTACTGCTCATGCTTACTGCTTACCAAACATCTAATGAATGAATGATGCAATAATCTAAGTAAAGAATTAAATGTATAATAAGATCTCTGGACATATGCAAGTTTTCTTAAGGATATCCACATTTATTTGCGAGTTGGGTTCAGTAAAGTAATGTATGGGTTAAGAGAAACAAAAAGTGAAAAAAAATTCAGTCAGCTCTAAATATTGATTCACCCCCCCTCTCAGTATTTTTCCCAACAATTGGTATCAGAGCAGGTCCTTCTGAAAAAGCTTAGCCGCTAGAAGGAAGATCAATCAAGATAAGCAATCAAGATGGAACAGCATCTATTAGGCCTCCGTTCTTCAACAGAAACAATTTAATATTCTAGAAAACAAGGATGAGATCCTATATTCAATCTTTGGGAGCAGATGTATGGGCTATTGTTGAAGGAGGATATCAATATCCAGTCGCAGTACCAACAGATCCAACGGAAAGAAAGAATTACGAAACAAATGCAAAAGCGTTCAATACTCTATTGGGAAGTCTAACTGAATCAGAATTTGCCAGAGTCATGCAGTTGAATACAGCAAAGGCCATATGGGACAAAATAATTCTAAGTTATGAAGGTCATGCAAAGGTAAAAAGTGCTAAACTCCAAATTCTCAGAATTCAATATGAGAATCTAAAAATGCATAATGAGGAGAGCATTGCCAATTTCTTTTTACATCTTGATGATATTGTAAATCGTATGAGAAATCTGGGAGAAACAATAACCGAATCTACTTTGGTTGAGAAATTTTTAAGATCACTAACGACAAAATTTGAGTCAAAAGTTGTTGCTCTTGAAGAAAAACAGGATCTTCAAAATCTTACTGTGGTGCAACTTCATGGCATACTAACTGCATATGAAATGAGAAGAGGAGGACCATCTAAAGTCAAAGAAGTCATCTTTAGAGCTTATACAAAATGGAAAGAAGTACAAGAAACATAAGGATCGGGGTATATCTCAGAAGAAGATGAGGTAAATTTTGTAAAGAAACTACAACTTGGTACAGGACGGTTTAGAGGTAAGCTTCCTTTCAAATGTTTTGCTTGTGGAAGAGTTGGTCATTATGCTACTAAGTTTCCTCACAAAGAAACACATGAAAAAGGAAAGGAAGTAGCAAAAGGAATAAAAACTGGTTTAGCACTAGAAAAAATTACTATACTCATGAAGACAATGATGGGTTATCTAACAGTGAGGAAGAATGTGAACAAGATCTTAGACTTCTCATGGCATTTGAAAAGGAATCTAGAGAAGAAAAAGATACTTTTATGGATGCTTTAGAGGACAATGATTTTCTTGATGAATTCAATCAACTCAAAATATGCTTAGAAGAAAGTAAAATATGCTTAGAAGAAAGTAAAATATCCATCGAAACTCTAAAAAATCAACTTGAAGAAAAAGAGAAACATAATGAGAAATTACAATCTGAAATAGTAAGTCTAAGAAAAGAAATTGAAAAATTAAAGACTTTGAATCTTAGATTTGCTAAAGGATCTGAAACCTTAGATGAGATTATCAAGGTACAGTGTTCTCCTCTTATAAATACAGGTCTTGGATATATCGAAGAATCTTCTCAGGCTTCAGCATCAAACTATCTAAAAGCAGCTACAACCAGTGTACAACATTCTGACACTCAGCAAGGGAATAAAGAATCTTTTCAAGTAAAGCATGACCATCTAAATTCAAAGAACACTAACAGGAATACCCTTCCAAGAAACACCAACCAACAGGTAAATTCAAGTAGAATATTTTATGATCGCAGAAACTTCTTCTTCAATGGACAATGTTTCTCATGTCACAATTTTGGTCATAAAGTTGTTCAATGTGTTGCATATAAAACCATCATGACAAGAGAACCAAGAAAGAAAAGGATTGATATTAGAACAAAGAAGAATACATACAACAACTTTTCTCCTCTTCAAAATGAAGTCAAATGTGCTTATTGCAATAACTTTGGTCATGAAGAATCTGAATGCAGGAGTAAAGTTCAACCAAAATAGTATTTTCCTTCAAGTTCCAAAGTGTGGAAAAAGAAGGAATTACAGGTTGAAAATTGTGGCATAGCATTATTTGCATAAGGTGAAGAAAATCAATGGTACATTGATATTGGATGCTCAAAACACATGACAGGTGACAAAAACAAACTTCTTGCATATAGTGCTCTTGAAAAAGAAAAGAATGTTTCTTGCTTTTTCAAGCTTCCAACAAATCAAAGTTTATCAAATGGATGTTAAATCTGCTTTTCTCAATGGAGATCTAGAAGAAGAAGTTTATATAGAACAACCAGAAGGATTCATTTTTGGAAATGATAAAAATCTTGTTTGTAGACTTAAAAAGGCTCTATATGGTCTCAAACAAGCTCCAAGGGCATGGTATTATCGTCTTGACAAATATCTTCATCAACAAGGATTTTCAAAGGGGTCTGCCGATAGCAACTTATACACAAAAATTGAAAATGATAAACTATTGATTGTGGTTGTATATGTTGATGATATCATTTTTGGAAGTAATGAAGAGTCTATGAGTCAGAAATTTGCTTCTGATATGCAGCAAGAATTTGAAATGTCTTTACTTGGGGAACTAACATTATTTCTTGGCTTGCAAGTGCAACAAGCAACAGATGGCATATTATTATCACAAACAAAATATCTTAAGCAAATTTTGAAGAAGTATGGTATGGAAGAGTGAAAACTTGTAAGTACACCAATGGTAACCGAATGTAATCTCAGTTCTCATGATGATTCTCCCACAGTAAATCAACCAGAATACAAATCTATGATAGGAAATCTACTTTATCTCACTGGGACTAGACCGGACATTATGCATGCAGTGGGGATTGTTGGACGATTCCAAGCTAATCCAAAAGAATCTCACCTGCAGGCTGTCAAAAGAATATTCAAATATCTGCAAGGAACTCAAGACTTTGGACTATGGTATCCAAAGAATGCTGATCTTACTCTTCATGCTTACACTGATGCAGATTGGGCTGGAAATGTTGATGATCGGAAAAGCACTAGTGTTGGTGCATTCTATATGGGACCCCGGTTAGTATCTTGGTTCAGCAAGAAGCAAAATTCTATTGCCTTATCTACAGTAGAAGCAGAATATGTGGTTGCAGCATCATGTTGCACTCAACTTCTTTGGATGATGCAAACCTTACAAGACATTCAAATCAAATGTTCACCTCCTATCTCCATTATGTGTGATAATACAAGTGCCATCAGTATTTCAAAGTATCATGTTATGCATTCCAAGACCAAGCATATTCCCATAAAATATCACTTCTTACGTGAACAAGTGCTTGAAAAAAAGGTGAAATTGGCGTATGTTCCCTCCAAAGAACAAGTTGCTGATATATTTACCAAACCTCTACCTAGGGAAGCGTTCGAATATCTCAGACAGAAACTGGGAGTAGTCTTTGCCATGCAAAAGATCGGATATACTTAAATACAGAAGATTAAATTGGTTGAGAGGTGTTTTTGGGTATCTCTGGATGCACAGGTTAAGGGGGAACATTGGTCATGTGGAAAGGATGCATTGTTGGCATTCTAATTATTTGTTGTAGTCTGATCTCAGGCTTGAGAATTTCTGATCTTGATTGTATAAGTCATTTATGTTCTTTCATTAACTATTATGTTTAAAGATGCAGCATGATCTTAGGGGGAGCATGGTATTGTCAGTCCAAATGATATTGATCAACCCTTTGCCATTGATGTCAAAGGGGGAGGAAAAACAAAGAGGGGTTTCTATAAGACAAACAAAGGAAGAGTATTGCCATCAATGCCAAAGGGGGAGATTGTTGGAAATATTGTCATTGATGGCAAAGGAATTGGAAAAGAAGGAGCATCTGAAACAGTAACTAGGCAGTAGCAGAGAAGAACAGAGGAAGAGTGCATTTACAGAGAGCAGTATCAGTCAAGGAGCAGGGACAAGCAGTGAAATGAAGTAGAGTTGTCCAGAGACAGTGTAGGAAGAAAAAGGTTATCGAACAGAAAAAGGTTCTAAATTCTCTGTGAATTATATGTATATTCTTGATAGAATTCAGTAGGAAGGATTGTTGAGTCCCTGTGGACAACTATGAATCCTTGTGAAAGCATGGTCTGTAAACATCATAAGCTCTGTGGAAGGAGTAGATTTGTGAACCTGTATAAGGTAATTTTGAGGAGTATTGATTGGACAAATCGTTATCGATTACATGAATTATTGTTCATTGATACTAGTATCTCTCTCTGTGTAATGCACTGTCGAACATTTGATTGCTAAGGTCATGATACAGTGAGCAATGGAAATGTATAACCTGATGAAGCAGCGCGTTATAGTATGCGGAGGATTATTACTATGAAATTACCTACCTCATGATTGGACCGAACTCTATTGAAATAAACCCGAGTTGTGAACCTGAGTTAAGGGACCAAAAGGAATAGCGTAACCCGACTTAACCATGGGTTGGTCACTGTTCCAAAACCACGAGCGGGTTTATGAATCCAGATTTCCCATATCGCACCGCCTTTCGGAGATAAGTGGTTTTTTGGAGTTGAGGAGCGATTCCATAGAACGGGCAACACGCATCCCTGTACGACTCCACAAAACCGCTTGTCACTGCACGCCATCGCGCGTTATTGTTTGACCTAGGATGCCCAGTGATATTGTTGAGCACCGTCGATCTAGAGGGAAGCCATTGAATGGTGGTCGTATGAGGAAGATGCATGAAGGTTAACCAAAGTACGGTGGCCATCGCGCGTTATTGTTCGCGCGTCTTCGCCGAGCGATATCCGTCTGATCAAATGAGGCGGCGCGACGCAATAAAAACCGTCGAATGGAGACAACCGTTAACGTTGGGGCCCATATGCATGTATTGAGGTTTGCAAGTTTAACTCAAAGTATTATGTCATGTATTAAGGGTGTGGGACCCAATTTCCCTTCACATTATTGGTTCAATATACGTTGTTGTGTTATGCCGAGATCTTCACCCGACGTGGAAGACAACTGTGACCAACTCAGCGTCTTGCATCACTGCGGGGGCTCTCAAGGTACGGATGAAGATTTTGGTTGGTGCCCCTGCACTCAATCTCTGCCATTCATCTCTATTTTCCATGCAGTCAACTCGGTCAACTACGGAGGCACTTGTCTCGATATCTGGTGCACTAGTTGTGTCCGCGGGTTGAGTCTTTTGATAGGAACTTTAATTATCAGCGCAGATCCCCAAGTCGAAGATTAAATATTATTGAAGGGCCCGAAAGGTTATATGGATATATATTACTGCTGGTTTTTTTATATAATTCAGCGGCACGTTAATGTTTGTAACAACTAAAGGGGGAATTGGATTAATATCTCAATCTCAGATTGAGATATTAAAAAGCCTTAGATAAATTATCTAATTGCCAAAAACAAAGGAAATAAAACAATGAGAAATTGTTTGGGGGCTTGGGTAGACCCCGTTGGATTATCTAATTGATCCCATCTAGGAATACCATTGGCGGTTGGGTGGTTTTGGCTCATGGTATTAATAAAGGCTAAACTGTATAAGGAGAAGAGGATCATAATACAGTGTGTGCATGAAGAGGGGTTGATAATGAATAAATCTATTTAAGAGATATCTGTATGATTGAACTCTGATAGATCTGAATCTACGATGCACCTGTGGATATGATGAAGGTTCAAGATCTCTAGATCTAGAAATGATGAATCTCTAGGAAGATCTGCAAAAGAATTGATGAAGACCTGCTGCAAGTCTGATGTACAAATTGAAGAAATTTGGTGGATCTGAGGGTTGAAGCCTTCAGTATGAGAGTGGAATTTTTCTGCCAGTAGAAGCTGGTGTTAAAATCAGGGGGTTGGAGCTCCCTTCCAGTATAGACTAGAGAACGAGAGAAGGTTGTAGCCTTCTACAGGTTGGTGCCTGCATGCTGGTATAAGTCTACACCAGTACAAAATTGAAATATGTTTTCTTTATAATAAATATTGAAGACAGAGATGACAGCAGCGGTGGTTTTCTCCCGAATTGGGTTTCCACCTTAAATACTAGTGTTCATGTGTATTTCTTGTGTGTGATGGTTGATTATGTTATTATTTCTCATGCTTACTGCTTACCAAACATCTGATGAATGAATGATGCAATAATCTAAGTAAAGAATTAAACGTATAATAAGATCTCTGGACATATGCAAGTTTTCTTAAGGATATCCACATTTATATGCGAGTTGGGTTCAGTAAAGTAATGTATGGGTTAAGAGAAACAAAAAGTGAAAATTTTTTCAGTTAGCTCTAAATACTGATTCACCCCCCCTCTCAGTATTTTTCCCAACAATTGGTATCAGAGCAGGTCCTTCTGAAAAATCTTAGCCACTAGAAGGAAGATCAATCAAGATGAGCAATCAAGATGGAACAGCATCTATCAGGCCTCTGCTCTTCAACGGAAAAGATTTAATCTTCTGGAAAACAAGGATGAGATCCTATCTTCAATATTTGGGAGCAGATGTATGGGCTATTGTTGAAGGAGGATATCAATATCCAGTTGTTGTGGAGATAAATCCCCTCTGCGGACAGAGGCGATCCCTACTAGCCCAGACTGGGTCTAGCAACAATCGTTCACACTATAGTGCAGGTTCCTAATTTCAAATAAACCAACTAGCGATGAAGGCTTACCTAGAATCCAACGCTGTCGCTTGTAGAGAAAGTAGCGCTCCCGTTCCTTAGCTCTGGCAGATCACAATCCTCACGATCTCCGTGATCGGACACCTGCACACGCAAGAAACAAAACAAACGCAAGCGTAAAATTCAGTATATGCAACTATATGTCAGTCAGAGAAGACATAAATCATTACCATAATCAACAACAAGAGTGTAACCATAACCAATAGTCGCTTATCATTAATCAATCAAAGAAGAATACAACCATAGCCCTGACGCTGAATTCTCCTTCGAAGGGTCACCAACGGAACACGTCTTGAAAAAGCATGTCGGGGATGAGACAAACCTCTCTCTTCAGATGTCTCGACAATGATCTCCTTGCTTGGATTTGGCCTTAAGGGAATGAATCAAGGCTCTTGCAGCATAAGGCTCTGATGGCTCTTGGGAACTTGGAGACTAGCTATTCAGCCATTCAGCCCCTTCATCAATGGCTGAAGGCTATATTTATAGAGGAGAGGAGGAGGCTGGGATCCCTACAATAGTGGAAGGGAGACCTTATCCCTTGGGAGGTTCCCCATAAGGTGGAAACAAGAGGCCAAAGGAGGAAGGCTGTGGTTATTCAGTCAAAACCAATCCTGATGACTCATCCATGACGTTGTTGTAATTGAAACTTCACCTCTTTTTTTAAAAACTTTCCAAAAGTAGATTGGCGTGGGTGCTTAACTGGGATAGAGTGCCAATTGGCATAGGCTCAGTGTTAATTTTCCTCATTGGCGCAAGTACATAACGGGCTACCAGCTCCAAGGCAAAAACAGGTGTTTTTAGGGGTCTTCTCAGGAAATGTTCAACAGAATAAATGTTGTCCTCATGGAAAGGGATGAAATGATGGTATTTGCAAGGTATGACACTACTTATTGGTCACAGAAATGACCCTCCAATGGGCGAGATGGGGATTGGAGGGATGGTGACAAATTAGTGTGTAACAGATGCCCCCTAAAGCATGAGGCCCGAAAGAGAGAGAGGGGTGAAATGCTTTACGAGAACGTGTCCAACTGAAAACACCGCCGTTGGAAAACCTGCGTAGAGAAATACAACTGATGTCTCAAATACATGATAGATATGTGGTATGGGCACAGCCATCCATAACAGAGTATGTAATAATCCAGATCCAAGGCATGGACGCAGCCATCCAGTGAGGATTGGTAAATAGACTCAAGCATGGTCGCATCCATCCAATCAGTGAGTCATGTAACTAATCATAAGAATCCACAAAATCGCAGCCTGGATTATAACAGAGAGAATCCAGGGTCCTGCACTCCATCTTGACCCGAACAAAGTACAAGTTCAGGCATGTGAATAAGTGAGCTGAAGTCGAACATGCAAGAAAATCGTCTGATTACCATCTAGTGATGAAAGTTGTTAACAGACGTGAGAGGTACCACCAATAATGACAATGGCCCTCAAGGTACTACAGGTACAATCTACGGCATGTGAATCAATGAGCTGGCGTCGAACACTCGTAGAATCACTCGATCAGAGGCCAATGATGAAAACCTCACGTCGAACGCGAAGAACCTGCCATTGAGGCATGCAGGCTCCAAGGTACCAAAAGGGAATCTCTAGATCAGCTTCCTGGATAATGAGCTGAAGTTGACAGGAAGTGACCTCGATCGAAGGTGGGCCATAGTGTTTCCCACATCATCGACACGAGACAGAGGAACATAATGTCTTTGTGAATCAGGATCAGATGATAATCAAAGGAAGGTTGAAATTTTGCAAAGGTCAACTTCTCTTGAACATATCGGCGGCACGACAGTGGATTTGGCAGTGTTTGACATCAAAAGATCAGAGGTCATGGTGATGAGGCAAAGAGTAGATGAGAGGTCAAAAAGGATTACCCAAACCCACGGAGGAAAACAAATAATGAGATGAGATGTCCCCAACCCGACACGAATGCAGACAAGTGCCATGTTCAAGAGCGACATACTGCCGACACGACAATGATTTTGGTTCCATTTTCCCCACCAATTATGGCGAGTACCTCTTTATTTTTACACAAGCTTGAAGAGGATACCATATGCTTGTCATATAAACCCATCCTAGTACATTTAACGAGCCCTAGGAAGGAGGAACTCGGATACCGTCATTACGACTGAATCCAATGTCATCAGGGTTTAACGAGTCTGACAAAGGAAGAACTCAGTGTCTTTTCATATTTAGAGAGTTTGAAAAGACAGCGGAAAAGTAAACTCCAAAGGTCCCTTTTCGTAAATAGTTCCTCAGATCCGAAAAGGTAGAAAACAAAATCTAAGAAAACCTCTTAGTCGCGATAGGCTAGGGTATTCCTTTTTCGTAAATAATTTATCCCAGCCCGAAAAAGGGGTAAACGTATACTGGGTAGATGTCATTTCGTAGCCACTTTAACGAGATCAAAACGACAAGCGACTCGGCAATCTTTTCATGTTTAGAGAGTCATAAAAGAGCTGAAAGATGACTCCTCCTGGAGGAACGAGTGGTATAAAGGGTAGCTACTGGTTCCGGTAATGGTGGAACTACTCAGAACAAGTGAAGGTCAAGAGGCTGGCTAACGAGACCACTCATCACAGCGGTTCCTCAGGAACGGGTAAAACAACCAAGTGAAGGCATATGATCGGCCAAGAAGATAGTGACGATGGAGTGAGAAAACCAAGGCTCATCTGGAAAAAACAGGCTGATAAAATGACAATCACAAGAGGTAAAATGGGAATGGTTTCATTTTTACACAAGCTTGAAATCAAGAAACTCTGCTTGAAGTTGGTTTCATTTTTACACAAGCTTGAAACAAAGATAAACTATGCTTGACACCGGTTTCATTTTTACACAAGCTTGAAACGGAAACAAACTATGCTTGAAAAAGTAAGCATGCCCCCAGCATGGTGACTCAATGCCAAAAGAGCCGATCAAGCAAGCAGAATCGAGAAACAACCGAAAAGAAAAGACAATACCCCAAGTGTTTGGTTTACAAACTAAACTGGAGATTGACTGAAGCAGCTTTGATCTACTTCGCAATTTCAGAGTAAGAGCGTTTCGAAGGCTATCTAGCTAACTTCAGGCTTCGTTTGTAGTTTACAACGTAGAACAACAACAAGCTAGACGATCCCTAGTGGAGTCGCCAATTTGTTGTGGAGGTAAATCCCCTCTACGGACAGAGGCGATCCCTACTAGCCCAGACCGAGTCTAGCAACAATCGTTCACGCTATAGTGCAGGTTCCTAATTGCAAATAAACCAACTAGCGATGAAGGCTTACACTGGAGATCAGCAGCGTACGCCCAGCAGAAAGTAGCACTCCGTTGTAGCTGCGGCGAGATCTCAATCCTCACGATCTCCGTGATGGGACACTGCACCTTGTAAAGAAACAAAACAAACGCAAGTGTAAAAATCCGGTATGTCACAACCCTATATACTCATCAATGGAGAAAGACATAACTCATTCCTCCAATCAACAACAAGGAAATTAAGACCATAACCAATAGTCGCTTATCATTAATCAATCAAAGAAGACAACAACCATAGCCATTATTTCCAATTGAAAAAGCTTGTCGGGGATGGGACAAACCTCTCTCTTCGGATGTCTCGACAATGATCTCCTTGCTTGGATTTGGCCTTAAGGGAATGAATCAAGGCTCTTGCAGCATAAGGCTTTGATGTCTCTTGGGAACTTGGAGACTAGCTATTCAGCCATTCAGCCCCTTCATCAATGGATGAAGGATATATTTATAGAGGAGAGGAGGAGGTTTGGATCCCTACAATAGTGGAAGGGAGGCCTTATCCCTTGGGAGGTTCCCCATAAGGTGGAAACAAGAGGCCAAAGGAGGAAGGCCGTGGTTATTCAGTCGAAACCACTCCTGATGACTCATCCACGAAGTTGTTGTAATCGAAACTTCGCCTCTTTTTTTAAAAACTTTCCAAAAGTAGATTGGTGTGGGTGCTTAACTGGGACAGAGTGCCAATTGGCACGGGCTCAGTGTTAATTTTCCTCATTGGCGCGAGTACATAACGGGCTACCAGCGCCAAGGAAAAAACAGGTGTTTTTAGGGGTCTGCTCAGGAAATGATCAACAGAATAAATGTTGTCCTCATGGAAAGGGATGCAATGATGGTATTTGCAAGGCATGACACTGCTTATTGGTCACAAAAATGACCCTCCAATGGGCAAGATGGGGATTGGAGGGACGGTGACAAATTACTGTGTAACACCAGTCGCAGTACCAACAGATCCAACGGAAAGAAAGAATTACGAAACAAATGCAAAAGTGGTCAATGCTCTATTGGGAAGTCTAACTGAATCAGAATTTGTCAAAGTCATGCAGTTGAATACAACAAAGGCCATATGGGACAAAATAATTCTAATTTATGAAGGTGATGCAAAGGTAAAAATTTCTAAACTCCAAACTCTCAGAATTCAATATCAGAATCTAAAAATGCATAATGAGGAGAGCATTGCCAATTTCTTTTTACGTCTTGATGATATTGTAAATCGTATGAGAAATCTGGGAGAAACAATAACCGAATCTACTTTGGTTGAGAAATTTTTAAGATCACTAACGACAAAATTTGATTCAAAAGTTGTTTCTCTTGAAGAAAAACAGGATCTTCAAAATCTTACTATGGTGCAACTTCATGGTGTACTAACTGCATATGAAATGAGAAGAGGAGGACCATCTGAAGTCAAAGAAGCCATCTTTAGAGCTTCTAAAAAAGGGAAAGAAGTACAAGAAACAGAAGGATCAAGGTATATCTCAGAAGAAGATGAGGTAAATTTTGTAAAGAAACTCCAACTTGCTACAGGACGGTTTAGAGGTAGGCTTCCTTTCAAATGTTTTTTCTTGTGGAAGAGTTGGTCATTATGCTACTAAGTGTCCTCACAAAGAAACACATGAAAAAGGAAAGGAAGTAGCAAGAAGGAATAAAAACCGTTTTAGCACTAGAAAAAGTTACTATACTCATGAAGACAGTGATGGGTTATTTGACAGTGAGGAAGAATGTGAACAAGATCTTAGACTTCTCATGGCATTTGAAAAGGAATCTAGAGAAGAAAAGGATACTTTTATGGATGCTTTAGAGGAAAATTATTTTCTTGATGAATTCAATCAACTCAAAATATGCTTAGAAGAAAGTAAAAGATTCTTAGAAGAAAGTAAAATATCCATAGAAACTTTAAAAAATCAGCTTGAAGAAAAAGAGAAACATAATGAGAAATTAGAATGTGAAATAGTAAGTCTAAGAAAAGAAATTGAGAAAGTAAAGACTTTGAATCTTAGATTTGCTAAAGGTTCTGAAACCTTAGATGAGATTATCAAGGTACAGTGTTCTCCTCTTATAAAGACGGGTCTTGGATATATCGGAGAATCTTCTCAGGCTTCAGCATCAAACTATCTAAAAGCAGCTACAGCCAGTGTACAACATTTTGCCACTCAACAAGGGAATAAAGAATCTTTGCAGGTAAAGCATGACCATCTCAATTCAAAGAACACTAACAGGAACACCCTTCCAAGAAACACCAACCAACAGGTAAATTCAAGTAGAAGATTTTATGATCGCAGAAACTTCTTCTTCAATGGACAATGTTTCTCATGTCACAATTTTGGTCATAAAGCTGTTCAATGTGTTGCATATAAAACCATCATGACAAGAGAGGCAAGAAAGAAAAGGATTGATATTAGAACAAAGAAGAATACATACAACAACTTTTATCCTCTTCAAAATGAAGTTGAATGTGCTTATTGCAATAAATTTGGTCATGAAGAATCTGAATGCAGGAGCAAAGTTCAGCCAAAAGAGTATTTTCCTTCAAGTTCCAAAGTGTGGAAAAAGAAGGAATTACAGGTTGAAAATTGTGGCATAGTGTTACTTTCAGAAGGTGAAGAAAATAAATGGTACATTGATAGTGGATGCTCAAAACACATGACAGGTGACAAAAACAAACTTCTTGCATATAGTGCTCTTGAAAAAAAAAAAAATGTTTCTTGCTTTTTCAAGCTTCCAACAAATCAAAGTTTATCTAGTATTTCCCGTAGTTCCTCCCACTAGTATTGTTGCAATTCTTTGTTTGTTGTGTGGTAATACATTCCATGTCGCCCATCTTGGTCATGGTGGTTCTCCTTTCATGTGGTCATGGGGATTTTTTTGTGTCATCCCAATCGATTGAATTCGATTGTCCCCCCACCTACCAATGCAGTCCATCACTCTTAAATTTTACCCTTTGTGCCTTGTGGATTTATCCAAGGAAAGCATGGCTCCTTGTCTTTCTTCTTCAGCTAGATTAGTGGCTTAATCATTCCATTTAATAGCACACCTGCCATCCTTCTATGGGTGTCATAAAAAATTTAATATTTCTTCAAATCCTAAGTAATCTCCTTCCTCAAACTTTGGAATCTATGTCCCCATTTTCAGGCTTTTTTAATTATAACAAAATAGTTACATTTTTTACAATATAGGGGGTTATCTAGGCATTTTCACATAAACCTATTCAATGGAAGCTATATAGTGATGATTAATTCATTGAAATAATGGCACGCAAATACAAAGTGGATACTGAGAAGTTCAATGGAAAAAATGTTGAGCTATGGAAGCTTGATGTGGAGTATATTATAGTAGATAAGGAACAGTGGATGGCTATAGAACCAGGTACAAAACCAACTACTCTGTCGAAAGAAGATTAGGATGAGTGTTGGATGCACACCAAGATTGTAACAAACCCAAGCAAAAGGTTCATGTAATAAAAATTAATAAAGGAAAAAATAAGACCACGATTAATGGAAGCTTATTCCAAGTTGAATGTTGGGAAAAATATACTAGTGGGCATCATTGGATATGCGTTTATGGCTAAGAAAATTGACAAAGGAAAATGCAAAGGAATTAAAGAGGAAAAAAATATTTTTGGCACATTTATTTATGAAAATAAAGGAAAATAGGAGAAAATGAAGGTAAAAGGTCACAGGTTGCATGTGAGGAGTAAAATGAAGGAAATAGAGGTCTCATTAATAAAAATGCTTCTTAGGATCAATTGGTACCTTTTGTCAGTTCAGTTTTGGATCTCTCTCATCATTCTCTCTCTCTCTCACTCTTGGATACTTAGATTTTTCTTAGAGAAATTTAGTATTGTGCCAAGGAGGAGGAAAGGAAGCAAAGGAAGCACAAGGAAAGGAAAGGAAAGCAAATACCAAGCAAGGAAGAGAAGGATCTAGAAGCTTCAGCAGGAATAATTACAGGAAACATATTGCATGTGTGATTTCCTAGTTTCTTTGGACATGCATGGCTTATGCATGTTGGTATTTGGCTATATTCTTGTTGGTGGCATGGTTTTATCAGGTTATGACAGTGGTTTTCAGCCTTTCCTTGCTTTTTTTCTCGATTCAATGGTGTGTTGGGATTTTGATCTTGGTTTTCAGCTTTGGAGTTGTCAGATGGATTTCAGAATCTGAGGTGGAGGTGGTCTCAAGGTTCATTCCCAAAGGCCTAGGAATCCATTGACCGGTTGTAATGTTCCAAATCTGGAACAGCTACACTATTGGGAATAATCTGAGTTATTACCAATGTGGAGCTTCAGAAAACCATGAGCATGGAAATGAATACCATCTCATTATATGTCAAATAACATCACACAAGCAGATGAAATAACCTCAGCAAGAGATTGGCCTATATTCTCCTTCCCGGGTGGGGGAAATCCAGCAATACAGGGCATAAAACTGTTGTCTCTAGAAAATAACGCTATGAAAGTGAGAAATGGGACTTGGATCCCTTACAAGACATGATATATAGTTCACATTCAGAATTATAGATGAAATAAATAACGCTAGCTCATATAAACAGATCTCCCAAGTCTATGCAGCTAAAATAAGCCCAAAACCCCATAGTCTAGCTCATGCAGCAACTACTGAAGCAAGGACTACGTTATTCTAATGAGGGATTCTGTAGAAATTAAGAAAGGAGTCTGATATGAAACTTATATTAATCAATAAATAGATAAACTGAGGTTTACACTCTTATACAGCAAAAATAAGACACTCAGCAAAGGTTTCCGGCAAAATGCATGTACAAAGCAACACTGCAGACGATAACGCAGTTTACTGCAAAACTGTATTAAAAATGACTAAATAAGACATATAAATGTTGAATAATATAGATAATGGCCTTAGGCCTTCTTATTGGAGCTCCTAGAGGGAAATAAGAACCTCCTCCTAAAATATTAGCATACAATCAAAGGATGAAACCCTGTTGTTGTTGCCCCTACATATAGGACGCAGTTTTCTGAAGGAGACTGCACTATGGCTAAATGTAGATGAATGGCCTCAAGCCAAGTACTGAAAATTAAGCTCAAATCACACCCCTTTGATCCCTTAAGCAAGATTATCTAAAGAGGGGATGGAATTCCCGCACAGGGATTCCTTGCACTAAGCAGTGCAACAACTCCGGCTAAACAGATGAAGCATACAATTGGTCTCAAGACCAAAATAGCTGAGTACATGAATAAATTCCCTTTGATGCTATGTCTTCCTTTTATATTTGGTGAGCCTCCTCACCCCGAACCCCACATAATGTTGAGGTGACTTCTTCATGAAGCTTCCTCTTTCAAAACTGCACTGCCCTAGCTAGCTCCCCTCCTCTTTGTGATAGCGTTGTTGACTTGGTCAACTATAACCAATCCACCTGCAATGCCTCTGTTCACACCAGGGATCTTCAATCTGATTCTCATATGTGTGTCTGGGCTGATCCTTATTCACATTGAGCTAGTTTACTTGAGTGTTTCCTCCTCGTCAAGAATGGATGTTGACTTAGTCAAACTTGACTATGTCTCCATCTAATTTGTCCTTGTTCACACTTGGAAGTGTAAAACCAGCTCCTAAGGTGATCTCCTTCCTTACTAAGGTGGAATTTATTCATAACATTATTGTTCATGGGCCTCCTTACCCATTTATTCCTCACCTAGGTGAAAGTAGCAAAATCTAATATGCCAAATTGCTGGGTGCAAATTTTGGAACATTACAGTCCTCCCCTCCCAAATGTTGCTTGTCCTCAAGCAACTACAAGGATAGAATTGAATAGAATATTCTTCTCCCCTGTAGCACCCTCATAAGATGAAGTCTCCCAAGGATCAAGGTGTTGCATCATCAATATATCTCCAAGGTGCTCCTCCCGAGTGTGTAAGCTACCTAAATAGTTGTCATTATGTGATAGTGAAACATCTATGGAAGCAACAACGGGTTGTTTGAAGGTCCTCTTGAAGCATGAGGGCTGATATAAATTGGGATCCATCATCCCCGTTTGAATCTCTCCTCCCCAACCTATCAACCAAACAAGATTAGTCACCCTCCAAATTGGTAACTCATGCAAATCATCCTCCACCTGAAGCTCCAGCAAAGTAGGTGGGCTAAAATTCTGGTTATGGTAGACATAATAACCTACCCAACACTTCTTCCCTCTCCACTTGAGACAAGTGTAGATGACTTTCTGATATTGGGATGCCATCATGTTGCCCTCAAATGGTAAGAAGGAAGCTAGACCTCCAAAGGTCCCTCTCCCAACGTTGTGCATCAAGCTGGCCAAAACCATATCATACATGATGGACAAGAAATTACCACCATATGGCATCCCATCCATCTCATGGCTCTCCTTATTAAGAAACAAATATGTTGCTGTAGAGGCCATGTCTCCTCCCATGCTCCCCCGAGAGCATGCAATGTAGAAAGTGTGGGGATGCTCCTCATATAGATAAGAATAAGATCAGCAGGTAGGATCATGATCAACATCATAATGAGAGAAATACTGAAGGTTCTATGTGTTTCTGGAAGGTACCAACAATCTCCCAAGTGGTCACAGTGCAGTCTTCCCCACTGCAGCTTCAGATAATGGTATGGAAAGTTGTTTCTTGACAAATGGTTGGTTTTATAAGTCATTTCACCCACTAGTAAATAGTAGATGGTTGAATATTTCAATTGAGCACATAAGAAGTAACCACATACTTGCCCCATTTCATATAGTAGATGGTTGTCTCCATCATGATGTTAGCCCCTTATAAATTCCTTGACAAAGCAATCAAGGGGCTAATCTGTTTTATAAGCCTGCAAGGAATGCATTTCCCTTGAAAACGCATCATCCTTGCAGCCTCTTCAGGTTCCATGCCTTGTGACTGTTTCCCTCTATTGTTCTAAGTCAACAAGCCTTGATGATAAAGAATTATGCTCCAAAAGGCCTTATTCTGCCCTTTATACCCTTGCAAAATGCTTCATCTTCACCCCTTTCTTCCCTTGCTCAAAGTCCCCTTTGTTCCCCCTAGATTTCCCCTTTCTCCCCTAAAAATTCCCAAAATCCCCATGAAATCCCACCCACTCCCTTTGTTTATGCATAAATCCCCTTCATTCCCTTATCGTTTCCCTTGGCTAGCCTTAAAATGCTTTAAAAACGAGCCAAAAACCATGTTTTCTGCATAGTCTGGGCCTAGCCCCTTTTCGGCCTAGCCCCTCAGCCTTTTCTCCACGCGACCCAGGCGCTGTAATCGAACGCTGGCCCGAAAGGCACCAATCTCCAATGTATATCAGGAGCAATCCTGGTCGTTGATCTTTATAGATCGGACGGCAATCATTAACTCCACAGTGTCCATGTTTCCCTCGTTCAAACCCTTGACCGCGCAATCGTCATCCATTCGCCCGCCAGATCGACGGTTCGAAGTGTACCTGCCACTGTGGTCCCCGCCGCGTACTATGCCATAAAACAGCCTGGTTTTCATCACACCACTAATGGGGGTCGGGCGGTATTTTCCCATTGCTCAGCGATTCCACTCAACTTGCAACGCGTGGCTCCTGTACGATTCCAAAACCGCTTGCTCATCGCACGTTATCTTTCAGTACAGGACACACAGTGATATGCATATCAGTCGTTAGATCTGCCCTTTCCCATCTAACGTTCATCGCTCAATGAATTTGCGCGAGGTTTAATCCATGGTCGTCGTACTCCTGGCCCACCGTTCGTCGTCCTCCGCCGCATGTTCAACCGTCGATCTCCTCTGAGATCCGACGGTCTAGATTTGTTTCCCCACTGTTGACTTTTCCGCCATCGCCCAGTCCCGCCACGTCACCCCCACATGTATCCACCGTACATCCGCCATCCCATTGCATAAATTCATTCAAAGGGTCGATGTTTATAAGGTTTTCATGTATAATTTGCTCTGCATTCCTCCAACCTTTCACCATCTCTGTTCTCTACCATTCCACAGCATTTTTCTGCCATTCCTCCGCAGTTTCACTATCACCCACACAGAAATCCACATCATCCGACCCCATGCATTGTGTTCTTAACAATTTTCTTGTTTTTGCAGGGTTTCAGAAAGGTAGAAAACCGCCATGGTTTATATGTACTACTTTAATGGCGTGCTGCTCAGACAAAATTAAATTTGGAAGCTGGTACTATGGTAGAAAAACTCAGAAAGGTAGCGGCGTCATAAATATTACCCAAGGACAGTTAAGCCTCCACGAAGAAACCTATCTAGCGCCATTAAAGCCCAGATTCTGCAGGCAGAATTTGAATTAAGCAGCAGAGAGCTTAAGGCACGCCAATGAAGATATTTAAGCCTTATGTTCAGAGTTTAGAGGAAAAGCACCAGATCAGTGACCCCATGGATCAGGCAGAAGGTATAGCACACAGAAATTAATGTATATCAGGGTTCACATCAGGAGAATGTCCCAAAGGATGAAGCACCCATATCAGTTCCATTATTTACCATGTTCCTGAATATTTCTTTCGTAACCACAGTCCAAAGCTACCAGGGAATTTGTTTCACAAGCATGGCAGTCCATTCAGTCATTTTGTTTATGCACTAGAGTACTACATAGTACTGCAGTCAGAGTACATCAGATTCATATCAGAGTAATCTGTAATCTGAAGAAGATCATTCGTTCACCCAAAGAACACCAGGAATTGAATGCTCTGAATTCAAACAGAGTGGGCTTCGGCCCTCTTTCTTTTCAGAAGTGTTAATACTACATTTAGTTCTTCACCTACTTCCCCTGCTTCCCTTCAACTATAAAACTCATGAGATAATATTGTAAAGGTTGTTGATCAGTTATCAGAGAACTGCAAGTAGTTTCTCTTGAGACACAGTCTCTGTGTAAAGTTGTAAGATAGGCTGAGGAATATGATTTCAGACTGAGTATTCAGCTATTGGCAATGTTGTAATTGATTGGTACTGCTGTTTAATATGACAAGCACATTTCTTTGGATCTTGATCTGAAGCAGCGGTGATGTTTTCCTATCTCTGTGTTTTCATTCATTTCATTTCGTTTTCTACTGGCTTGCATCAGAATATTGGCATAGGATTTACCCTTGTTAGGTACCCTATGTTTCTGCTCTCCTTGCCATTAATGTTTTTCTTCTGAATGTGTCATCTAAGAATTGATTTCATTTGGTTTAACCAGTGTAGTGGATGACTATTTCCTACTCTCTAATGTATGAATTAAATGAATTCAGTTCTTATATGTTTCTTGTTAAGGATTTAGTTCGAAGATTTGGGAACACTGGGGATTAGAGTTAGCCCTATCCACTAGGATCCTTGTGTGACCAGCTGGTCTTTAACTTTGTGCTCTAAATCTGTGTTATCTCCTCCCCTCCTTCCTTTCCATATCACGCACTCATCTTTAAAGATTCTATGTTTTAGATGACTAGCCCAATTGAAAGCCTCCCTATTGATTAGTAAGAAAATCCTTTCCTGACTCCATTGCCCAATGGTTTTGAATATGTCTCAGAATACTTCACCTCTACTTTTTTCCTCTTTGCTCATCCTTGTCTTACATTGAACCCTTCTTTCCTGATAACCAGCAACCAAACAAACAAACCTTGTGCTTATAACTAGCCTAACATCTTAACATTCGAGCTTCAAAGACAAATATACTTTGACTATCATAGAGAGATCCCTCTCTATACCTAGGAGGGCTGGATCCTAAGGTCTGCAAGTGGTTTTGATGTTGTCTCATCTTTTGGTATTTCCAACCTTGCCAAAACATGGGAAACCCAACATAATGGCGACTCCGCTGGGGACAATCTAAGTACCATCCATCTTGCTACATCATAAGAGCCTCAGAAACCTACAATCTTTGGTTAGGTTGGCAGTTAAAAAATCCTATTCATAGATCAACCTCTATACCATTTTGTTGTGTTTTCCCATACTCTTGGACAGAGTCTGGAAAGGGCCAGGTAGCCTCAAAATCTCACACTCTTTCAGAGGTGACATATCTGGTAAATGCCCTCCCGGTCAATCTCTGGTTAGAGTTTGTTGTGTTCGGAAGATATCCCTGAAAGGGGACATCTCATGAGCACTGTGGTGGATAGTGTACCCTCTAAGAACATCCTAAACCTTTCCACCTGGCGACTCCATATTCCCTAAACATTTTAAAGACTCCGCTGGTGATCAGTAGGCCTGCTGATTATCTTGGTTCACATTGGATTCCACTGGGAGACCAGCCTCCATAACAACATCAACCATAGTAGAAGTAACAATTAGGGTTAAGCTGCCTGGTTAAAAACAACATTCTGGCTTATAGAACCATTCATACAAGAGCTTACCCTAACCCAGACCCACCTGAAATAGTTGACAACCCTGAGAGTATCCTCAAGGGAGCTCCTACACCTAAAAGACCAACTATTTCCAGCCACATCTATAGATCTAACTCTGCACCAGAAGATCTTACAGCTCTATCACACTTTCACCTCGACCTAGACCTACCTAATAGATTACCTAGAACTAGGTCATTCAGTATTTTAGATCAGCCAAACCCTGAGCTTCCTGGTTCACCACCCCAAAGTGGTAGACACCTTGGGAATAGACATACCCCTCCATCTACACCTCCTGATATACACTTCATTCAAAAATTGGGGCTAAGTCGCCCTAGATCTGCTCATCAGTTTTATGCTGGTCATAATATCCTTGTAATCCACATACCTGCTACCCTAGTCAACCCTTTACCTCATCAAAACATCATTATGGCAGCCTGGTATGCGCCGTTGGTTTTACCCCAGCCTCTAGTACCCTTACCAAATGATTATCAGTTAAAGATCCCACACTTCACTGCAAAAGAGTCCATCACAGCCTAGCAACATGTAGATAAGATGGAAGATTCTTTTTACTACATGGAAATAGATGATGATACAATCAAAATGAGAATCTTTGCCCAGAGCTTAGGGGGTGATGTGAAGAAATGGTTTAAGGGCCTACCTCCAGGTAGAATCAATGCTCTTCCAGCCTTATATCAGACTTTCATAAACAAATGGGAAGCTAAGGCTAACCCTCGCCAACTCTTAGCAGAATACATGAGCCTTAAAAGAAACGCAGGAGAGAGTGTCCATGATTACACAACAAGATTTAACAGCATTTACAATGCCCTCCCTCCACATATGAAACCTCCACAAGGCATGGCTCTGGCAAAATACCATGAAGGTTTTGATGCTAACATGGCCTATGAGCTTAGGGATAAAGAGTACAACACGTTGGAGTACATGCAGAAAGGAGCAGTGAACATAGAGGCAAATTTGATTGAGAAAAGAGCAAGACTGAGATCTGAGAAGAGGGTAACATATAAAGATGACAATGTAGCTTCCACATCTGACCCAAATCATGACCATCTCTCTAAAAAAGTGGAGAAGCTATACCAAATGATGGAAAAAATGGTTGTCACAGTTAGTAACCAAAATAGAAATCAAAACCAGAACCAAAACTTTAGAAGAAACAGTGCCACTCCCAACAGACAAAGCGAGTCAGATCAACAAGTTATTCCCCCATTCCAAGAGAAATTTCTTGATGAAGATGAGGGAATCATAGAAGAGTCTGAATGGAACACAATAAACATGTTTGAAACAGAAGATTCAATCCATAACTGTTACGCAGAATAAGATCAGCCCTCACCCTCTGGTTGGGAGGAGGAATGGTTAGAATCTGAAGACTACATGTTAGGGTTTGAAAATGCCATGATGCAGGTCAGAGAGCAATATGAACTTAGAAGCAAAAAGAGTCAAGAAACTGTCAAACCAAAAGCTTTTGAGGTCACCATCAAGAAAAGACCTGAGAAAGCTTCTAAAGCAACTGCTGAAAGTAACAAATTAGCGGCTGAGAGTTCTGGAAAGAACAAAGAAAAGGACAACCAAAACACTAATACACAAGGTAAACCAACTAGCAGCACTAGCACTGCAGTTAGTGCTCCTGATAAAGTTGTCACAAACACTGTACATAACGAGAATCAACACAGTGATTCAGACACTAAGGCAGTGGCTAACAAAATAGAGTTGAACATTCCAAAGAGTCAGTCCACTTTCAATTTGGAGAGTGGGATTAAAAAAATTAAAATCTCTGTCCCACTCTCTGAGCTGGCCACTCAGGATGTATATAAAGGCCAATTTTTGAAAGCATTAAATTTAGGTGAGAACAGTGACACTGTAAATCTGAGTGATGATCAACCTGCCCTTCTGTTTGGTCCAAAGATAGAAGGAAAGTTTCAGGAAGGGGTAGTACCCCCTTTTTATATCAGTCTTAATATCCATGATAAGATTCTCCACAATGCAATGCATGATTCTGGGGCATCACACAACCTGATGCCTAAAGTAGTGATGGAAATATTAGGCCTATAGATAACCCGTCCCTATAAAGACCTATATTCATTTGACTCTAGTAGAGTAAAGTGTCTTGGCCTGATCAAAGATTTATGTGTGAGTCTGACTCAGATTCCTGCCAAGTGTATGGTCATGGATGTTGTTGTGGTAGATGTGCCACCTAAGTATGGCATGTTATTATCAAGATCATGGGGAGACAAGCTGCAAGGACCAATGCAGATGGATGGGGCTTATGCCACAATCCCAATCTTTGGCCAACTTAAAAGACTGTACAGGGAAGCACAAATGAAATTCCTGGTTAGTAGCCCTGAAAAGCCTGAAAATTCTCCTCTATACTCTGTACATACAGACCTAGATTCCTTTATCTTCTACAATGACGAATATTTGGGGGAACCATAATCTAAAAACGTAGATGCAAGCAAAGGTACACATGATGAAACAGAGCCAATGGATTTTAACATAATGGCTACCCTAGACTCAGAGGATGAAGACGTATAAAACCTAGAACAGTGCACTGAATCAACAACGCGAAGTAAACCAGAAATAGAATGCAATCAGCCAACTAGTCACCTTTCTGACTTCCACATCCATAACGAAAAACTAAATAGCCCACAGCCTAGTGCAGACCCTATAACACAACATAATGGTGAACCCAGCTGTAGGGAAAGGAATGATAACAAAAGCGAGAGTGAACCCCTGTGGGAAATGAGTTTCGATGGGTCCTGCACAAGAAGAACTGCTGGGGCAGGAGTGTGGATACATAACATAGAGAGTGATTACGCAGAGAGCCATGCTTGCAACCTACACTTCAAATGTACAAACAATGTTGCAGAATACAAGGCCCTTATCCTAGGCTTGAACTTGTTGAGAAAATTAGGAGCCCGTATAATAACTGTGCATGGGGACTCTGAGTTGATTATTAAACAGGTGAATGGTGAATACACAGCAAAACATCCTACATTGAGAGCTTACAGGGATGACACTATGGATTTATTGAAAACATTTGTTGAATACGAATTAGTGTTTATTCCTAGGAGTCAAAATGTCATTGCAAATGGATTAGCTTGCCTAGCTAGTTCATACCCGAAGACTCCAATCGACCAACGAATTATCATACAGACCAAATTCAGACCTGCAGTGCCGGATAATGAAAAATACTAGCAGGTCTTTGAGGGGGATAAACAAATCGAATATTTCCTGACGGGCAGGAACAAGTTTGAATTTTCTGATTCAGACTCTGTGTCAGCTAGTGACAGCTGCCTAAGTGAGGAACCGTCAAACGAGGAAGAAACTACACCCCACGATATAGAAATAAACTTTTTCAATGAAGAAACTGGAAATTCAACCACGGAGTGTGAAAACGCAGACAACGAAGAAGTGGAGGTGCTACAGGCCAAATATAAGAACATACCCAGAGGTCTGGCACCCTTAGAGGACCTCTTTGACTTTGATGATGTAGCTAAAAAGCCTGCCATAGAGCATGCAGACTCTAACGTAGAAGAATGCAATATAGGCCCAGCAGATATGCCAAAACTGATTAAATTGGAAAAATCCTTACCCACAGAGATGAAAAAGAAATACATTAACCTATTCAAGGAATTAATTGATGTGTTTTCTTGGAGTTACGAGGACCTAAGGGCCTATGACACAAACATTATACAGCACAAAATACCTTTAAAATAGAATTAGAAGCCCTTTAGACAAAAACTTCGTAGGATAAACCCAAAACAATTGCCTGCAGTTGAAAAAGAAATTAAAAAGAGCTATGAGGTAGGCATAATAGTTCCTGTGAGGTTCTCTGATTGGGTATCAAACTTAGTGGCTGTGAGAAATAAAATAGGGGATATTAGATTATATATTGACTTCAGAAATCTTAATAGAGCCTCACTCAAAGACAATTACCCTTTTCCTAAAATGGAACATATTCTTCATAGGGTAGTGGGCTCTAAAAGGATCTCCCTGCTTGATTGTTTCTCCGGTTATAACCAAGTCTTAGTAATCCCAGAAGATCAACTTAAGATAGCCTTTACCACTCCATGGGGCACCTTTATGTATGTAAAAATTCCCTTTGGACTGATGAACGCTGGTGCAACCTTCCAAAGGGCAATGGATATAGCTTTTTCAGATGAGATAGGCCATTTCATTGTTTTTTACTTAGATGACATAACAGTCTATTCTAAGACTAAAGAAGAACACCTATAACATCTAAGAAAAGTGTTTGAAAAATGTAGAAGGTTTGGTCTGTCATTGAAACCTAAAAAGACTGTATTTGGGCTGCAAGAAGGAAAGCTTCTTGGCCACATTATATCTGAAAAATGACTTAGGATAGACCCACAACGAGTTGAGGGAATACTACAAATCACACACCCGAGAAACATCAAAGAATTACAGTCCTTCATTAGGAAAATCAACTTCCTTAGGAGATTTATCCCCAACCTGGCTGAACACCTTAGGAATATGACTAACATGCTAAAGAAAGGCGAGGGAGTTAAATGGACTGTTGGAGCTAAACAATATTTTGAATCAGTAAAACTTGCACTCACCCAAGCTCCTGTTCTGATCAGCCCAGATTTCTCTAAATATTTCCTGATCTTTTCATTTGCCTCTACGCATACAGTGGCTGCAGTCTTGCTGCAAAAAAATTCAGAGGGAATGGAACAACCAATTTCCTTTTTCAGCAAAGCACTAAGGGATGCACCCTTGAAATACAACATAATGGAAAAATAGGCCTATGCCTTAATCAAGGCCTTAAAGGACTTCAGGGTGTACATATTGCATTCTCACACCATAGCTTATGTGCCTAACATAGTTGTCAAAGATATATTGTCCCAAGATCCTGATGGAAAGAGGGGCAAATGGATTGCTGTGATTTTAGAATATGACCTTGAGATAAAATCCACCAAACTAATTAAAGGTCAAGGCTTAGCTCGATTAATGGCTGAATCAAACTTACAAGCCCTAGACATTAACATGGTAAATACCTTGGATGAGCAACAAGAATTTCCTGATCCCACTGTTGAGGAAAGTTTCAGAGCTCCCCTTGGTATGCTGACATTTTGTATGTGCTTACACACCTCAATGCCCCACCTGAACTGTCAAAGACTAAGGCTAGATTCTTAAAGCTAAAAGCCAGGAGCTATTGCATATTGAATAATTACTTATACTGGAAGAACCCAAATGGCCTATTGCTTAAATGTTTGCCTGAAAATGAGGCAGAGAGGATTAAACAAGAATTCCATGCAGGAGAATGTGGAGGCCACCTAAGCTGGAAGGCTACTGCAAACAAAATACTCAGAGCAGGCTACTATTGGCCCACACTCTTCAATGATGTCCATAAAATGATAATTTCCTGCCACAAATGCCAGATCTTTGAAGGCAAAATAAAACTCCTCCCCTTACCTCTACAACCCATCACTGTTGAAGGTCCTTTTTTGCAATGGGGCCTAGATTTTATAGGAAAAATTCATCCTGCTTCTTCTTCACAACACAAATGGATCCTAACAGCCACTGACTACTTCACTAAGTGGATAGAGGCCATACCTACTAGGAATGCCACAGATTCAGTCATCATCAGGTTCCTCGAAGGTCATATCCTCTCTCGGTTTGGTTGCCCAAGGAAAATAATCATTGATAATGTTGTTGCTTTCGGATCCAAGAAAATGGTTGATTTTGTCACAGGTATCAAATAGCGCTTGGTCATTCAACTGACTATTACCCTCAAGGTAATGGATTAGCTGAATCATCAAACAAGAGCCTGGTGATCATCATCAAAAAGCTGTTGGAAGAGAACAAAAATTCATGGCATAACAAGTTGGTGCATGCCTTATGGGCTGACAAACTTAAAACAAAGAATTCCATTGGCACGTCACTGTTTCAGCTTTTCTATGGTACAGAAGCAGTATTTCCCACCAGCCTTGGGGTACCAGTGATCAATTTGGTCCAGGAGATTCAAACAGAAGAAGACAGTATGGTGAGGAGAATAAACCAGACAATTCATCTTCAGCAAATAAGGGGAGAGGTCTACAACAGAGCAGTGAAAGTTCAGGAAAATGTAAAGAAATTGTTTGACAAAAGAACCATAGTTGTTGATTTCAAGATTGGGGATAAAGTTCTGAAGTGAGACTCAAGAAGAGAGGACAAAGGAAAGCACAGCAAGTTTGACAGTTTGTGGCAAGGTCCATACATCATCCAAGCCACCATGGGTCCAAATTCCTTCTTCCTACAAGAATTAGATGGTACAGAGTTGTTTGGGGGTCCTGTCAATGGCAGGATGCTCAAACACTACTTCTGCTGATTTACAATTTCCAGTTTCCATTCCCATTGTACATACCATTGCAGTTTTGATTTTCAAGAAAAAAGAGAAAATGTTTCAAAAAATAGAGGAAATGAGAGGTTCAGACATGCTCAAAACATGAAAATCAGAAGTGCAAAAGATTGGCTCTAATATGATCAAAACCTGAGCCAAAGAAAGCAAAGACAGTTGGTCCTAACAAGCTCAAAATCTGGACCAGCAAAGAAGAAATGAGAATCATCTCTAACATGCCCAAAACCAGAGCTAAAGTGAAGAAAAGAAGTGACTCGAACCTGCTCAAAACTTGAGTCAAAAAGAAAAGAGGGACACTTCAAGTTTCAGATTTCAAGCCTTCACAGTTTTGCTTTCAGTTTTCTGCAAATTTTTCCATGTGCAACTGTCTTTATGCCTTGGATCCACAGCAAGTCAGACAGTCTAACCCTGGCTTGATTTTTTTTCAATTTATGTCGTAGAATATAGAGAAGAAATCTGTTGGACAATTTAATCCCAGCAGATAATAGATTAGGTAGAAAAACATATGAGACCAATAGTCTAATCTGGTCTCATGGAGCAATAAGGGTAGAAATAGAATAGGTTTATTTTCTGTTATAAAAATGAATGATGCAAAGGGTCTGCTAGCTCAAATGCACCCTAAAAGAAGAAAAAAATGTTAGAATTGTAGTGTGGGTAGGTAGTTTGTTGGGAAAGTTTTCCTGCTGATGTAATGTCTTCATATTGTGGCGGCTGGGCTAAAGAAAGAAGGGATGTGTAAAGCAGCAGGCACCCGGCCTACACCAAAGATCTAATCTCTGAATTCTTGACTCCTTCAAGAAGAAGCCATTCCCATGTGGAGCCATTGTTAGCCCCTTATAAATTCCTTGACAAAGCAAGCAAGGGGCTAATATGTTTTATAAGCCTGCAAGGAATGCATTTCCCTTGAAAACACATCATCCTTGCAGCCTCTTTAGGTTCCATGCCTTGTGACTGTTTCCTCTATTGTTTTGAGTCAACAGACCTTGCTGATAAAGAATTATGCTCCAAAAGACCTTATTCTGCCCTTTATACCCTTGCAAAATGCTTCATCTTCACCCCTTTCTTCCCTTGCTCAAAGTCCCCTTTGTTCCCCCTAGATTTCCCCTTTCTCCCCTAAAACTTCCCAAAATCCCCATGAAATACCACCCACTTCCTTTGTTTATGCGTAAATCCCCGTCATTCCCCTATCGTTGCCCTTGGCTGGCCTTAAAATGCTTTAAAAACGAACCAAAAACCATATTTTCTGCATAGTCTGGGCCTAGCCCCTCGAAATTTTCTCCACGCGACCCAGGGGTTGTAACCGAACGTTGGCCCGAAAGGTGCCAATCTCCAATGTATATCGGGAGCGCTCCTGGCTGTTGATCTTTATAGATCGAACGGCGATCGTTAACTCCACAGTGTCCATGTTTCCCCTGTTCAAACCCCCGACCGCGCAATCGTCGTCCATTCACCCGCCAGATCGACGATTCGGAGTGTACTCGCCATTGTGGTCCCCGCCGCGCACTATGCCATAAAACAGCCCGGTTTTCATCGCACCGCTAATGGGGGTTGGGCGGTATTTTCCCATTGCTCAGCGATTCCACTCAGCTTGTGACGCGTGGCTCCTGTACGATTCCAAAACCGCTTGCTCATCGCATGTTATCTTTCGGTACAGGACGCGTAGCGATATGCATATCAGCCGTCAGATCTACCCTTGCCCATCCAATGGTCATCGCTCAATGAATTTGCGTGGGGTTTAATCCATGGTCATCGTACTCTTGGCCCACCGTTTGTTGTCCTCTGCCGCATGTTCAACCGTCGATCTCCTCTGAGATCCGACGGTCCAGATTTGTTTCCCCACTATTGACTTTTTCGCCATCGCTCGATCCCACCACGTCACCCCCACGTGTATCCACCGTACATCCGCCATCCCATTGCATAAATTCATTCAAAGGGTCGATGTTTATAAGGTTTTCACGTATAATTTGCTCTGCATTCCACCAACCTTTCGCCATCTCTGTTCTCTACCATTCCACAGCATTTTTCCGCCATTCCTCCGCAGTTCCACTATCACCCACGCAGACATCCACATCATCCGACCCCATGCATTGTTTTCTTAACAAGTTTCTTGTTTTTGCAGGGTTTCAGAAAGGCAGAAAACCACCATGGTTTATATGTACTACTTTAATGGTGTGCTGCTCAGACAAAATTAAATCTGGAAGCTGGTATTACGGTAGAAAAACTCACAAAGGTAGCGGCGTCATAAATATTACCCAGGGACAGTTCAACCTCCGCGAAGAAACCTATCTAGCGCCATTAAAGCCCAGATTCTGTAGGCAAAATTTGAATTAAGCAGCAGAGAGCTTAAGGCACGCAAATGAAGATATTTAAGCCTTATGTTCAGAATTTAGAGGAAAAGCACCAAATCGATGACCCCATGGATTAGGCAGAAGGTACAACACACAGAAATTCATGTATATCAGGGTTCACATCAGCAGATTTTCCCAAAGGACGAAGCGCCCATATCAGTTCCATTATTTACTGTGTTCCTGAAGATTTCTGCCATAACCACAGTCCAAAGCTACCAGGGCATTTGTTTCACAAGCATGGCAGTCCATTCAGTCATTTTGTTTGTGCACTAGAGTACTACACAGTACTGCAGTCAGAGTACATCAGAGTCATATTAGAGTAATCTGTAATCTGAAGAAGATCATTTGTTCACCCAAAGAACACCAGGAATTGAATGCTCTGAATTCAAACAGAGTGGGCTTCGGCCCTCTTTCTTTTCAGAAGTGTTAATACTGCATTTAGTTCTTCACCTACTTCCCCTGCTTCCCTTCAGCTATAAAACTCATGAGATAATATTGTAAAGGTTGTTGATCAGTTATCAGAGAACTGCAAGTAGTTTCTCTTGAGACACAGTCTCTGTGTAAAGTTGTAAGATAGGCTGAGGAATATGATTTCAGACTGAGTATTTAGCTATTGGCAATGTTGTACTTGATTTTTATTACTGTTTAATATGACAAGCACATTTCTTTGGATCCTGATCTGAAGCAGCGGTGATGTTTTCCTATCTCTGTGTTTTCATTCATTTCATTTCGTTTTCTACTGGCTTGCATCAGAATGTTGGCATAGGATTTACCCTTGTTAGGTACCCTATGTTTCTGCTCTCCTTGCCATTAATGTTTTTCTTCTGAATGTGTCATCTAAGAATTGATTTCAGTTGGTTTAACCAGTGTAGTGGATGACTATTGCCTACTCTCTGATGTATGAATTAAATGAATTCAGTTCTTAGATGTTTCTTGTTAAGGATTTAGTTGGAAGATTTGAGAACACTGGGGATTAGAGTTAGCCCTGTCCACTAGGATCCTTGTGCAACCAGCTGGTCTTTAACTTTGTGCTCTGAATCTGTGTTATCTCCTCCCCTCCTTCCTTTCCATATCACGCAATCATCTTTAAAGATCCTATGTTTTAGATGACTAGCCCAATTGAAAGCCTGCCTATTGATTAGTAAGAAAATCCTTTCCTGACTCCATTGCCTAATGGTTTTGAATATGTCCTGGAATACTTCACCTCTGCCTTTTTCCTCTTTTCTCATCCTTGTCTTACATTTAACCCTTCTTTCCTGATAACCAGCAACCAAACAAACAATCAAACCAACAAACCCTGAGCTTTATAGCTAGCCTAACATCTTAAAATCTGAGCTTCAAAGTCATACACCTTTGACATATCATAGAGAGATCCCTCTCTAGACCCAAGAGGGATAGATCCCGATGTCTGAAAGTGGTTTTGATGTTGTCTCATCTTTTGGTATTTCCAACCTTGCCAAAACATGGGAACCCCAACACATGGAATATGGATTTTGTGTACTTCCCCAAGGTACATCATTTACATACATCCTGATACTCGATTTCTCCTTTAGGGAGGCCAGTGGTTATTTTCTACATAATATTCAAAGCACCATGATGCAAATTACCAAGTATTCTATGCCAAAGTTCACCTACATCGTGGGCCTATACTTTCTCCTCCTTAGTGCTTAATGCAACATAGTCTTCCACATATAGCTTATACAAGTTATTCACACTAACCCCTATATGCTTCACCTATCCCATGTCTATGTGTCTCAGGAATGCTTTCCCTTTGCTGAAGATCACATCATAACCAAAGTCTTCCAAAACTGCAACAAAGATGAAATTTTTCTTTAGGCTTGAAACAAACATGACATCCTTGAGTTTGAGAGGGGAGCTTGGCTCCCTCTGAAAGGTGACTACACCAATCTTGGTTGTGTTGTACCTTCATTCGTCCCCCAACTCAATGTGCTTCTACAAATATTTCACCTCTAGGTTACTAAAAAACACTCTACACCTTTTCATATGTAATTATGCACCTAAGTACGAGTACCACATGATCCCCGTCACTGTGTTGGCCATGCATGCGATGAGTGTGAAGTCAATCTCAAACTATAAAGCCAAAGCTTCACCTGCTCCTCCTCCTAAGTTCTTCTTTCTTGAATTTTTATGTGGACACTTCATGTCATAGTGCTCGAATTCGTGACAATTGAAGAATTTAATTTTGGAAAAGTCTTTCTTCTTGCTCCCTTGGTTGGATTTGGTTTTATATTTCTTCCCTTTTCCCTTCTTTCGCTTTCCAACCAATGAAAATTTTTCTTCATCCTCACCCTTGAATGAAGTCTCATATATTGTATTCCACCTTATTTCCTCCTGTACCAAATTAGACCATAAGTGTTCCCAATTCGGTAGTTTCTCCCTCACGTTGGCCTAATATTGGTAGCTATTCCAACTCTTGGGAAGGCCTAGAAGGGTTATACTTACTAATTCATATTCTGCAACATTAATGCCAACCCCAGCAAGTTCCTCACGAAATTGTGTGAGCCTGCTCAAATACTACAAAATAGTGTCATTCTTCTACATCTTGATATTTCAAAGTTTATCCTTGAGCAACGAATTCCTGTGGTCAATACTATTCTCAAAAAATTTTGTAAGTGCTTTCCACATTGCGAAAGGAGTTTTTTTCCCATAGAAATTTGAGACAATGTGATCTTGCACTCCCTCCAAGTTTATTCTCCTCCCCTTGGCTACATATTTCTTCCACTGTGCCAAGTTCTAGGAATCATATGCTTGTGGTTTTGAAACATCTATCTTGATATATTATAGCAAGCCATTTCCATCCAATACCGCCTCCATGTGATCCTTCGATGCAATGAAATTAGTGTTGCCTTCCAAGGTATACTCTAGCATCAACCTATTGAAGGTCATATTCCCAATTCTATAGATATCCTGCTACACTGAACTGTAAATTCATTTCTCCTAAGAAACAACCTCTAAATTCCTACTCTAATGTGAATCTTGCTTTGATACCATGTAGAAATTATGATTTAGTGTTACATTTTCTCATGAAATTTCAATAAAAATCACAAGGAACAAACATACTTTACTGCTCTGTGGAATTCAATACACAATTTAGAACATCAATCACAAACATGCAATGACAAATAACACACATGCACACAATATTTTTCCAGGGAAAAGAAATGTGTTAAAAAACCCATTTTCCCGCTTGCAATAATGTGATGCATAAAGATGCTTTACAATTGATTTTCTCAACTGAACACAACCTACAAGTGAATAACCTATCTGATTGCTCACTGAGAATCTCTGACCCAAACTTAGTAAATTTATACCTCTACTTGAGCCCCTATTTCATTACTCAATTCCTGATAAATTAGGCCCCTATTATTTAGGAATTTCCTCCAAAATGCTTGTGAAATTCCCAAGGTTGATCATTTGACTACATGCAACACCTATACACTCAAGACTAGTCTAAAACTGATGTTACACTACTTTGGAATCTCCACCATCGCTAGGGAACTCAAATTCCATGAATACACTAGCTAGTTTTGGATGATTGATCAATTAACTGGACGATCACTAAGTTTGACTAAAGTCCCACTCCAAAACTGACCTTCCACTAGTTCCTCCAACAGTTAGAACTAGTTTAACTGAAAGAAACTTGAAATAACTTATCTTTAATACTAAAAATTAGAAATCACACATTCTTGACTGAAATATAACTCCTCTAACTCAAATTTATTGAGTTAACTAAGTTACAAGATCCATGTCACACAAGTTAACTGCATCCAAGTTTTTTGATGATGTGGAAATTCAAATTTTCCCAATTTGACTAAGTGAAATCAAATTGAGAATTTATTGCTACATTTTTCAAAATTCTAAGTGAAACGCCCTCTATGCAAATTTCAATTATAGCAATGTACTCTGCTTTAAAACTACTCAAAGAAAAAATATTTTTCTTCTTGCTCATCTATGAGATCATGGAAGATCCAAAACTAAAATATCCACCAATAGTGCCACTACCATCTGTCTCACTGGCACCCCAATCAGAGTTTGTATGTACCAATAGTTGAATTTCATTAACAACATATATAAAGAAGTGATTCATTGTCCGATGAATATATCTTAGGATATGTTTGGCTGCTATCCAATGGTCATGTATTGGCTCCATCTGAAATTTACTAGGAACATTTACTGCAAAAAAAATGTCAGGCCTAGTATTCACAAGATACACTAAGGAGCCAATCAACTATCTATAGCATGTAGGATCCACTCGAATAGAATATGAACTCCTCAACTTCTTTATATTAGTTATCCTAGGAGTTTTCATTGGATTACTATCCATCATGCCAAATTTATGTAATATCTTGATCACATATTTTTCTTGAACAATATATATTTCACCAAGTTTCTGCCAAACTTATTGTCTCAAATAATAGTGTATAAGCCCAAGATCCTTCATGTCAAATTCAACTACCAATTGTCTCTTTCATTCTTGTATTTTATTCTCCACACTTGTGACAAGTAAGTCATCCACATATAAAATTATGATCATAGGTTCATCCTTGATCACTTGTATGTAGAGGTTAGGATCTGCAGAACTCATGACAAAACCAAGTCTCAATAATTGTGCATCCATGATGGCATCCCATGCCCTAGGTTCTTGTTTCAAGCCATATAGATCCTTCTTCAATTTGTAGATGTGTGTCTCCCTATTATGGAATTCAAATCCCTCATGTTTCTCAATATAAACTTCTTCATCAATGGTCCCATTTAGAAAATTTGTTTTAACATCCATTTGATGAATTTTCCATCCCAAAGTGGCAACCAAAGAGACAAGTAATCTAATAGTTGTATATCTTGTTGTAGGAGCAAAGGTTTCTACATAATCGATTCTTCCTTTTGTGAAAAGCCTCTTGCCACAAATATAGTTTTATATTTATCAATGCTCCCATCCACTGCATGTTTGATCTTGTATATCCATTTATAAGTGACAAAAAAATTGTCACTTCTTCTAGGAACAATTTCCCAGACATAATTCTTCACAATTTACTTGTAATTTTCTTGCAGTGCATTCGTCCATTATTGATGTTCATCTGCATCTTCATATGAGGAGGGTTTAAACTCAATGAGCTTAGTCATATAAGTTGCATAACCATAATAAATTTTAGGTATTTTACTTTCTCAAAAGGTTCCCTTAGCTATTGCATTTACCCCTGCCTCTTATAGAGTTATCTTCAACCAAGCAGGTCTCTTACGAGTTTCTAGAATAACAACATTTTGCACAAGTTCACTAAGCTCTTCAACATCTACATGAATAGGTGTAGAATCTTGAAGAATGTCATCCCTTGATATTTCCTCAAAATTGGGTATCTATTCTTCATTAGAATCAACTAGGACATCTTTGTATCTATTGAAAGCTAAATTTTCATTAACGATGATATCTCTTCTTACGCTAATATGACGATGAAGTACTATAATCAACAAAGATGCCTTTTGTACTTGTAGGATGTAATTTTTGTTGAACCTTTAATTAAACTGAGAGGGGGGGGTGAATCAGTTTAATGCATTCCTGATATTTTAAAAACTTTTCATTAAGCTAATTACACCTTCATTTCATATCCAATTTAATGTGCAAGTAATCTTAGAATGCAAGCAACAAGTTTTAGTTTAATATAGTAGTAGAATTAATATGAGAGTTGCAAGTATTAAGCAGATGATACATATTAGATTCAATACATAACTATCATGCACAGAGACACCAGATATAAGTGGAAACCCATAACGGGAGAAAACCACATCTTATTATTGTTGTGATGCAAAGGCAAGCTCCTACTCCCTCTCACCACTGTTTTTCTGCAGGCACCAACCTACAGGAGGCTCCAACCTCAATTCTGCAAGCTACAACTTGCAAGGAAGCACCACCTCCCTTCAATTTTCTGTAGGCACTGACCTACAGGAAGCTTCAACCTGTGTCAGCTACAACTGACAGCTATTAAGCTAAATGTTTGTTGATTTACTCCAGATACCAGCTCTGTTTTGTGTCTGCTCTTCTTCTCTTAATATTCTCTGTTTTATTCTTAGATATTCTGCATTCTCTATATCTGCTCTCTCTCTTTCTCTCTCTCTCTCTCTCTTCTAACCCCCTTTTTGCATATCAAAATGATATTACTTATAGAATTTCTTGATGACTGTTTGTTTTCCTCTAGGAATTCGAAATGAATGGTCATACCCCTTGGTCTTCTGCCTCCTCATTTCTTTATCCAACTCAATTTAAAAATCATAATAATATGTACACAATTTCATGCTACAGTGGGATTTTTTCTTTTCTTTAGGATACTTGCCTTTGCATCACAAACAATAAAAATCAATTAAAACAATTACATTAGAATTAAAAAATGAATTCGAGTTCAACTCATTTAGTCTTTTGGCTTTTCTTTGACTGTGCTTGTCTTTTCTGTGATTGTGTTTTAACTCTTTTCTTCTCTGTATACTTTTCTATCCTCTTCTGTGGTGTAATTGCTGCATACGTGTAACAGTGCCTTTTAAATAAATAAAATGTAGTTGCAGACTTTTAAAACAGGGCAATTCCAATCCTTTTCATGCCACGAGTGTCTTGTTGATGTGGCAAATTCCGTAGGCCGGAACAGACATATATCACAATTTTATTACATTAATAATCGCCCTCCACCTTGAGCCGAGGCCCGTGGGTCCACAGACCACGCGGCATACTTTAATACCACCGCAACCATGTTATATCTATATATATAACAGCACCCTTTTATATATACATATAATGTAATTTCAACTCTCGGCATACATACAAAATTCCTTTTGAAATGACTTAAATCAATTCTCGGCGTAATATAATAAAAAATCTTTAAGCATATAAGAACTCGTTTTGGGCCCACTTTTCACGCTTCTTGATGAAACGATTCTCCTCCAATTGCGATTGATCGTTCCTGCTCTGATTGTGATTGATCACTCCTGCTCCGATTGCGATTCAATCGGAAATCGCCAATTGCAGGAGTTGTACTTGATTATCATCGATTCCACAGCTCTGATCCGATTCAATCAGAAATCGAAAATCACAACTGCAATGTGCTCTTCAATTTCAACCCTCCAAAGTTCCGATGTGATTCCAATTGGAAATCGCCAATCGGCAATTGCAATGCGCTTCCACCTTTGGACTCTTCACATTTCCGATCCGATTGGGGAGGGGCCCCACCTTATAAAACTTTGTTTTATGCGCTCCATAATATATATCCCTTGGACATTTGGTTCTTTTGTTTTCGGGATTAATAATATGAAACTTATAATAAAGCGCTCCTTATAATGTACATGCTTTGGACCTTTGCAACATATGTAATGCACGAAATTTATATGTATTGTAATATATATATATATATATATATATATATATATATATATATATATCCTCCATCGGGTTAGGTGATTCCCGGAATTTATGTGCCTTTCCGCTTGGGGTTAAGCGATTCTCGGAATATGGTTCTGTGAAATTCCCAGAATATTTGTGTTATGTATAACGCCGGTTGGAGTGTGCAATTCTCGGAATATGGTTCTGCATTATATGCGTAATGCCTGGCTTGGGGTATGATTCTCGGAATTTTATAACTGCTCTACCTCTGCCTCTGCTGCTTCTGTCGTTCTGCCTCTGCTTCTGTCTCTGTGATAACGGTTATGCCTCTATTATATTCGCTTCCTCTGCCTTGATTTGCTTCTTTTCTGCCTCCATTGTATTCGCTGCTTCTTTTGTCTGTCTTTGCTTCAGCGCTGCCTCCTTTGCCATCAATGACAACATTTCCAACAGTCTCCCCCTTTGGCATTGATGGCAATCCACTTTCTCTATTTGCCTTCTCTTTCTCTTGTTGCTTGCTCTTCCTGTTTGCCTGCTCTTTCTCTTGTTGTTTGTTCTTCCTCCCCCTTTGACATCAATGGCAAAGGACGACGCCTCATCTCTCCATATGGGCTCTGTCGTTGCATTTCCTTTCTCTGAGTTACGTTTAGGTCCTCTTCTGCTGAAATTGTACCATGCTGCTCCAGAGTGATGTATGAAACTTGTTCAGAGAACACTTTGATATAGTGAGCCGATATACATTATCGATCTTGAGTATATGTTTTGTCTCTGTCTGATATAGTGAGCCGATATATGTTCTATAGTTTTGTTTCATTTGTAGTTCCTGTAATCTATGGTAGATTGCAGACAGAGATGATGTATGTAATGATTGAAATGTCCTTGTTGCTTTTTCATGCTGAATGTTGATAATACTGAGATTATGCTGATCCTGTGGACTTGTTTTATGCTTATCTTGCTGGCTATTCTCCCCCTGGAATGATATTTTCATTTTGTTCTCCCCCTGAAATTGTGCTTTCTCTTTATATTAGAGAGTAGCATCTGCAGATACTACCCCTAGTTTATCTCTCAAATATTGAAATGGTTCTCTAGCAAGAGGCTTGGTAAATATATCAGCTGTCTGTTCTTTCGTTGGTACATATTCCAGCTTCACTATCTTCTGAGCCACTTGTTCTCGGAGGAAATGATACTTGATAGGAATATGTTTAGTTTTTGAGTGAAGTACAGGATTTTTAGATATACTTATAGCACTTGTATTATCACATTTGATTGAAATAGGTTCATCAATGCTTACCTTCATGTCTTGAAGAGTTTCCTTCATCCACATGACTTGTGTACAACATGTCTGCTATATATTCCTGTCAATGTAGTATTTATAGATGGATGTTTTCTGTTTCTTGCTTAACCATGCCACCAGAATTTCTCCTAGATAGAATGCACCTCCACTTGTACTCTTCCTGTCATCCACACAACTGGCCCAATCTGCATCTGTGTATGCTGATAAAGTGAAGTTTTTGCTTTTAGGATACCAAAGTCCATACTGTGTTGTTCCTTGTAGATATCTGAATATTCTTTTGACTGCAAGAAGGTGATTTTTTTTAGGTGCTGCTTGATATCTAGCCACTAGTCCTACTGCTAGCATGATGTCTGGTCTTGATTCAGTCAGATACAATAGACTTCCAATCATGGATCTGTAGAGTTTTTGATCTATATCAGCAGACCCATCATCAGCACACAGCTTGCAACCTGTGGTCATGGGAGTTGACATAGGTTTGCAATCTTCCATTTTGAATTTTTTCAGCATTTCTTTTAGGTATTTTTCTTGTGAGATGAATGTACCTGTGCTCCTTTGCTGAATTTGAAGTCCTAAATAGAAACCGAGCTCTCCAATCATGGACATTTCAAACTCTGATTTCATCTCTTCTGCAAATCCTTTTGCTAGCTCATCTCCGTTGCTTCCAAACATAATGTCATCAACATATACAACAACAATTAGGAGTTCATTTTCATGCGCTTTTATGTATAGATTGCTGTCTACTCCACCTCTTTTAAAACCCTGTTTTTGCAAATATTTATCCAGTCTTGAGTGCCAAGCACGAGGAGCCTGTTTCAGTCCATATAGGGCCTTTTTCAGTTTACATACATAGTCTTCTTTATCTGTCAATGAGAAACCTTCTGGTTGTTCCATGTACACTTCTTCTTCTAGATCGCCATTAAGAAAAGCAGATTTTACATCCATTTGATATACCTTGAAATATTGGTAGCATGCAAATGCCAGGAACATTCTGATAGCTTCCATTCTGGCTACAGGGGCAAATGTTTCATCATAATCAAGTCCTTCTATTTGTGAGTATCCTTTGCAGACCAGCCTAGCTTTATTCCTGATTACTTGTCCTTGCTCATTCATTTTGTTTTTGAATACCCATTTTGAGCCTATGACATTTTTCTCAGCATGTCTAGGAACTAGTTCCCAGGTATTGTTTTTCTCAATTTGGTCCAATTCTTCATTCATTGCATTTACCCAAGACTTGTCCTTTCTGGCTTCTTCAAATTTCCTTGGTTCTATTTGTGACAACATGGCTATGTATACTTCTTCTGTCTGTTCAGTTAGTTGCCTTCTTGTTTGCACTCCTACATTCTTGTCTCCTATGATTTGATCTTCTGGATGGTTCTTTTGAGTGTATCTTGAGGGGGTTTTTGAGTTCAGTCCAGCATCTTCTGATGTTTTGCTTGTTTCATCATCATTTTGATCTTCTTCTTCATTTTTGTCTGATGTACTGCAACAGTCTGTATCTCTAGTATTGTTTGGAAGTTCTTCATCAAATCTCACATCAATACTTTCAACTATCTTCCGAAGGGTCTTGTTGTAGCACCTGTACCTTTTGCTTTTGGAAGCATATCCTAGAAATATCCCTTCATCTGCTCTTGCATCAAATTTGCCAAGATTTTCATCATTATTCTTTATGTAACACTTGCTTCCAAAGATTCTGAAATGTTTGATTGAGACTGGCTTTCCATGCCATAGTTCATAGGGAGTCTTGTCACTGCTTGGCCTTAAGTGAGCTTTATTAAGGATATGTACTACTGTGTGCACTGCTTCTGCCAAAAAGGTTTGAGCAATATTATTCTCTTGCATCATGGCTCTGGCAATTTGTTGAACAGATCTGTTTTGTCTCTCTGCTACTCCATTCTGCTGAGGTGTCCCTGCAATAGTAAATTTTTGTTTTATGCCATGTTCATTGCATAGGTCTGCAAAGTCATAATCAGTGAATTCACCTCCTCTGTCTGATCTGATGCATTTCAGCTTGCATCATGTCTGATTTTTTGCTAATGCTTTAAATTTTTTGAATTTGTCCAGAGCTTCTGATTTATTCTTGAGAAAAGCAACCCATGTCATTCTGGAGAAATCATCTATTATCAGCATAAATTAGGACTCTCCACTTGGTGTTTTAGTTCTTGCAGGTCCACACAGATCCATGTGCACAAGTTGCAGTGGTCTTCTTGTTGATAACTCTTCTTTAGATTTAAAGGATGTGCGAGTTTGTTTCCGCAACTGACAAGATTTACATATTGTGTTTGAGGGCCTTTTTATTTCTGGCATATCTCTGACAGCTTTCTTCTTGCTCAGTCTAATGATATGGTGAAAGCTGAGATGTCCCAATATCCTATGCCATAACCATGACTCCTCGAGTTTGCTAAGATGGCAGGCTTCATCCTCCTCTTTCACTATGTACACATTACTCTCTGTTCGAACACCTTTGAGTAGATTTTTTCCTGTTGTGCTTGATCTGACTACACAATCTTGTGCTCTAAAGAGAACTTCACAGCCTTTATCACACATCTGACTGACACTCAGTAAATTTGCTTTCAGTCCATCTACATATAATACATCTTGGGCCTTTCCTCTGCCATTGTCTATGTTGACTGATCCTTTTCCCTTGATCTTTCCTGATTTGTCATTTCCAAAAGTGACATTGCCCGATTTCTTTTCATCAAGAGTTAAAAACTTGTTTTTGTCTCCTGTCATGTGTTTAGAGCAACCACTGTCCAAATACCATTGACTCTTCAAATCTTGAGCAGTTAAAGCCAAGTCACATTTATTCACCTTCTTTATCCACTGGAGGCCCCCTTTTGTTTGGTATCTTTTGTGAGGTGATGAATTATATCCTTTTAGAGAACACTTGGAAGATATATGTCCAACTTGATTGCATATACAACATTTGATTATAGTTTTTGCAGAATCGTGAGCATGAACAAAATTTCTTTGACTCATAAACCTCCTTGAGGTATTGAACATCAGTCTTTGTCCATACTTTCTACATTCAATAATTCTATGGCCAAAATCCCTACAATAAAAACAATAACCATAGAAATTACTTGCATACCTGATGTAAGGTTGTCTCTTCCATGCTTGCATCTTTTGCTGGTTTGAATCATTCCTCCTTGCATGATAATATGCAGCAATGTGTCCCGGCTTGTGGCAGACATAACAGGTGGCATTCTTAATAGGAGGCAAGAATCTCCTTTGATGGCTTCCAAATTTGATATAATCAGGAATATATGATCCTTTCTCTGTTGTCTTAGTATTTATTACAATCTTTGTTATTAGAGGTTTCTTCTGGTCTCTGTCTTTCTCATTACATGTTTCTTCCTTTGTAGGAATGATTTGAGCTGCTTCATCAGCCTTCTTTGCTTTCACAAAAATTATATTTTTGTTTTCCTTTTCTTTGCCTTTACTTGATTCTCCTTCATAGCCTATCCCAGTTTTTATTAGAGGAGATCTTTGAGAATCCAAGATTTCATTCAACTTACCAGAACTTGTCATTTGAGAAGGGTATATAGAAACTTTCTGTTGAGCACTTTCTAATTTCCTTCTCAGACACATAATTTCTTCATCCAGCTTCTCTTGTTCTCAAGTTTTATCTTTGATTTGCTGAAGTAACATATCTTCTATCTTCTTGGCTTCTTCAAGCTTTACCTTCAGCTGCATGAGGACTCTCTTAAATTCTTGTTCTTCTTTCACACATTTGAGGAGAATCTCTTTTTTGTTTTCGTATTTTAGTTTGAGTCTCATTAATCTCCTCCGTAGCACTTCTTAGCTCCCTCCCAAAAGATCGACTTCCCCTCTTCTTCTTCTCTTCCTTCTAGCAAGAGTCCTTCAAGATCTTCTATGGCCATCGCAAAATTCAGGTTCCCTTCTTTCTCCCAGGGTTCATCCAGCTCCCAGATGCACCATTGCCCATCCGAGCATAGGAATATCTTCCATTGACTTTTCCTTTCTGCCAATTCTTTGATGTGTCTTTCTCTTATTCTTGAGATTGATTTCTTACTTTCTTGTGAGGACATTTAGCAGCATAATGTCCAACTCTTCCACAGTTAAAACATTTAAAAAGAAGTTTACCTTTGTATCTACCTGAGCCTCTATCCAATTTCTTGACAAATTTAGCCTCTTCTTCATCAGAGCAGGAGCATATGTCTTCCTTTTCTTCTTTCTTCTTTTATGTTTTGAATGTTGCCTCCCTTGTACTTGGCTTCTTCTGTGGGAGCCTCATCTCATATGCTGTAAGATTTCCTAGTAGCTGGTTCATGGTCAAGGTCTCCCAATCAGTTGTTTCTTCTATTGCAGACACCTTGGGATTGAATCTGGATGGAAGAGATCTTAGAATATTTTGTACAATTATACCTTCTGGTATTGTTTCTCCAAGAGATTTCATACTGTTAAAAATTTCTGCAACTTTTAAGAAGAAGTTGCCAACATATTCATCATCATTCATTTTTAAATTTTCAAACTGGGCTCTATATACTTGAAGTTTAGCAGTCTTAACCTTTTTATTTCCCTGATGGATATTCTCTAGAGTGTCCCACATATCTTTGGCAGTTTTACTGTGCATTATTTTGATAAAATCAGCTTCACATAGTCCATTTAAGATTGCATTCATTGCTGTTGCATTAGCTACAAAGCTTTCTTTAGCTTCTTTCTCTGTATCAGTTGACTTTGTGACATATCCAATTTCCACAGCATCCCAAGCTTCTAATACTAAAGAAATTATATAAGCTTTCATTCTTATTTTCCAAAAGGCATAATTTGCACCTGTAAAGAAAGGGGCTTTATTGGTTGAGCTTCCTTCTTGACTTGCCATCTTGAGAGCCTAGGATCTCCTTACAGTTGTTAGACTGATATACAAGGAACTTGGCTTTGATACCAATTGTTGAACCTTTAATTAAACTGAGAGGGGGGGGTGAATCAGTTTAATGCATTCCTGATCTTTTGAAACCTTTTCATTAAGCTAATTACACCTTCATTTCATATCCAATTTAATGTGCAAGTAATCTTAGAATGCAAGCAGCAAGTATTAATTTAATATAGCAGTAAACTTAATATGAGAGTTGCAGGTATTAAGCAGTTGATACATATCAGATTCAATACATAACTATCATGAACAGAGACACCAGATATAAGTGGAAACCCATAATGGGAGAAAACCACATCTTATTATTGTTGTGATGCAAAGGCAAGCTCCTACTCCCTCTCACCACTGTTTTTCTGCAGGCACCAACCTACAGGAGGCTCCAACCTCAATTCTGCAAGCTACAACTTGCAAGGAAGCACCAAATCCCTTCAATTTTCTGTAGGCACCGACCTACAGGAGGCTTCAACCTTTGTCAGCTACAACTGACAACTATTAAGCTGAATGTTTGCTGATTTACTCCAGATACCAGCTCTGTTCTGTATCTGCTCTTCTTCTCTTAATCTTCTTTGTTTTATTCTTAGATATTCTGCATTCTCTATATCTTCTCTCTCTCTTTCTCTCTCTCTCTCTCTCTTCTAACCCCCTTTTTGCATATCAAAATGATATTACTTATAGAATTTCTTGATGACGGTTTGTTTTCCTCTAGGAATTCAAAATGAATGGTCATACCCCTTGGTCTTCTGCCTCCTCATTTCTTTATCCAACTCAATTTAAAAATCATAATAATATGTAAAAAATTTCATGCTACAGTGGGATTTTGTCTTTTCTTTAGGATACTTGCCTTTGCATCACAAACAATAAAAATCAATTAAAACAATTACATTCGAATTAAAAAATGAATTCGAGTTCAATTCATTTAGTCTTTTGGCTTTTCTTTGACTGTGCTTGTCTTTTCTGTGACTGTGTTTTAACTCTTTTCTGCTCTGTATCCTTTTTTTTCCTCTTCTGTGGTGTAATTGCTGCATACGTGTAACAATGCCTTTTAAATAAATAAAATGTAGTTGCAGACTTTTAAAACAGGGCAATTCCAATCCTTTTCGTGCTACGAGTGTCTAGTTGATGTGGCGAGTTCCGTAGACCGGAACAGACATATATCACAATTGTATTACATTAATAATCGCCCTCCACCTTGAGCCGAGGCCCGTGGGTCCACAGACCACGCGGCATACTTTAATACCACCGCAACCATGTTATATCTATATATATAACAATGCCCTTTTATATATACATATAATGCAATTTCAACTCTCGGCATACATACAAACTTCCTTTTGAAATGAATTAAATCAATTCTCGGCGTAATATAATAAATATTATTTAAGCATATAAGAACTCCTTTCGAGACCACTTGCCACGCTTCTCGATGCAATGAGTCTCCTCCAATTGCGATTGATCGTTCCTGCTCCGATTGCGATTGATTGCTCCTGCTCCGATTGCGATTCAATCAGAGATCGCCAATCGCCTGAATTGATATCACTTAACTATTGCAACTCCAATGTGCTCCGATTGCGATTCAATCAAAAATTGCCAATCACAGGAGTTGTACTTGATTATCGTCGATTCCACAGCTCCGATCTGATTCAATCGGAAATCAGAAATCGCAACTGCAATGCGCTCTTCAATTTCAACCCTCCAAAGTTCCGATGCGATTCCAATCGGAAATTGCAATGTGCTTCCACCTTTGGACTCTTCACATTTCCGATCCGATTGGGGAGGGGTCCCACCTTATAAATTTTTTTTTTATGCGCTCCATAATATATATGCCTTGGACCTTTGGTTCTTTTGTTTTCGAGATTAATAATATGAAACTTATAATAAAGCGCTCCTTATAATGTACATGCTTTGAACCTTTGAAACATATGTAATGCGCGGCATTTATATGTATTGTAATGGATATATATATATATATATATATATATATATATATATATATATATATATATATATATATATATATATATATATATGTATCCTCCATCAGGGTAGGCGATTCCCGAAATTTATGTGCCTTTCCGCTTGGGGTTAAGCGATTCCAGGAATATGGTTCTGTGCAATTCCCGGAATATTTGTGTTATGTATAACACCGGTTGGAGTGTGCGATTCCCGGAATATGGTTCTGTGCAATTCCTGGAATATTTGTGTTATGTATAACGCCGGTTGGAGTGTGCGATTCCCAGAATATGGTTCTGCATTATATGCGTAACACCCGGCTTGGGGTATGATTCTCAGAATTTTATAACTGCTCTGCCTCTGCCTCTGTTGCTTCTGTCGTTCTGCCTCTGCTTCTGTCTCTGTGATAACGGTTTTGCCTCTATTATATTCGTTTCCTTTGCCTTCATTTGCTTCTTTGCTGCCTCCATTGTATTCGTTGCTTCTTTTTTCTGTCTTTGCTTCAGCGCTGCCTCCTTTGCCTGAGTGCTGCCTCATTTGCCTCCTTTGCCATCAATGAAAACATTTCCAACAATTTTTTTCTCTTTTATTTTGGGATGTGTATGTGAAATAGACATCCAAATATTTAGAGATGATCCACACTAGGATTGTTTCTTGTAAATGCTTTTTCTAGAGTCATATTATTGAGAATTTTATGGAGACTTTCATTTTGCAAACAAACAACTGTTACATATGCTTTTCCCCATAAAAATTAGGGAAAAATTGGTCATGAAGCATGGCTCTAACACATTCTTTGATTTTTCTATTCTTCCTTTCAACCACACCATTTTGTTTAGGGTTGCAGGGAACAATTAGCTCCCTTTTTATTCCTGCTTGCAAAATGCTATAAGCTCTTTGGAGGTATACTCTCCACCATTATAATACATTAGGGCCTTTATCTTTATTTTTGTCATATTTTCTACTTCATTCTTTAATTCTTGAAATTTCTCAAATACCTTATCCTTATCCTTGAGGAGGTATATCCATGTTTTCCTAGAGTAATCATCAATGAATGTCACATAGTACTAATGACCTTCAAGAAATTTTACTTCCATAGGTCCACACACATAACAATGTGTGAGATCTAATATTTCATTGGATCTTTTATCACTTCTTGCGAACGGTTTATTCAAATAATTTCCTAGAGCACATACCTTACATATTCCTTTCCGTTCCTCTAATTTAGGGATGCTAGTGAGCATTTGATCCAGAGACAGAAATTCTTTGCATTGAAGGTGTCCATACCATCTATGCCATAGTTCAAAAGGGATAACATCTACGTGTACAAGAGCTTGAGGGAGACATGTAAGAAGTCTATACAACGTACCCTCACAAATCCCAATTATCTTAGCATGTTCAATATTAGAGTACTTTCCTGAAACCAAAACTTTTCCATCATCAAAACCAATCCTATATCACCTTTATCTTCCATGCAAGAAACATATTTTTTTTTTTATTCAATCCTAGAACATAGAGTACTTTATTGAGATGAATGATTTCACAAGTTTCTAGCTCCAACAAAGTATATATAATTCCTTTCATATGGTAGCTCTTCTTGTCTCCAAATGAGAATAAGTCCCTTTTGATGAAGTCTGGATTTGACTGCATTCTCCTGTCATATGTCTAGATGCTCCACTATCAATAAATCATATATTATCATCCTTAAAAGTACCTAAGAGAGAGGAGAAGAAACTTCCATCCATTACTTCTTTTGCTAGCTTGGAGATGTACTTAAAGATGTCTCCTTTGATAGTTACAAGGAGGCTACCAAGATACTTGAAAAATTTCTTCATGAATTTTTCCCTTGATAATAAATATTAGATGACCACTTCTAGATTTCTCTTCAACAAAGGTGCCAACAAAGACATGATCTATAAATCCTCTTCATTCACCTTAGCTCTAATACCATGTTGGAAAATTAAAGTATTTGTGTATTATAGTTTGAATTTCCTTACTGGATAATTACTTGTGATAATAGTTGGCCTTTTCTTTATTTTACTTTATTTTCATAAATTAATGAATATCACAAAGAGATAAAGTACACAAGATATAGACTCCAAGCCAGGGAAAAACTCCTCCAACGGGAAAACCAAGAAATAATACTTCTCTTCTTATAGAATCAAATAAAAAATGAGACTTCCAAGGCCCAAAGACAAAAGCCAATATTCATCCCAAGCACCAAGTCAACCCTCCAACAATATCTCTTCCAAACAAGTGAAAGTCCACAAGCTTCAACAAAGGTCAAACGGTTCCAATCAAAGTTTTGGTCCTACCACTTTAGGTCTACAATTTGTCTTACAATTTTTGGCCCCGTAACTTATCTAGAAAACCCTATTTTTCACACATGTGAGTAGATAATGGTATGAATTTGAGGTATTCTATCTCTACTCTATAATTTTCCTTATTTCCTTTAATTTCGTTCTTCAAATGCTTCCTTTCTTAATATGGATCAAACTTGTGATTGATGCACCAAATGAGTCGAAGTATCTTCATATTTATAGCCTTCTTGAGGGATTGAAAAGGCCTCTTCTAGGCTAACTTCAGCTTGGGAGGGCCGACTTGGTATTGGAGGACAAATTGAATAACTAGACTCAAAAATAATAATTTTCTTTTGTTACAACAAGTCTAAATGGGACTATAATACATGATTTTTTTTTTCTTTGACTCAACAAGCCCTAGAATCATGAATAATATGCTTTAACCTAGACTTTGAGCATGAAAAACATGTTTAAATAAATAAAAAAATATATTTTTCTCTTTTTATATCAAATATACAATGTCATGAATACAAAATTCATTATGAAGACCAAATCTAGTTACATTATCCAATAGTCCAACTACCCTAACTTCAATAATCTCAACAAGATAGGGTTCAAACCTAATCTATAATACTACAACTTTTTTCCTCATAATGGTTCGGTTAGAAGGTGAAAGGAAGGTTACTATGACCACCACAGTGTCAACATAAGGGATTTCTATGGAATAGAAATAAGTGGACAAGATGTAAAAGCATACATATATATCTTCGCTTCTCCTCTGGGGTTTCCTCTACATTGCTAGATCAAACACTCAATTTAATTGATATCTAATGCTCCTTTACTTAATGGAACAATATGTAGATTCTATCTCTTGGGGAATGAGGAAATAAACCATCATCTTCATGATCTAATCCAAAAGGGCCAGATTTGACCTAGATCCTCACCTTGTAGGAGCCTAATTGTGTTGGTGCTAAGGAACGATGGGATGTAAAGACTTTGTATTGATTATAGATCCATGAACATGTTATGAAACCAAATCACAAAACATAAGAAAAATAGATCAACGACTTGAGGAATATCCTCTTCGAGGGGGAAATTCCTTTACATCACATAAATAAACAATTATTGGATGATACAAATGACAAGACCTCCTTTCTATATATAGGAGTCTAAGGGGTCACAATATAATTAGAGCCTACATAAAAATAATAATGTAAGGGCACACAAATAACAATAGTGGGCTTTTATGGGGTATAATAATAACAATATGGGGGCTACATTAATGATAACAATAAGGAGGGCTACACTAAAAATAACAATAAGGGGACTACGCCAGTATAATAGGGACCTAACATTCCCCTCTCCTTCAAAAAAATCATTTTCTTCAACGCTTGAGTAGTTCTAGATTCTTCTGTATAAAATTCTCATCCTCCCATGTGGAATCTTTAGCGGGTAAGTTCTTCCACTTAATGATATACTCCGAAAATGATCGATTCTCTAGTTGTTGGGTTCTTGTTTTTGTGATTTCTTCCGGGTCCAATATTATTTTTGCTTCTTTTTCAAGTTATAGCAATATTTTTTGATCTGGGAGCTTGTCACTAATAATATTTTTTAAGCATGAAACATGGAAAAATGGGTGTACTCGAGAAGATGTAGGCAACTCCAATTTGTATTCCATAGTACCAATCTTTTGAAAAATATTGTAAGAAACATAATACTTGGGAAATAATTTATTATCCTTATTAGCTTACTTGAGAAAATTGTTTGTATGGTTTAAGCTATATAAATACCTATTAATACCTACTCTCCTACATCAAAAATTCTTTCACTGCAATGCTTACCTGCTTTTTGTTTCATTTGATTCTGTGCTAAAGTGAGTTTATCCTTTAAGAGTTGGAGAATTTTTTCTTGGTGCTCAATGTGATCTTCCACTTCTTGAACCTTATAATTTTCTCTTAAATATGATGTGATGGACGGTGTGTGATATCCATATGGAAGGAATTGTTATACCACTATTCAACCAAAGGTACTCACTTGACCCATTGTCTTTGTTTATCAGATACAAAGAAAAAAAGACATCCTTTCAAAAATTTGTTCACTATCTCAGTTTGTCTGTCAGATTAAGGATGATAAGATGAGCTATGAGCTAATTAAGTAACAAGACAAGACAATAATTATGTCCAAAAAATTCCAATGAAAATGAGATCTCTGTCACTTACAATAATCTTTGGGTTTCCATGTAGCTTTTGAATTGTTTCCATAAATGTAGTAGAAATTATACTAGCTTTAAAAGGATGAGATAATGCACAAAAGTGTGCATAATTGGTAAGTATATCAACTACCACCATGATGACACTCTTTCCTTTGGACTTAGGTAAGTCTGTGATAAAATCCATTGATACCTGCTCCCAATGCTGGCTTGGAATGGATAAAGGTTGTAAAATACCTAGGGTCTTAATTGTATCAACTTTATTTTGTTGGAAAACCAAACATTCTGCCACAAAATTCTGAATATCAAATTTAAGGCCATCCCAAAACAATTCCTTCTTGAACCAATGGTATGTTTTTAAAAATCATGAGTTCCCTCCTAAGGGGGAGGTTTTCAATTCCAAAATAATCTTTTGTTTGAGTTGGGAATTCTTACATAGATATAAGCAATCTTTGCACCATAATGAATCATTTTTCCAGATAAATATATCATATGTACTGAGATCTTGCTGCAAATTTTGAATGAATTTCCACACCTCTTTGTCATTCTTCCACTCATTCCTTGCTTCAGTTATCTAATTAGGTTTGATAATAGAAATTGTATAGAGCAATGATTCCACATCCTCATCCTTTCTTGAGAGTGCATATACAACAACATTTTTCTTCCCTCTTTTGTACATGATTTCAAAGTCATAACCCAACATCTTTATGACCCATTTTTGATGTTCTTTTAAATATAATATTAGTTCCAAAAAGTATTTAAGACTATCATGATCTAGTTTTACCTTGAAGTTCCTTCCCATTAAGTAAGGTTTCCATTGCTTTAGTGCATGTAGTATCGCCAATAATTCCTTCTGATAAATAGGTTTGTGTAAATACTTTCCCTTGATTGGATGACTTTCAAAATAAATAGGTCTTCCTTCTTGAATCAAAATAATACCAATTCCATTTCTTGAGGTGTCACATTCCAAAATAAAGGTTTTTTTGAAGTCTGGTGTAGCTAAGACCGGTTCTTGGCACATTGTCTCTTTAATATGTTCAAAGGTATTTGTTTCTTTTTGGAGTCCAAGAAAATGCATATTTATTCAATAATGTTGTTAGAGACGTTGCTATTCTCCCATAATTATTAACAAAATTGTAATAATACCTTGTCATCCCGAAAATCCTCGAAGATGATTTAGGGTTGTGGGGATTTTTCATTCCTTAATGGCCTCAATTTTGTTAGGGTATACCTTAACACCCTCATGAGATACAATATGAGCCAAATATTCCACCTCATGTACTATAAAAAAACATTTGGAGGTTTTTTCATATAATTATTTCTCCTCCAATAGTTTGAGCACCTTGTCAACATGTTAAACATTATCCATCTAAGACTTGTTGTATATTAGTGTATCATCAAAAAACACTCACAAAAATTTTCTAAGGAAGGGTTTGAAAATGGAATTGATCAAACCTTGAAATGTGGAAGGTGCATTAGCAAGGCCAAAAGGCATGCCCAAAAAATTATAAATACCTTCATGAGTTATGAATGTTGTTTTCATAATGTCTCCAGTATTCATTCTAATTTGATAATATCCTGAATGAAGATCTAGCTTGATGAAGTCAATTACTCCATGTAATTCATCCAAAAACTCATAAATGACAAGAATGGGGAATTTAGTTTTAATAGTGAGAATTTTTAGCTCTCTTTAATCTAGAAACATATGCCACGATCCATCCTTCTTGTGCACCAATACTATTGGAGTAGAGAAATAACTTTGGCTAGGTTGAATTATACTGGCCTCTACTAGCATTTCTGAAACCATACATTAAATTTCACTCTTTTGGGAATATGGATATCTGTAAGGCCTGATGTTTGGAGGAACGCTTCCTGGAATCAAGTGAATAACACGATCATGATCACAAATAGTTGGGAGGCCTTTTGGATTCTCAAATAACTTGGAATGATTGTCTAAGATTCTTTGGAGATCTATAGAAATGGATGTTTTAAATGTTTGAACATCTAGTGAGCATAATTGTGCAATTATGCTCCATTGTTATTTATTAAAAATATTTTTCATGACATTATAACTGATTATCTTCCTTGGTTTCCATGTGATTCCCTTGAATTCAATTTCCTTTCCTTCACAGGAAAATTTCAAGAAATGTTCTTGAAAATTAAAAGCTATCGCCCCCAAATATTGTAACCATTGGACTCCTAATACAACATCAACAACACCCATTGGAATGCAAAGTATTGAACTATTTAATACATATCCCCCATGGTTAGATTGATATTATGACACTTCCCTAAGAAATTTATAATTCCTCCATTTGCAACCATCACTTGACACTCTGGTATTGGATATACAAAGCAATTAATTTCCTTGTCTATCTTACAATGAATACAATTATGGTTACTACCAGAGTCGATCAACACTATTACCTTTATTTTGGATATGTCCTTCTACCTTGAGAGTTTGAGGAGTGGTAATTCCTGCCAATGCATTACAATATATGGTTGGATTCATTTATTCTTTTTCCAGGGTTGGTTCCTACTATAGATCCTCTCCTTTTTATTTTTATTTTTCCTTCTCTTCCTCCTCTTCAAAATAAATGTAAAATAATTTCTTATCAATTGTTAGGTCCCTATATTACTAGTTTAGTCCCTTATTGTTATTAGTGTAGCCCCCTTATTTTTATTGTTGTATCCCTATAACCCCAATATTGTTATTATTGTGCCCTTACATTATTATTGTTAGTTCAACTAGGATTATATTGTGGCCCCATGGACTCATATATATAGAAGGAGGTTTTGGTCATTTGTATCATCCAAGAATTGTTCATTTATGTAATGTATTGGAGGTTTCCCCCTCGAAGTGGCTGATTTATAAGGTGTTCATCTCTCTTTTCTTCTATTTTTGGAGCCGGTTTCATAACATTTGGTATCAGAGCTTTAGATTCGAGGGTTTCGCTGCTCCAAAAAGGTCATCGTGGAATTTTCGCTATAAAATTCTTTATATGAAGGTTTAGAAAATGAAATTTTTATAGAACGAATCCAAATTCTTGAGGAATGTCATGGAAACATTTCAGATCTTGGTTCACAATATTTTTGGAAATATAATCTGTGGAAGTTAGGGCTTTTTGCAAGCTCCTAAATTTAACCTAAATAGGTCATCATGGTATTTTCGCTATAATGTGTTTTATACAAGGGTTCAAAAGCTGAAATTGGTACAGTGTAAAGACGCAATCCTGACGAACATTGTGGAAAAATTTCAGATCTTGATTCGCAATATTTTTGGAGATATGATCTGTGGAAGTTAGGGTTGTTTCAGGCTCTCCAATTTCATCTCAAAGAGGTGACCATGGGAAAAGCATTATAACTCTCTCTCTGAGCATCATATTGAAATTCTGTAAAAAATGGTCGCAAATAAATAGACTGTAGTTTCCTGTGTATCAATTTCAGAGCCGAAGGAGGAAACAGTGACACATGGCACGCCGCACAAGTTCGCTATACTAAAACAGTCCATAATTAGGTCATTGTGGGAAATTAGGCATAACTTTGCCTTGAAGAATCCAAATCAGGTCAGACCTGTGGCATTTGAAAGAAGCTTCAGAGAGCTACTACAGGGCCAAGTTTCAAATATTGAAGATCTGAAATCACAAATATAATTCAGTTTCAATATCGAGCTCCTCAAAAGGAAGAAAAAGGTGTGTATTTTGTTTCGAATTGCATAAGTCTTGTGTGAAAAATTAGTTCTAATTGATTCCAAGGGCATATTGTAGAATAGATATCAGTATTGTGTTATAAAAATGCCTCCTAAATGAATTCAAAACCCATTAAGCCTTCTGAAGGCTCTACTATGACTCATGAAGATAAAGAATGGAAACATGACATATCAAAATTATAAGAGCAAGTGCACCAAATTTTGCTCTCGCAAAGAGAAACAAAAAATGAAATGGAAGTTTTGAAGAAAGACATGGAAGTTAAGATGGATGGCATGGAAGCTGGCATGGAAGCTAAGATGGATGACATGGAATCTAAGATCAATGAAAAAATGAAAGACAACATGGAAAACATGAAGAATGATCTAAAAGTAGACATGGAAGGTTTGAAAAAGTTGATACAAGAAATGTTTCCTAATGGAAAAAAGATAGTAGAGGAAACTCATGATGAGAACAAAATAAATGTTAATCATGATTTCATAAACTCTAATGTTGGATGGAAGAACCACCATATTCCAAATATGGATATGAGGAAGTTTGATGGCAAGGATCCCATAACATGGATACTACAGATGGAGCAATCTGTTGATCTCAATAATGTGCAAAACACACAAAATTTACGCATTTCAACTTTACATTTAGAACAAAATACATTTTTATGGTATCGATGGATTTTCTCCCTTAAAAACATTATCATTTGGTCAATTTTTACGTAGGAAATGATAGCACATTATGAGGATACAAAAAGCAACACTTTCTTTAGCCAATTGATAAATCTCAAACAAAAGGGTTCAGTGGTAGAGCACATTGAGGAATTCCAAAAATTGAATGTAAGGGTAACTGATATTCCAGAGGAACACATGATTGATATCTTCATAGGGACTTTAAAGGATAAAATCCAACATGAAGTTCACATCTAGGAACCTGATTCATTGGAAAAGGCATTCAGGTTGGCAAGAAAATTTGAATGTAAAATTATGGCAACAAGGAAGACTACCACTCACATATATAAAGATGGAAGTGTTGCTACTCCTAGACTTCCACAAACTACAAGGTTGACACCACAACAATTGGAAGAAAAAAGAGCAAAAGGGACTTTCTATAGTTGTGATAGAAAATACACTAAAGGTCATAAGTGTGCTGAGAATAAATTATTTTACATAGATTTTGAAGAGGAAGAATAAAATGAACAAGAATCTTCAAAAGAAGAGGATATATACTAGGAACCAACCCTAGAAGAGGAAGAAATGAGTCTTACCATATCATGTAATGCATTGGCAAGAATTACCACTCCTAAAACTCTCAAGATAGAAGGACATATCAATAAGAAAAAGGTAATAGTGTTGATTGATTCAGGTAGTACCCATAATTTTATTCATTGTAAGGTAGCCAAGGAATTGAATTGTTTCCTATACCCAGCACTAGAATTTCAAGTGATGGTTGCAAATGGAGGAACTATAAATTTCTCTAGAAAATTCCATAATATCAAGAAAACCATGGGGGAATATGTATTGAATAGTCCAATGCTCTCCATTCCAATGGGAGGTGTTGATGTTGTACTAGGAGCAAAACGGTTACAATATTTGGGGATGGTAGCTTTTAATTTTCAAGAACTTTTCTTGAAATTTTTTTCAGAAGGAAAGGAAGTCGAATTACGGGTTATCACAGGGAAGTTGGGAAAGATAATAAGCTCTAATGCCATGACAAAGCTTCTAATAAATTCGGCATAATTTCATAATTATGCTCACTAGAAGTTCCAACATCAAAATCATCTATTTTTGCAGATCTCCAAAAAGTCTTAGACAATCATTCCAAGGTGTTTGAAACTCCCAAAGGACTCCCACCTATTCGTGATCATGATCATGCTATTCATTTGATTCCAGGAAGTGTTCCTCCAAACATCGGGCCTTATAGATATCCTTATGTACGAAAGAGAAAAATTGAACGTATGATTGCAAAAATGTTAGAGGCTGGTATCATATTCAACCTAGTCAAAGTTATTTCTCTGTTCCAATAGTATTGGTGCACAAGAAGGATGGATCATGGCGCATGTGTTCGGATTATAAGGAGTTCAATAAGCTCACTATTAAAGATAAATTTCCCATTCCTATGATTGATGAATTATTTTACCAAGTTGGATCTTCATTCAGGATATCATCAAATTAGAATGTAGACTAAAGATATTCTGAAAACAGCGTTTCGAACTCATGAGGGTTATTATGAATTTTTGGTCATGCCTTGTGGCCTTATCAATGCACCTTCTACATTTCAAGGGTTGATGAATTCAATTTTAAAACCCTTCCTTAGAAAATTTGTGCTAGTATTTTTTGATGATATACTAATGTACAATAGGTCTTAGAAGGATCATGTTCAACATGTTGACAAGGTGCTCAAACTATTGCAGAAGAAACAATAATATGCAAAAACATCCAAATGTTTCTTTGGAGTACAAGAGGTGGAATATCTATGTCATATTGTATCTCACGAGGGTGTTAAGGTAGACTCTAACAAAATTAAATCCATTAAGAAATGGAAATTCACCACAACCATAAAGAAGTTGCAAGGATTTCTCGGGTTAACAGGGTATTATCACAATTTTGTTAAGAATTATGGGAGAATAGTAGCACCTCTAACAACATTATTGAAGAAAGATGCATTTTGATGGACTCTTGAAGCAACTAAGGCCTTTGAGCATCTTAAAGAGGCAATGTGCCTAGCACCGGTATTATCTATGCCAAACTTCACAAAAACCTCTATTGTGGAATGTGATGCCTCAGGAAATGGAATTGGTGTTGTTTTAATGAAAGAAGGAAGACCCATTGCTTTTGAAAGTTGTCTAATCAGAGGAAAGTATTTACATAAAGCTACTTATGAGAAGGAAATGTTAGCAATACTACATGCACTAAAGAAATGGCTACCTTACTTAATGGGAAGACACTTCAAGGTAAAAACTGATCATGATAGTCTTAAACACTTTTAGGAACAAAGTCTATCATTAGAAGAGTAGAAAAAATGGGTGACAAATATGTTGGGTTATGACTTTGAAATAATCTACAATAAAGGGAAGCTAAATGTTGTTGCAGATGCACTTTCAAGAAAGAATGAAAAGGTGGAAGCATTTCTTTATGCCATTTCTATTATCCAACCAGATTGGATGACTGAAGCAAGGGATGAGTTTAAGAAGGATGAAGAAGTGTGGACACTCATTCAAAAGTTGCAGCAAGATCCTAGTTCATCTGATACATTTAGTTGGAAAAATGATTCCTTATTGTACAAATATTTCTTATATATTTGTAAGAATTCCCAACTAAAACAAAATATTCTTTTGGAATTGCACACTTCTCCTTTAGAAGGACACTCGGGATTTTTAAAAAATTACCACAAGGTGAAGAAAGAATTTTTTTGGCATGGCCTTAAATCTGATATTCAAAAGTTTGTAGTGGAACATTTGGTTTGCCAGCAAAATAAATTTGAGACAATTTTGACCCTGGGCCTTCTACAACCTTTATCAAATCCAAGTCAACGTTACGAGGAGATTTCAATGGATTTTATCCCAGGTTTACCTAAGTTCGAAGGAAAGAGTGTCATCATGGTGGTAATTGATAGACTTTCCAAGTATGCACACTTTTGTGCATTATCTCATCCATTTAAAGCAAGTACAATTTCTACTACATTTATGGACACAATTCAAAAGCTACATGGAAACCAAAAGATTATTGTGAGCGACAGAGATCCAATTTTTACTGAAGATTTTTGGACGGAGTTATTTTCTTGTTTGGGTACTCAACTACCTCATAGCTCATCTTATCATCCTCAATCTGATGGTCAAATTGAGATGGTAAAGAAATTTTTGGAAGGATATCTTCGTTGTTTTCTATTTGATAAACAAACAAAATGGGTCAAGTGGTGACCTCTCGCTGAATGGTGGCATAACAATTCCTTCCATACTGCAGCAAAAATGACCCCATTTATGGCACTTTATGGATATCATCCACCATCCATCACATCATATTTAAGAGAAAATTCTAAGGCTCAAGTAGTGGAAGATCACATCGAGCATCAACAAGAAGTTCTCCAACTCTTAAAGAATAACCTAAATTTGGCACAAAATTGAATGAAATAACAAGCAGATCAACATAGCAGCTTGAGAAGTTTTGATGTATGAGACTGGGTATTTTTACGGCTACAACCATACAAACAAATGTCGCTCAAGCAAGCTAATAAGGATAATAAATTATCGCCAAAATACTATGGTCCTTACAAGGTGTTGCAAAATATTGGTACTATGGAATACAAATTGGAGCTTCCTGCTTCTTCGCGAGTGCATCCAGTTTTCCATGTTTCATGCTTAAATAAGGTTATGGGTGAAAATATTCAAGTTCAAACAATATTTCCAAGACTTGATGAGGAAGGAAAAATTATATTGGAACCTGAAGCAGTCACGGAAACAAGAAATCGACAACTACGAAATCAATCAATTTCAGAGTATCTCATCAAGTGGAAGAACTTACCCACAGAAGATTCTACATGGGAGGATGGAAATTTTACAGAGATGCACCCAGAGCTACTCAAGCGTTGAGGACAACACTTTTTTTACGGATAGGGGCATGTTAGGTCCCTATATTACTAGTTTAGTCCCTTGTTGTTATTAGTGTATCCCCCTTATTGTTATTGTTGTACCCCTGTAACCCTAATATTGTTATTATTGTGCCCTTACATTATTATTGTTAGGTCGGCTAGGATTATATTGTGGCCCCATGGAATCCTATATATAGAAGGAAGTTTTGGTCATTTGTATCATCCAAGAATTTTTCATTTATGTAATGTATTGGAGGTTGCCCCCTCGAAGTGGATGATTTCTAAGGCATTGATCTCTCTTTTCTTCTATTTTTGGAGTTGGTTTCATAACATCAACACACTTATGACCTTTAGTGTATTTTCTATCAGAACTATAACAAAGCCATTTTTCTCTTTTTTCCTCCAATTTTTGTGGTTTCAACCTTGTATGTTGTGAAAGGCTAGGATAAAAAATACTTCCATATTTATAGTAGTGAGTGGTAGAATTCCTTGTTTCCATAATTTTGCTTTCAACTTTTCTTACCACCTTGAATGCCTTCTCTAATGAATCAAGTTCCCAAAGGAGAGCCCCATGTTGGATGTTATTCTTTAAAGTCCCTACAATTACATCAATATTATGATCATTTGGAATATCATTTATCTTGATATTCAATCTTTGGAAGTCCTCAATGTGATCTGCCATTGAAACCTTTTCTTTGAGATTTATCAATTGGCTAAAGAAGGCATTGATGTTTGTATCCTCACAGTGTGCTACCAATTCTTCAACAAAAATTGTCTAAGTGACAATTGATTTACGAGAATAAATCCATCGATACCACACAAAATTATTTTTTTCTAAATAGAAAGATGCAATGTGTACCTTTTGTGTGTGCGGAACATCATGTAAATCAAAGAATTGATCCATCTATAGTATCCATGTTACTAGATACTTTCCATAAAACTTCCTCATATCAATCTTTGGAATGTGGTGGGTCTTAAACCAAATATTATAGTCTATAAAATCACATTAATTAATATTCCTTTTGTCCTCATCATCTTTTTTATGGATTGCCATGTCACCACAGGGGAGCCTTTCTTGTAGCAACTTTGTCAACCCTTCCAATTTTACATTCATCGCGTCCATGTCTAATTTAAAAAGACCCATATCTTCTTTTAAACCATCCTTTAAGCCTTGCATGTTTCCTTTTATTTTTTATCCTAAACCATCCATCTTAGATTCTAGTTCATCTTTGGTTACTCTTTGCGAGAGTGAAATTTGTTGCACTTGGTCTCGTAATTTTGATATATCATGTTGCATATCTTCCTCTTCTTCATGCGTCATAGTAGAGATTTATGGTTTATTATTAAGTGTGTCCATTTTTTTTTTCAAGGAATTTTTAAATAAAATAATGATATATATGCTTAACTATTCCCTTTGAATCACTTCAAATTGATTTTTCAAACAAAATTTATGTAAAATTTTTAGAAAATACACACCTTTTTCTTTCTTTTTAGGATCTTGATATTGAAACTATTGTTTCTGTCCAATTTCAGATCTCCAAGGTCTGAAATTTTGTCTTGTGGTAGCTCTATGAGTATTCTTTCCAACCCATGAGTCAGACCAAGATTGGGTTCTTCAATAAAGTGTCATGCCCAACATCCAACGATAGCCTAATTATAGACTAGTTCGGTAGAGCGAACTTGTACGAAGTTCCACGTGTCACTGTTTCTACCTCCGACTCTGAAAATGATACATGAAAAGCTATATTCTATGCAATTTTAGTCACTTTATGAAATTCAAATCTAATGCTTAGAGAGAAATTTATGATGATTTTCCCTAGGTCTCTTGTTTGAGATTGAATTCTAGAGCCTCCAAAAACCCTAAATTCTTCATACCATATCTCAGAAACTATAGAGAACCAAGCTTTGAAAGTTATATACAAAGTACAACAATATTTAAACTCCCCGTGGTCAAAAGTTTAGCTTATGAAAACTCATATAAAAAAGTTTATAGCAAACATTCCAATATGTCTTGTTTGAAGCAACAAAACTCTAGAATCCAAAGCTCTTATACCAAATGTTATGCAACCAAATCATAAAATATAAGAAATGATAGATAGATTATTTGATAAATAGCCTCTTCAATGGGGAAACCTCATTTACATCATATAAATGAAAAATTCTTAGATGATACAAATGAAAAGACCTCCTTTCTATGCATAGGAGTCTAAGGGTCACAATATAATCATAACCTACATAACAATAATAATGTAAGGGAACAACAATAAAAATATTGGCCTTCTATAGGGCACAAAAATAACAATATAGGGGCTACATTTACAATAATAATAAGGGGGGCTACACTAACAATAACAATAAAGGGACTACACTAGTATAATAGGGACCTAATAGAACAAATCCTCTGTCAAGAATACATACTTGATCCATAAGATTGATGATATTCTTATTTATCTTAAGGGTGTGTGAAGTTCTTTAGTAATATTGATTTGAAGTTAGGATACCACCAAGTTCTAATTTAGCAAATTGATGTACATAAGATAACATTCAAATATAAAGAAGGTATTTTTGAGTGGTTGTTCATGGCCTTTGGCTTGAATAATGCTCCAATAAATTTCACAAGGATGATGGATGATATCCTATGGATTCTCACAAACTATGATCCCAAGATATAAAAAATTGAAATCGCAGAAGAAAAGAGGAGAACACATAGTAAACAAAACCATAAATAATTTTTTTATTAAAAAAAAGAATATTGTGGTGGACAATTTGTCCTTTTAAAAAATGTGACATGTTAATTATAGTCTATTTTTAGTTACAATACCATGATTAAATTCCATGGGTGGGTAAATACGATAGGTGAATGAATACCATGGGTAGATGTCACTTACAATACTATGGGTGGATAAATACCATGGGTGGATGCTACTTATAATACCATTGGTATATTATATGGGTGAATGAATACCATGGGTGCATAAATACCATGGGTGCATGAATACCATAGGCGGATGGCACTTACAATACCATGGGTAGATTCCATTGGTGGATGTATACCACGGGCGGATAAATACCATGGGTGAATGAATACCATGGGTATATGCCATTTTACATTTGGATCATTCCTCCCTCCTTAAGAAGCAATTCCCCCCATTGCATGAAGTTCCCTCCTTAGAAGAATTTTTTGAATATGAAGAGTCACTGAAGAGAAGGGTTTTGTGTGGTTAAACCATAACCATGATGAACAAGGATCCGAGGATAGAGATACCTTGTAATGCTTTTGACCAACTATGATACTGACAATATGCGACCTAAAAAATGGACTTCGAAGAAGTGTGGGTTTGTGGATGACCCATAACAATGAAAAAATAATATCTGAGGATAGAGATACCCTGTAATGTTTGTGATCAATTGTGATACTAATAGTATGCAACATAAAAATGGACTTTAATAATTGTGATGTTGACTGTTGATGAAGTAGCGAGTGCCTACATAGCCTGAGATGAGAGAGCACGTCTCCAAAGAACTCAAGATAGATGCTACTATGCTGAAAATAATGAATGTGAAGCAGGTTCCTACTAAAGTGGGGTGGAAGGGCACGTTTCCAAAGGGAACGTTCTTTGAATGCTGCTCGAGATATAAAAAATAATTTAAAATAGGAATAACTCGGTTAATATAACTCATAATATTTATTATAACCTACTTTTGGAAATAGCATGACCATTATTCATCTTCCCATGTGATTTAAATCTCTATCTGGACACTTTGGAAAACCATATTAGCATTGCAACTGTCGCGCCATCACAAAAGTTCTGAAAAAAATAGTTGATTTTAAATCACTGATATCTCCCTCATAAGAACTCCGATTCAACCATTGTTTTTTTTACATTGGTTTTTTTTTAAAGAGGAGCTCATCTATGTGATCAGTCTTCTTAAATTCTGCATAAAAATTTCAAATTTTTTTAGGAGAGCCACCGTCCACGAAGTGCCATCAGAAAAATGTCTGCAACAGAACTGAGTTTAAATCAATGATATCTCCCCGATCCAGACTCCGATTCAACCATTTTTTTTTATAATTTGGGTATCCTTTCATAAGGAATATAGATATGTTATTTTTTTTTGTAATATTGCACCAAAGTTTAATATATAATCTTCAAACTCACCGCCCAAAAAATTCGTGCAAAAAAATGAAAAAAAAAAAAATTCTTCCTTCTTTTCCCAAGAAAGTACTCCAATACCACTTATTCAGATTTTTGGGGGAGGCCCCCAAGATATAAAAAATTGAAACCGCATAAGAAAAGAGGATAATAAGATTAAACAAAACCATAAAGAATTTTTTTTTTATTAAAACATAGAATAACTGTAAGGGCTACATTGTGGTGGACAATTTGTCCTTTTACAAAATGTGACTTGTTACTTATACCCTCTTTTTAGTTACAATACCACGGGTAAGTTCCATGGGTGGGTAAATACCATGGGTAGATGCCACTTAAATTACCATGGGTGGATTCCACTTAAAATGCCATGGGTGAATGAATACCATGGGTGAATAAATACCATGGGTGGATTAATACCATGGGTGGATGCCACTTACAATGCCATGGGTAGATTCCATGGGTGGATGAATACCATGGGTGGATAAATACAATGTTTGAATGAATACCATGGGTAGATGCCATTTTCCATTTTGAAATTATGCAAATGGAAAACGACATCTACCCATGGGTAGATTTCATTTTCCATTTGGATCAAATTATTTGGTGGTTGTATATTTGGATGACATAGTAATATTTAGGGGGAGAGCATTTGTAGCATATTTAATAGGTCCTGAGCACCCTACGAAAACACAAGTCATATGATGATATAAATAAATTCTCAATTTTCATGCAACAAATTAAGTATTCAAGATATCTTATGTATGAACATGGGGTGCATGTGTACCCCACCAAGGCCCAACATCCAAGTCATAAGGGATTTCATATCCCCAACAAACTGATAGAGCTATATAACTTATTTAGCCTTGCCTCTTTTAGAGATTTTGAAAAAGAGGGAAAAATGTTTTCTCGCTTGAGTCAAAACAAAAAGAATTCAAGGATATAAAACACCACCTCTTCTGTACACCAATATTCACCTTGTTATGCCTGAAATAGTTATTTGAGATTGAGACATATGCCTTTGATTATGGAATTGGTGGGATATCATAGTGAAACACTCTCTAGTACTATCTAAGGATACTCGACCCATTATAAGGAGATGTAATCTATTGTGTAGGCATGTCAACAATGGAAGGATTATATTCTAGGGAAGGATATAGTCATACAAATTGATCAAAAGCATCTACAATTGATGTAGATACAAAGATAGTTATGTAATTATTTCCATTATAAATGTTCCACATACAACACTTCCACTTGAACATAAAGTAAAAGAAGGGCAACACCAACCATATTATAGACTCCCTCAATTTTTTCCTAGTTGTGGCACTAATCAAAATTATTAACTCTTGTGGGAATGATACCTCTAGGTGGCCATCATTATATAATAGTAACCATAAATTTATAGCTACACACTAGATTCTAACCATAGGTAAACAAGTTGTAGACATCCACCTCTAAGATGAGATCTTGTGCTATCTGAGCCAACTTTGTGTTCCTTCAAGAAAGTGTACCAAGCTAATTTGGAAGGCACATTATAGTCACATGGTAGGGTAGTTTGGTGTGGAGACGATTGTAAAGGTACTTTAGAATTATTTCTACTAGTTAAAGCTTTGAAATGATGCCCATTGGTATATCAGAAATTGCACTACTTGTGCAATTGCTAAACCAACAATCAAGAAGTAATGGTTGTACACTCCTCTACTTACCTCATACAAGCCCATAGATTTAGTCTCCATGGATTTCATGTTAGGTTTACCCTCCACTAGGCATGATAATTATTGTGTGTTTATAGTTGTCAACCAATTCTCTAAGATGACCATTCTCACACCATGCAAAAAGAGTATCATAGTTGAAGTCACTGCTAAACTCTTCTTTGAACGTGTTTATTGAATGAGAAATAAAATGATCTATTCAATTATTTAATAATTATTTCGAGAGAATAATAAAATGATTTATTTAATTATTCTCATGGGTTTTTTTAGATTTTAATGAGAAATAATTTAGGAAAATGGTTCACTAAATTATTTCATAAGGTGAAAGTGGGTTTTTATGTGTAAAAACCCATCCTACATGGTGTATTTTGAACAACCTAGTAGTAAATGGCTAGGTGATCATTTTTTAGGTGATAACATTAGGGTCTTGATATTCGATAAGTTGATAAGGCTACATCTTCTATGTTGATACTATGATATAGCCAATATAGCTATACCTTCGATAGGCCAATATGACATATCCTTCAATACATTGATATGTCAATATGGATACGTTCTTCCAATATGTTGATATGAAACACCAAGGTATTGGTAAATCTCTATAATTTCAAACCTTTTAATTTCTTGATAGGCCAATGGGTAAGTGCCCAACTTAGAATGCCACCTCAAAACTCTGACATCCAATCATAATATGACACATGGAATATGATGACATGTCCTTTATCCCATGGCATTACTAAGGTGTGCCCTGTGTCACTCATATCCTCCTAGATTGAATTCCAAAACAACCAAATCCTATTGACATATGTCCTCCATCTAGCATTACCACATCATCACTTTTGACATCATGTTGATGTCATCCCTCAAAAGTCCTGAGCATAGATACTTTCGATATTCGAGGTCTTGGTGACATCAAGTGGCGACCCATATATCAGGGTAACACCATATTGGGGTTAACCATAGGAATTTTTTTCAATATTTGTAGGTTCAATATTCGGTAAGCTCCCTTTCCAACTAGCTCTAAGTCATAACCCTTGTAATTTCTATGTGACTAGGGGCTATGACCACAAACCCTAAACTCTAAATTTCTAAGAAATACTTGGGAATTTCTTCCTAAATCCATTTCTAATCTCTTCATCCTCTTCGAAGGAAAAAAAAATTCTCTGCATTTAACCAAAAAAACTTCCCTCTTACTCATCTCCAACACTTATGCAACCATGAAACTACATACTAGTTGACCTCCAATGACCTATGAATCCTTAAACTCCCACCAACTTTCCAATCTTACTTCACAGTCATAGTATACATAGTTATTTAGCATGGAGGAATTCATAAACATGAAATAAATGTATATCTCTAAATATATCCATTACAACCAAAGTTGTCCTTTCCATTTATGAAAGGATTCCAGTGAATATAACATTCATATCTATAACAAAAATTCAAATTAATATCCAAGCAAGTTATGTTAAATACTCATCTCACTATCCTTCATTTATTCAATAACATTCAACATGACTATACAACAAATTTCAGCATACTAACTAATACATACACAATAAATTCCAACATAGTATATGGATATGAAGCATAACAACATTTTCATTTCATTTACAAGATAGGAATACACTCATCTATTCCACTTATTTTTTATAGAAACTAAAGAAGGGATTTCCACTCTCCACTCAACCATAGGCACAACCAAACTACAATTTTCTTACACTTGGCCATGCCCGAGCTAGATCCAATGTATAAAGGATGATTCACTTAGGGTATTACACCAAAGGGTCAATCCAAAGTATGGAGAATGAAGGCCAATCTCCTTCACTAGCTAGGAAAAATGGATGGAACTTATCAAAAACTAAGTCAGGGCTGAAGAAAAAAAAAATTATGGCCACTAAGAGCTTGCACAACATAAATGAAGATCCATTCACCATTTATTATGGTTCCCTAAGTGATCCTCCCTCTTTCTAGTGCTTCATGTGCACAAACCCAACCAAATAGAGGAGGTCATTCTTGATCTACCTGACTTAAGAAAATGGTTCTCTTATTGGTTTTCTAAGATATCATTGTTCAAGCGTACACAATGTAGTATTCTTCCTAAACACATGTTTACGTAGTTACAAGGTTATGGGTTCACAATGGTTCTTGGTTTACACATAGTTCATGTGTATTTAGTATCTTTGTCTCCAATTGCTACAATCCTCTAACTCAACAATTACAATGAATTCCTTTCCCAACGAGTGATACTTTATGCATAGGAGGTCATAGGACCCCTTTCTTAGGTAGTGGAGTCAACCAAGACTTTGTTGTGAGGTACATAGCCCATGCTTTGGTGGCTCCAGTACCTCCTCCCCCATCCTCCCATAACTGCTTCTGTAGTTGGGAGTTCAAAAATAACATTAGGGGTCAAAACATTAAATTTAGGGAATATAAGAAACTTCCCAATCTCCCTTACAAACTTCCTAAGAAATCTATACTTTTATAATATTAGGATCCATTAAGGCTTGTCCTCATATTTAGCTTGAACAATTTATAATTAATGTAGCAAAATAATTGCATCAGATAGTTTTGGTAGATATCCATGCTGACCCTTTAGGATTATCATTCTTTACATTATAAAACTTTGGGATTAGAAAAGGGATGTTACATGTACCATTTCAAGCATCCCCATACATGGGATGAAAGAAAACCATATGTTCAACATAGCTATAAAAAATCCCTCCAAAACTATATTGGCCATAATCATTTTTAGATGTGCTTTGGGTTCCCACCATTGACCCCTATTGATGTAGTGCTTCCCATGCATATTCATCTACACAATCCTCCCATGCTAAAGTTGAGGTATATAGAGCGGAAAAATTTGTGTAACTAATCCAACACCTCCAACAATAAGTTCACGATATCCTATAAGAAGCTAGTGTGAAGTATAAGCAATGACATGACCAACATCGGGTTTCACACAAGTTTTATGTTGGGGATAAGGTGTGGTTTCATTTAAATAAAGAGAACCTCATGGGTTCCCATAGGTATGGGCCTTAGACAATCACAACAGTTGTGGGTGAAAATTATTTTGAATTAAGAATTCCCCATTTCCTTGGCTTTCACACAGTATTAAATGTGGACCTACTTCAACCATATTTTCCACTTCTACTGGAAACCTTGGAGGAAACGAAGTAGTTTACCCCCACAAAACTCAATCTTACTATATTGGATAAGTATGGCGGATCAGATCATGGACAAAAATACAAAGTATACTCGATAGAAGAACATAAAACTCTTTCGAGTTTTCAAAACAAGGCAACTTCATCACCAAGTCAAGTGGTTCACCAAGATCCAGATTTAGCAGACCCCATATGATGAGGGAACTTGATGCAATGGAGACCATTGCTTCCTAATTAAGGAGGACTCATGTAATTGGAAATTGGGTTAGTCTTGTACTTGTAAGAGACAAGTTCAACTCCAATATCTACGACTATAACTCCAGGTGAACCACACCACCCCTAGCACGTGGTCCACGCGTAAAATCAAGGGATTTGAACCTTGAATATCATGGTACATAACATTTCATTATCACAACGATCACCAATTGAGCTCCCCCCAGGGGTTGTTATTATGTTTTACCGAGTAGTAGTTTAATTATTTCAATTTGTAAGGTGATACATTTGATAGGGATACTCATACATATTAAGAATGGGGCCAAATATGAAATTTTGGATAAACAAATGTATTTCCCTTATTCCTAGCTATGATCTTCCTATTTTTTTGTATGGCTCGAAGACAAATATATCCATTGTACAAAAGATAATTATTTTTGTTGTGCAAAAAAAATATTATTTGCATTAATTTCTTCCCGTTATTTTCACTTGAGATTGTTCATCAATATTTTTGGGATGCTTCCAAATTTAAAATAGATCTGGTCAATCTATGTTCATATTCCACTAAATGTGATTTCACCTTTGTTTAATTTCCTTCTTCTATGATTTTATATAGTGGCAGTTGCATAGAGGAAAATTGTGGTCTAGCCTACTAGCAAACAAGAAAGTGCAAGTCTCCTATCAACACATATAACAACTTGAGAGTTGTATGAAATGCATGCAATATGTTAATAACTTCATAAGCATTTGTATTGTGTACAAGGATTTTACTAGATTCATCTACTCAAGATGATGACATATGTACATCAAACCTTAGTCTCCCATTTCCTTTAATGTTTGTTGTTAACTAATCAAACAACTACTATTCCATTTTCCTACATGACCCTCCAAACATCGAATTTGGCCTTCCATCTATCTCCAGTCTTTACCTTTGCCACATTCCATCTACCTTCATCCTTTCTTGCTACATGAAGCTTCTTCTTATTTCCACTATTAAAATAAATACTTAGGGTCAAAATTATAATTGCAATAGATAAATACATCCATTATGGAAGAAATTTTCAATCATAAATAATAAGCCTTATGAATTCATCATACCAACCACCATTATGAACCATGTTGTGTACTCAAATGTCATTATCCCCTACAAAATCATAGATTCAAACCCACCGATTAAAAATAATAATGATCATGAAACTTCAAATTCACTCCAATAAAAGTATTAAACCATTTAAGCTACTACCAAATTAAATATATATAAAATTATATAATTTATTTTAACATTTTCATTTTAAATAAAATTATATAATATATTTTAACATTTTCATTTTAATTATAGTTCTCCTTACTTGAAATCTATTATTATTATTATAAAAAAAAGGTGTTGTATTACTTACTCAATTTGTTTCTTTATGCGATTTTATAAATTTCATTAGTATCCACATGTTGGTAAATTTGAAATTACAAAATCATTCAAGTAAACGTGTATGTAGTATACATATTAAATATGTACGAGTATTGTGTATGTTATGTATGTCGTTCCATGCTTAGGAAGGAAATGGTTTCTTTTTGAAATGATATTACGACCTTCCACCGTGCTTTGGTAAAAATCCCATGATAATGGTAGAGGTTGTATGAGCTTTAATGTCTTTTGAGCTAGAGATTTTTTTAATGGGAAATTATATTAGGTATTTTAAAAATATTTTTTGAATTGTATAAATTGAATATAATATAATAAAAAATATTGGATTGTATTTGTTTATTTGGTAATTTATTTTCCAAATATTTGACATACAATGTTTGACTGTGATGAAATTGATTAGAATATATTTATGGTTAATTGATTTAAATTAATTTTTTTTATTAAATTTTGTGTAAAGTTATAATAAACTTGTAATTGTTAACTTAATTTTGTATTTTTGACAAAATGAGAAGGGAAAATAAACCAGTGTGAGCTGCAAACAAAACTTGGAAAGTTTTAAGAGTGGAAATGAGAGCTCAAAGATTGTAGCCTACTTGAATATTTAAGGACGAAGGTGTGAAGGATCCTATCCATGATGAGTGAAAGTTTCCTTGAACCATGAGTGAAAGTTTCTTTGAAGCATGCATAACTCACTGTTTGTAGGAAAGTAAGGAATTTCTCAACTAGAATTAATATTTGTTGTTTATATTGTGTGGTTGTGTAATTTATTTATTGAAGTTTTTGTTGTTTATATTGTGTGGTTGTGTAATTTATTTATTGTAGTTTTAGTTTGAGTTGTATTGTTTGAAATTTTTGTAACTTCCCTAATACAAACTCTTTTAATGGTCTCATTGGTGTTTGTGGGAGTTTTTGTAACTTTTTCTTAATGGTTTTATTGGTGTTTGTAGAAGCTTTTGTAATTTTTCTTGTCGAAAAAAGCTATAATTTTTTTTCGAAACTTACTAATTAATTTTCTGAGCACAATGGTTCTATATAAAATATTATTTGGATAATAAATTAATACTAATTTTTATTTTATAAATTTAATTTTATAAAAAATAAAAAAATATATTATTAAAATTAATTTTATATAAAAATAGGGGGCCTAGCCAATCTTGAAATTCAACGATGATTGAAAGTCTATGAATCATCATAATTTACCAACTAACATATCAATTCAATTTCAAGCTAAGTCACATCAACTGCTGATCCAAGGGAGGAGTGTATTATGTGAAAAACATGGTGTAGATAAACATCATGAGATTCGTGTGCCTGCTTGATCAGAAGTAGCAAAGAAGGATTTTGAATCCCCATGACAAAAGTAGCAAGGAAGGATTGTGAATCCCTGTGACTATCCAGGCATTAACAAAAAATGCACAGGAATAAAATTCTTGCAGTTTTGAATGGCCGAGATGATCGCTAACAGATCGAAGGTACAAGTTGGATTGCGGGGCCCCTTGCCCATTTAAATTTTAATGAAGGGAGGGGTCCGCAATCCCGTCTCTACAACCACGTGGCAAAGTTTGGTAATTTGTGGCACCCCCTCACTTAAAAACCATTTACAGCTATGAACCCCTCCCGCAATCCATTTGTGGTTTTTGGTATATCGTGTTATAACGTCAATGATTCAACATGTCAGTATTTTTTTTATATCTGAAATACAAACAAATGAGCAGTCTTTAGTGCGATTTTTTGAAAAATTTTATGGTGATTTTTTTCAGTGTAATTTCTCTAAAAATTTGGTAGGAATTCATTGAAAAAGAAGTTTCATTGCTAACTTTGCACAATGGAAGTGCTTTAGGGGTTTTTGAGGGTGCTGAATCCATATATAGAGTAAAAAAAACCATTTTAAATAACAAAAATCAAGATTTTACATCAAATTTTTTCACCGAATTCCAGCACCTGAAACTCCAAAAAGTTGCACTAAAAACAACTCCATGAAAAAATCCGGATTCTCCATGATTCAACAAGATAAAAGGAAAATTTTTTGTAGTGATAATGTTTTAGTTTTCAAAAATAAAAAGGATGATAACAAAGTGCATATGCATGCAAGAGATACTAAGTACAAGTCAATTGGTTGTATTGTTGTAGCAAGTTATGTACAACCAAAATAAGCATCATATTTTTGCGTTGAGAGGCGCAATCTACAACCCTGTATGACCCCGATGTCGGGTATGTCACATTCTCAAAAAATAATAAATTTTACTTTTTCTAATGTCAGCCAAAGCATTGACCTAATCTTGAATTTTATATAACTTGAATATTTAGATTATATATAACTTTTTTAACTTATTAATGTGTTGAGATTAACTATTAAAATACAACTTTGTATTATTTATATAATTTCAATTGATAGTAAATTATATACATGAATTTGAATGGATCATAAATTTACCTTTAACAAAAAAATTTACCACATTGAATTTCCAAATTAAGTAAAATTTTAAACATGTTTACTCTTTACTAATGTCGATACCATTTCCTAAATGAAAGGAAAAGAGTTAATTCAACACAAACAATCAAAATCCAAAATCTTTTAATATTTATTTAATTAAATATTTATGAAATAAATTTTTAAAAAGAAAACCCATATTCTATGGATAAATTAAAATATTTAAAGACATAAATATTTTCCCATCAAAGCTGCAGTATTTTAAAATTTAAATAAATAAAAATATAAATAAACATGAGGTATGGTAAATAAATGACACCTATTTTTATACTTACTCCACATCGATGGTAAATAAATAAATAAATATATATATATATATATATATATATATATATATATATATATATATATATATAAACTAGATGTATGGCAAATAAATAAAAAATATTTTTATATTTACTCCATAAACCTTTTTATATTTTAAAAAACTTAAAAAAGAGGTTTTATTTAGATGAATCCTATGGGATGAATACCATGGGACAAATTGATATTGATACCATGGGCCAAATACCATATATATATTTTTTTTGTTAATTCGGTAGGACCTTACTATTTGCTATTTATATTTGAAGGACAGGCTGCAAAATATAAAAATCTGTCTTTGACCTCAACCTGCCCGAAGGAAACCAGGTCTGTTGGCCATCTAAAAGCATAAACAGCATCCCAAAATTGAAATTGTTTTCGGCGTCTAAAAGTCTCTTGTGCTAGCTACCTTACTACTGCATTCTATACATTCATAACACATAAAGAGAGTTCATAGATAACTATATAATGCATCCATAATAAAAAAAGATAAAAATATGAAACACCTATCCATCTGAAGATGAGACTGGTGCAGGGTCTTTGATATTAGTCCCAGGCATTTCAGCTTGTTGAAGCTGCTGGAGGATCTTCAGAAGGGTCTTCTCCATGCGGCCCACTTTATCATCTAGTCTACTAACTCAGTCTACCGCCTGATATTGTGTTATATTGATGTGCTGTTGTTGGTCTTGAATGTCCAAAAGAAGAGCTTGAGTGCTAGGGTCCGACTTAGCAAGGGCTGTCTTGGTTGGAACATGCTGAATACTCTGAATTGCTTTTGCTATTAAACATTTTACTATCCAGTAGGTGTGGATAGTCTAGTTAAACAGAGTGAGACGACCTCTGGTATTGCCCGGATCTATAATAAAATCCAAAATATCTGCCTCTGCCTCATTGTCTTCCGGGTCTATCTGGATTTATTTTTCCCACCCTCGAATTTCTTTGCGAACTTCTGAGGAATTTCCTAACACATAATTTGTTGCCAGAGTCTCCAAGTGTTCTTGATTGGTTTTGCGACCCCGTCTCTTGGGGACATTCTCTAACTCAATTTGTTGTTTGCCTCTAGCGGTGTCTTCCTGTTGACGTCTTTTCCCCATTGCAAAAAGTAGTTTATGAAAAAAATCTGACAAACAAAAGTGCACAACAAAGATGTGAGAGGTTTGGATAATAGAACTCGTGCGCCTCCTTTGAATAGGGATATCTTGACTCTCATGCGAACATAGGTAACCCGCCCTCCTGGTCCTACTATACATTCTAAACAGAGATTCATATCCTTGATTGTCCATACTTTTAACTATATGCATAAAGTAAAAACTGAAATTATCATACGAAAAAACCTTATGAATGGTATCCCTCCGACAAGCTTGGGCGACCTTGCTGTTAGGCTTTGCATGGACAATATGCATGATTGAGAGAGTATTGTTATCACGAGGGCTAGGAGTCGGATTAAGCTGGCTAAGGTGCAGGGCCATTTGGTTGGCTAAGGAACAAAGACTCCATAGCCACTTCCTAAATCTACCGTGCAAACCTTCAGGGTTGGGCGAAATGACCTGAATTGCATGCGTCGTGAGAATGGTGACTTTTCTCTCAGGTCTAAACCAGATAACAGGAAAATTGTCGTGAGTTCAAATATGAAAGGTGACTAACTGAGTCGACACTATCATGGGGCTACATTGCCGAGACTGATCATGGCAAAAGTAACAACTTTGGAACTTAATCAGATAATTTAAGAGCCTAGCCCCTAAAAACCTGTGGATACAGTGGTCCGTTAGCAAGGTAGAGAAATATATACAATCAGGCATGCTACCCAGATTAGTGACTTGGGAAATCAGCATGCAGGGGTCACGAAAACAGGGAGAGACGGGTTGTTGTTCAGGGTTAACCCAGCTACAACTCTCTATCAAGCCCAGTAAAGGTTGAATATGCTGAAAACTAAAGAGAACGACGGTCTTTGAAATTAGAAAAGCTGAGAGAATGACAAATACATACCCCGACAGGATCAAGGAATTGCTGGAATGAAAATCGCTGAGCTTCCTCCTCTGCCGCCTCCAGACTATTGCATGCAGGAACCCATGCATGAATGAATGGAGGGGGAGTGGAGGATCACATACCTTAATCGAAACTTGTCGTTTTCGGCCTGTCTTACTAGCCTGTCCACTCTGCATCATTATTCCCGTCTGCAGGTTCCCACACTTCACCCAAATGGATTGACGGTCCGACATAAATGATGGTAATTGCATGTAGCTGGAGTGTGTGCCAAGTCTCCACCTCCGTGATTTTATTCTGCCAGCTGTACACCCCGATCGAGGGGTTGGAGATCTTTTTCCACAATCAATTGGAGGGATTGAAGTTCCACATTCCAAATCAGATCAGTTGGGCGACCATCAATGTAGCATTCTACATTTTGGCATCCCCAGTTAGCTAAGTAATCGGCTGTAGCATTACCTTTTCTTTTGACGTGCTGGGGGATCAAGTACTGTATGCGATTCACCAGTTGACTCATTTCTTCTATCAAGGGTGTTGTTCGCCAACTTTGTGAGATTTTCTCCCAGGGCGTGCCTTGTTGCAGTTTTTGGAGTACCCCTGTTACCATTGCTGAGTATCCCTCCACAATGATTCGTTGGTACTGTTCTCTAATTTCTATTAGAAGGCCTTGTTTGACTACCATGAGTTCTGCTTCGTTATTGGTTGCATGGCCTAAGTCGAGAGAATAGAATCTACATACAGTCCCCTGTGAGTTTCTATATATCCCACCTATCCCTGCTTGCCCCGGATTACCTTTCGACGCCCCATCATAGTTGAGTTTAAGGAAACCTAGTTGGGGGGGAGACCAATGCTCGTCGCTTGAATGGCTAGGGGATCTAAATTTCCTTAGGCTTTTACAGAGCATCTGAGGTTTGAGATTTATATTTTCTAATATCAAGGCTTCAGTACCTGTTGTTTTCCAATCTTCATCTGACCAACTTTCAGTTAAGATGGTTTCGCGAATGTTATCTTTAGAACGCTGCCAAATCTGATTCATTGGTTGTTCTTTATCTTGGAAAACTCTATGGTTTCGCTCCTTCCAAGTATTCCAGAGTAGGAATCCAAATGAAAGGGTCCATGCTCTGTTAAGTACCTGGCAATGAAATCCTCCTTTTCGCCAGTTGACAATGGTTTCTATTATGCTTTCATTGTTTTTTTCCTCTCTGTCGAAATAGATAGGCAAGGTTTTCCCATTGAGGCATTACCTTGGTGCATGAGTTAAGCAGATGCTCAGTCGTTTCTTCTTCAATTGTGCAAAAGGGGCATCGTGAAGGACCTACCATGCCTCTTTTTTGCAGGTTCTCCCATGTTAGAATTCTTCGGTGGCTGACTAACCATAGGAAATATGTGACCTTTGGCCAATGTTTTAATTCCCAAATTAATTTCCATCTTGGGTGAATATTATTAAACTGTGGCTGAGTGCGGATAGAGTAGCCTTCTTTAATGGTGAACAGTCCTCTTGTTAGATGTCCCCATCTTAGGATGTCTGGACCTGAGTTTATTCTAAGTTTGCGAGTGCTGAGCTCTTTAGCGAAATTGTTCCATTGTTCTATTGCTGGAGCATCTAGCCAACTAATTTTTTCTTTCCATTTCCGCCACATTCCATTTTGGCTATTGCACCAGTACTGCTGTACGAGCCTGTTATTGGGGGTATTTGTGAATAGGAAAATTTCTCCCAAATCCAATCTGGAGAACAGTTTTTCTCGTTGTTGCCATGAGTCTTCCCAGAAAAGCGCTGTATTTCCATCTCTAATTTCCCAAAAACTGTTTGCACGGATGAGATTTCTATTCGTTGCTGCTAGATTCCATATTGCGGAGCCTTTTGGTGTCCTGTCAACTTTCATTCGGCCTGAGAGTGTTAGTGGAATGTCATATTTTGTTTGCCATATTTGCTTCCAAAGATCTTTCCCTCCCATTAGCCAGCACCACCATAGTTTTGCTCCCAACACATTATTTAGAATAAAAGGATCCCGTAATCCTAATCCACCTACAACCTTAGAGTTGATTAATTTATCCCAAGAGAGGAGTGCCCACTTTCTGTCAGTTTTGGCTCCCTGCGATAGAAATTTTTTGAAGATATTTACCAACTGAAGACATATTCCTTTCGGACAGGCTCTCCCTGACAGCTGATATATAGGTAGGGCTTGAAGAACTGATTTTAGCATTATGAGGCATCCAGGGGCGTTCAGGGTTCTGAAGGCCCAATTTTGAATTCTTTTCTCTACTCTAACAATGATATCTTTCCAATCTGCTATTCGTGTGGGGCGAGGATTTAGAAACATACCAAGGTATTTTATGGGAAAGGACCTGCGTTGAAATCCAAGGATTCTAGCAAGATAATTCTGCATCAGTACAGGACAGTTAAAGAAATAAACGTTGGACTTATCATTATTGATTTCAGTGCTTGAAGCTTCCTTGAAGACCTCCAGAATTTTGAGAATAGTTTTACATTCTTTGAGTGATGCCATGCAGAATAAGAGGGTGTCATCAACGAATTTCTGGTGGGTCAGCGGTAGCTGGGGCCCCCACAATTTCAGGCCTTGAAGCTTTCCTGCTGCTATGTGCGCTTTAATAAGTCTTCCTAAACCCTCTGCATCTATGATGAAAAGGAATGGAGATAAGGGGTCGCCTTGTCTGAGGCCGCGCGAGCTGTTAAAGGGAGAAGAAGGACTACCATTCAAGAGTATTAAGAAATGCGGGGTTGATATAAATGAGCGTAGCCATTGAAGCCACCTGTCGTCGAATCTGAAGGCTCGCATCACTTCTATCAAGTATTGCCAGCTTATACGATCGTATGCTTTGGAGAGATCCAATTTGATTAATAATCCTTTCTTTTTGTCTTTCTTGAGGGTATGGAGTGCTTCCTAGGCCACCACTATTCCGTCCAAGATTTGTCTTCCTTTTACAAAGCCAATTTGCTGAGGGGAGATCATCATAGGTAGCAGGGGTTTGAGATGATTAACCATAATAGTGGAGAGAATTTTGTAGATGACATTACAAAGGGCTATCGGTCGAAGCCAACAGGAGTATCTGCATTTTGTTGCTTGGGAATAAGAGTCAGGAAGGTAGCATTCAACACTAGGTACACCTTTTTGTTTCTCCGGGATTCTTCTACAACCTCTAAGATATATAGACCTATGAACGGCCAAGTGGCTTTGAAAAATTCACTCGTGAACCCATCTGGCCCCGGTGCTTTGTTCTTAGGTAGCTGCAAGACCACCTCTTCGACTTCTTCTAATGTTACTGCCCACAGAAGTGCAAGGTTTTGTTCTCTAGTAATCACTCGAGGGATGTGAGTAGTAATCTTCTGAATGATTGCTTGACGATTTGGGAGCGGTTCAGTTAGAATGTTTTGAAAATAATTAGTCAGCTCTCATTCCATATCTTCATGTTTGATTACTCTCTGTCCATTTTCTGCTTTTAGAGAGAAAATTCTATTGTGCTGGCACCTTTTTAACATCGCTCTATGAAAGAATTTTGTGTTGCGATCACCTTCTTTGAGCCAGTTGACCTGAGATTTCTGTTTCCATAATATCTCCTCTTGTTTACGTCGCTCTTCTTGTTCACTAAGAGTGCTACCCTCTTCCAGTACTAGCTCCGCTGCTCTACCATGAAGGATGATTTGCTGCTGAATTTCTTTCATTTTTTCTCTCAGTCGAATTTGTTCCTGATGGATGTTTCCAAATTCTTGATTGTTCCACCGCTTGATCTTAGTTTTTAGCTGTTTCAGATGCACCTGGAAGGAATGCATTTTATTCTGACCCCTGATTGGATTTGAGTGCCACCAATTTTTTAATTTTTCCATAAATCTAGGGTTTCTCAGCTAGAAGAGTTCAAACCTGAAAGGATGGTTCTGGCGATTACCCCACACATCAATCTCCAATCTGATCGGCCAGTGGTCAGAGCCAAGAGTGGGAAGAATTGCTGCTTCATAATATACATCCAGGCTTACCAATGCTTCAGTCACTAGAAAGCGGTCCAGCCTGGAGGCAACCTGGTGCTGTTCTCCTCTGCGATTATTCTAGGTATATTTTCCATTAATAGTAGGGATGTCCACTAAACGGAGATCCTTTATAACCTCCTGAAAAAGAGCCATCTCAGGGTCCTCTCTTCTTAGCCCACCTTTTTTTCTTATAGATTTAGAATCAGATTAAAATCTTCTCCTAAAAGCCAATATTTTTCATTATGCATCGTACTTACCTTGCGAATATTCTACAGGAACTCTGCTCGCTCTCCTGGAATTGAAGGGCCGTACACTGCTGAGATGAGGATTCTTTCTTCTGAGCCAATTCGGCGAAAAGTTGCTGTTAAGATTCTAGGGAATCCAAACCATCCCTCTGCTATAATCTCTACTCCATTCCAAAGTATGGCTATTCCCCCTGACGTACCTACAGATTCAAGAGCGATAACCTCATATTTCATTTTGAAGGATTGCATTATAGTTTGGAGCCTTTGCCCCGTGACTTTTGTTTCTTGGATAAGCATAACTTGAGGCTTCTCAGCCTGCAGTTTCTCTTTCAAATGGCGTTGTTTACCTTTACTTTTCAGGCCTATTATGTTCCAGGAGAGCACTTTCATTATGTGTTTTCGGGTAGTTGTTGGAATACTGTTGTCAACGGTATTATCTTGCCAGTATTTATCAACATTTCTCCTACTAACTGTATTGACTCTTGCAGGGTTCTCCATCCTCTCTTTTTTGCGGGTTTGGAAGGGGGGAGTACTTTCTTACCGGTTTCTTGCTCTCGTTCTTGATTTTCTTTTTGTGCTTGAGCTGTCAGATAATGCTCGAAAGTTTCTTTGTACAATTTCTTTTGATTTGCCGAGATAAATATGTCATCAAGATTTCGCCATTCAAACAGAAGATGCTTCAGTAGCTTCTCTTCTGCGCTCAATTCATATTTATATTGTTCGACCTCCATAGGAATGAGTTCTTGCAGCGGATTTTCTTCCGGTACTTCCATTTCCTGTCCAGCTTTCCGTTTTGATGACTGATTTTTCTGCGGTGTCTCCGCATGTCCTTCTACCGGGATCTCCACTATTATTTATGAAGCAGACGGCTCACCTTCCTCTTGTAGTACTTCGTATCTATTTCCAGTTGATGTCGAACCAGGATGGTTTTGATTTATTGCCAAACCTTGGCGTGTGCTTCCTGTACGCTGTTGTCTCCTTTTGATGGGTACAGATACAAAACCATCTTCATCTTGCCTTGGTGTTGTGTCCAAGCCATTGACTCGGGATGGTTGTTGTTCTAGAGCGTTTAAGGGGCAATATTTATACAGATGCCCGTACTCATGGCAGCGGCGGCAACGAAAGGGTATATGTTCATAATCAAGAAGCTGCTACCAAACTTTACCTTCATATTCTAATTCTATCATTTCTGGTAAGGGTTCTGAGATATTCATGTACACACAAATTCGTGCAAAGGAGGTATATCGACCCCGGGCTTATATCGACCTCGGGCTATGGAGTCTGCTATTTTAACAAAAGTGCCTAATGAATTTCCTACTCCTTCCAAAATTTCAGGATCCCAAAAATCCATGGGAAGGCCAAACAGCCTGACCCAAACAGGAGCAGCCAGAAATTTCTCTTGTTCAGGGTTATAACATTCCTCCCATTGTCTCAAAAAAAGCCCTGCATTGCTATAAAAATAGGGTCCTCCTTCAAAAACCCGTTCTTTATCTTGTAAATTTGAAAAAATAACTGTAAAAAAACCCTTGGCCCCTAATTTGAGATCAATATGACCCTTAGGTTGCCATTTTATTTGAATCCATTTCAATAATTCCTTTTCCGAAGGAAAAATCCCTATAAACTTACAGATTAAAGCATGATTCTTCATATATCCTCGATACTCCGTCAATTTCGATGCTGGTATAACGAATCTTGGTTTTTTAACTACCCGCGACAAGCACTTTCCTTTCATCTTAGCTTGCCACTTTGCGCCCAGAACAGGGGCAGTCTTTTGCTGTGTTGCCGCTGCTTGTGATGGCCGTTGTGATTGATCCCCACTTGTGATATTCTGGTAGGAGGGAGGCGGACCTCCTCCCGAGGACACAGCCATGGTCTTTGCCCGTCAGCTATTCCGTCTTGTGCTGAAACTCTGGTGAATCTTCGATCACTGTTACGCTGTCTTCATACCCTCGCCCGTCGCAAACCCTTGTTCATCCTCCGCGATCAAATGTGGTCCATCCTGGTAAATAAATTAATATAAAAGAGGCATAAAGAGGTATGATAAATAAATAAATATAAAATAGGTATAAAGAGGTATGGTAAATAAATAAATATAAAATAGGTATAAAGAGGTAAGGTAAATAAATAACAATACATCAAATAGGATTATAAATAAAAAAATAATTATATAACAAGCCTATGGGCTAAATACCATAGTAAATAAAAGAGGTATGGTAAATAAATAAAAATATAAATAAACCATAGGTATAGTAAGTAAATAAAACCTCTTTTCATATTTACTCCATAATATGCTTTATATTTACGAATATTTATGTTCATAACTAAGAAGAGAGAGAGAGAGAGAGAGAGAGAAGTGGAGAGAGAGAGAGTGATAAGGGAGAGATGGAGAGAGAGTCTGTATTTTTAGAGGTGAGATAAAGAGACAAAGTAAGACGTATGGAAAGAAGGGGAGAGAGAAGAAGAGAGAAGGAGAGAGGGAGGGATATAGTAATGTAGTTGGAGAGAGATAGGGGCATAAAGAGAGAGAGAAAGAAAGGGGTGATGGGGGAAGAGAGAAGTTTAGAGAGAGAGGGAGAGGGAGAGAGAGATGGGGGAAGAGAGATGATTTCAATGTAGATGATTTCTAATCCTCTTTGATTGTTTGCACTAAATGCATTGATTTCAGTGTAGATGGTGATTTATAATCCTATTTGATTTCTTTGAGTAAATGCATTGATTTAAGTGTATATGTTGGTTTCTAGAGAGATACAGTGAGTGATAAGGAAGATGGAGAGAGAGGGAGAGAGGAGGAAAGGAGGAAAGAGAGATATTAGTGGGGGAGAGGGAGAGAATGGGAAGATAGAGACATAGATGGAAGGTGAAGAGAGGGAAGAAGAGAGAGATGGGGAGAGGGGGTGATTAACAAAGAGATTGATATATATGGAGTGCAAGAGCGCGTGTGTTTAGGGGGGTGAGATAGAGAGACAAAAAAGAATAGATGGAGGGGGATATAGATATGGATGGAGGATGGAGAGAGGGACAGATATTTCTCGCACTAGATGGATTGATATAAGTGGAGATGGTGATTTCTAATCCTGTTTGATTATTTGCACTAGATGCATCGATTTTAGTGTAGATATTTATTTCTAATGATATTTGATTACTTGCACTAGATGCATTGATTTCAGTGTAGGTGGTGATTTATAATACAATTTGATTGCTTGCAGTGAATGTGTTGATTTCAATTTAGATTTCGATTTATAATTATATTTCATTACTTGCACTAGATGAACTGTTTCAATGTAGATGATTTCTAATTCTATTTGATTGTTTGCACTAAATGCATTGATTTCAGTGTAGATGGAGATTTCTACTCCTATTTGATTTCTTTGAGTAAATGCATTGATTTCAGTGTAGATGTTGGTTTCTAGAGAGAGACAGTGGGTGATAAGGAAGATGGAGAGAGAGAGAGAGAGAGAGAGAGAGAGAGAGAGAGAGGAAAAAAGGAGGAAAGAAAGATATTAGCAGGGGAGAGGGAGAGAAAGGAAAGATAGAGATATAGATGGAAGGTGAAGAGAGGGAAGAAGAGAGAGATGGGGAGAGGGGGTGATTGACAAAGAGATTGATATATATGGAGTGCGAGAGTGTGTCTTTTTTTTTTTTTTAACTATAACGGGTATGAGATTTTTATTGATAAGAAAAAGAGGGGGCAGGGCTATGCCTTAACGACCCAGAATACATCTTAGAGTTCCAGCAGCATCTGATTTTAAGGCTAGCCGTTAACAAGGCATTTCAACAATTCTTTCTTCGTTTATAAAGAGCAGCCCTTTCTGCGTTGCGCTCCCCTTATTGGCCATCAAGTCTGCTTCGCTGTTTGAGCTTATGAGGATGTGATAAAATTTATAAGAGTTGAAAGCTGTGAGTACCCTTTTCAGTCTTTCCAGAATCCTGTTTAGGCCAGCATTTCTGAAATTCTCTTCCATGTTCAGATTTTTGATGAGGATCTCCGAGTCACCGAAAATCTGAATGTCTTTGATCCCTTTTTCCCTAGCAATTTGACAGGCTTTGAGGAGGCTTAGAAGCTCCGCTTGATTATTGGTTTTCAGACCGAGACCCCAGTAGAAAGAGTCACGGGATGCGCCATTTGGGGTGTAGATGATCCCACCGGCACCAAAAGGACTAGGGTTCCCTTTGGACGCCCCGTCAAAGAAGATGGAATTTGTCTTTTGTGCTCTCCACCATTGCTGAAAAGATGCATCAGGGTCTCTCTTTCTCCAAGAAGGGGAAGTTGTTTGGGGAGGGAGAAGGTACTTTCTGTGATGAGGATCAAGAGACTCTAGCCACCTCTTCTCGACAGGCTGTAGCGTAGTATCCTCTTTGTAGTACTGCTGTTGGGCCGCTTCCAAAAGGAATGTTCTGGCTTTTGCAGCAACCTGCAATGGAGTTTGAGACAGTTCATTGAAAATCTTCTGATTACGCGCAATCCAAATCTGCCAGCACACAAACTTGGGGAAGGCATTCCAGACTTTGCGCCAAAAGGACTTTTGAGGGATACTATGAGGGTAAAGATGTCTCCAATCTGCAAATAGCTCCAAAACAGTGATATGTGAGGGAGGATCCATGTGAAATTTCTGAAGCATGAGTTCCCATACTGCCTTAGCGAAATGACAGTCGATAAAAAGGTGTTGTGAGGTTTCATTGTTGCTCCTGCAAAGAGCGCACCTGTATGGGCCAGCAAAATTCCTTTTTGCCATATTGTCACCAGTTAAGATCTTATTTTGGACCAGTGTCCAGAAAAAAAAATTTACTTTTGGGAGTGCCAGAGGCTCCCAAACGTTGTTCCAGAATTCTGCGTTATGCTTGCTGTTCCTAGAGGTTTGAAAAGCTTTGTATCCAGCAGAGGTTGAGTATTCTCCAGATATACCCCATCCCCATCGATCCTTCATGGTGCTGTGTATTGGTGCTGCGCCTTCCAGGAGTTCGAGCAGTCTAATACGTTGAGCTTGCAGCCAGACAGGGGATTCGACTGCCCAACCGGACCATTCTCCACGAGCGTCCCATGACGTGATGTCCCAAACTCTGCTCTTGCCTTCAGAAATTAACCAGTCTTTCAATTCAACGATTTCCTCATGTTCGTTCAAAGGCTCTTTCCCCATAATACAGTCGTGCCAGAGGTTTGTTTCTTTCCCATTCCCTGGAATCCTGTACGCAAATCGTTTGAACACTTTACTGCTCTTATAACAAAGTTTCCACAGCAGCGTGCTGTTTCCTGTGTAACACAACTGTATGTTTCTAAATGCTGCCTTATTTGTGTATTTAGCTCTTAACAGAGCGTTGACAGGGTGCAGAGGCTCTTTGAGCATTTTCCACAGAATTTTGCAACCAAGAGCATGGTTGACCAGTGAGGGGTCCCGGATTTGCAAGCCGCCCTCATCTCTTGGATTTTTTACGAGGTCCCAATTGACCAGATGAAGTTTCTTTTCATTTCCCTTCCCTCCTTGCCAGAGGAAGTCTCTTATGAGAGTGGAGATCTGGTCCATTACAATCTTAGGGGCAAGCAAGAACACAGCTTGATAGATTGGTAAGGCAGACAATTGTGATTTTATCAAGATGACCTTTCCTCCTTTTGTAAGCCAGAAGCCTCCCCATGAAGTAATTTTGGTTTTGAGTTTGCTGATAATGTCACTCCAGAGCGACCTCCTATTCGTTCCAAAAATTATGGGAAGCCCAAGATATTTAATCTTGTCCCATTGGGAATACCCTTTGAAACCTAGTATATTAGCTATATTGTTGAGCTCCTGCTGACCAGTGTTCCAACTAAAGACTTCGCTTTTCCTTTTATTTACTTGGGCTCCCGAGACTTTGCAGTAGTTTCTGATGACTGAATTGAAGGCCTTAGCAATTCTGGAAGAGGCTCCTCCCAATAGAATCGAGTCATCTGCAAAGAGAGCATGATTCAGGGAGTTAACTCTGCTGGTGGGTTTGAGGCCCGGAAGAGAGCCTTCCCTTCTTTCTGCTTCGAGTTTTCTACTAAGAGTTTCTGCCATTAAAATATATAAGAAGGGGGAGAGCGGGCATCCCTGCCTGATGCCTCTCCTAGCTTGGAAGAAGTTGGTTGGCCTGCCATTAATGAGAGGGGAAATCCATGGGTTGTTCGTGCAGGCTTTGATGAGATTCACAAACTGAGGAGAAAATCCAAAGGAGAGCAAAACTTTGCTGAGGAAAGTTCTGTTGACTCTGTCAAATGCATTCGCCATGTCTAGCTTTATGAGCATGCCTTTCTCTTTTCTTTGCTTGCTTGAGTGTATGGTCTCCTGCACTTGAATGACATTATCCAGTATATGTCTACCTTCTACAAAACCTCCTTGGGAGCTAGAGATCAGTCGTGGCAGAAAGGGCTTTAATCTGCTGGCCAACAGTTTTGCCAAGATCTTGTAGGAGGCATTACATAACGAGATTGGTCTGAATCTTGTGAAGGTTTCCGGATTGGTGTCTTTGGGGATCAGAGATAAGTAGGTTGAATTGGTGTTGCCCCCTACTTTCGCTTTTTTCATGAATCCCCAAATCATCCTTTTCAGGTCATGTTTGATTATGTCCCAACATGCTTTGTAGAAATGAATTGTGAAACCGTCGGGTCCTGGGGCCTTATTTGAATCCATGGACCAGATAACTTTGATTATTTCTTCCTCAGTGACAGGTTTACAAAGATCAGAATTGTCCTCCGGAGAGATGAGGGGAGGGATGTGACTGAGGAAATCTGCTTCTTCTTCTTCTTCACATGGGATGTCTAAACTGTAAAGATTTTTAAAATGCATTTCTGCTGCTTCTTTGACTTGTTGGGTTCCTTTACAGATATGACCATCAGCATTCTTTATTTCTGCAATATGGTTCCTTGACAGTCTAGAACGATACTGTCTATGAAAAAAAGAGGTATTACGGTCCCCAGCTTTTAACCAAAGGCTTCTGGACTTTAATCTCCAGTATTCTTCCTCTTTTCTAAAGGTTTGAAAGGCAGCTCTCTGGGCTTTAGTTTCCTTGTCCAGCAGCTCATCGTTTATGTTTTTGCTTTCCATTTCGTTTTGAAGAATGTGCAGGGTCAGAACTGCTTCAGCTCTTTGAGAAGTAGGATTGGGGGCTGGTTTTTTGATCCATTCCTTCAACGCTTTTTTGGTGGCCTTCAACTTTTTCTCCCAAACGTAGCTGGGAGAACCTGAGATGGAGGAGGCCCATGCAGCAAACACCGTTTCAGAGAAACCCGCTCTCTCTATCCATAGAGGAGAAAAGCGGAATGGGATGGGGCCCAAATCCTCTTCATCATCTATACAGAGCAGAATAGGCTTGTGGTCAGAGGTGAGCTTGGGCAGGATTTTTGTTGTTAAGATCTTCTTGTTCATGAGAAGAGAGGATTGAACTAGAAAGCGATCTAGCCGGGCAGAAATGTGCTCTGCCCCAGTTCGATTATTTGACCAGGTGAAGAGACCTTGAGTTGGGTTAAGATATAATAGATCCCATTGCTGTGCAAGCTCTTCAACTATGGCAACCATGTGATCTTTGGAATTGGATCCACCTCTTTTCTCTTTGGCTTTCAGAACAATGTTGAGATCCCCAGCAAGAACGATATTGTTGGGGGATTCTTGTTCTAAATAGGCTGCCAGAGAGTTCCAGCAGTCTCTTTTTTCTGAATAAATGACAGGGACATAAAGATTGACAAGAGTAATTTTCAACTTACTTGCAAGATGACAGATTTCCGTATAGATCCAGTGTTGGGTCTCATGAGATTTGATCAGCTGGTGTTTATCTTCGGACCAAAGAGTTGCCAGACCTCCCGATGAGCCCCTCGCACTGACCGCTTTGCCTACACTTTTTTTCCATTTTGTCTTACTGATTTCTAGCAGAGCTTGCCCTGCTATCTTTGTCTCTTGGAGCATGAGAATGTCTGCAGGTTCCAATTTCAATAAATCCTTTACTGCTTCTATCTTTGCATGGTTCCCCAGACCTCTGCAATTCCAAGAGACTAGCTTCATTATTTACCTGAGAGCGGAGTGGTGCCACCCTTGTGTGGCCTGGACCTGCTATTTCTTCCAATCGACATTTCTATCGTGGACTGGCTTCCTTGTGTTTTAAGCCTTTCAGCTTCTTCTTCTCTCTGTTCCTTGCGGGATTTCCTTCCAGCTCTTTTTGATGGGCATTCATAGATTTCTTCTTCTGAGGAATCTGAGCTTTCAGCTGCCTTTTTCTTTGTGACTTCTGCATAGGTAGGGTTGGGGGGGCTACCTTGGGGAACTTCAGATTGATTGGCTACTCCACCCTCATTGCTTGGAGGAGAGACTTCTCTTTGGTTCTCATTTTCTTGAGCAGCGGTCGATGGGTCAATCTGTGCTCCCTCAGTTTCTTTTAAGATTTCTTCCGTCTCTTGAGTGGATGTGGGAGTGTTCCTAGCTCCTACTGCGGCGCTTTTTCCTGCATCTTTTTTTGCATGGCCAGCTCTCTGGACTAGTGTCCATTGATCCCTGTTATGTTTGTCCGTTTGCTCCTCTGCTCGCTTCTTACAGTGCTTTTCAAAGTGTCCATGTCCGTGGCAATGTCGACATTTAAAGGGAAGTTGTTCGTAGTCGAGCTCTTGGACATGCGTCCATCCTGCTACCGTGAGCTTGATCGCTTCAGGCAGTCCTTCTTCGAGGTCAACTTCGACACAGATTCGGGCGCAAGAGTACTGGTCTTTTCTTACTGCTTGATCAATGTATTTGCCTAGCGCATTCCCGATGACTTGGAGCGATTTTTGGTTCCAGCAGTGGAGAGGCAGATGGGGAAGTCTCACCCACACCGGCACAGCTGATGGAATGTCTTGTGTGGGATCGAAATCCGGTGACCATTTGTTTAAATACAAGCCTTGCGGCCCCATGAAGTAGGGGCCATTTCTGAAGATTAAGCTTCTGTCTTCCGGATTTTCGAAGACGAAAACGAAGAACCCTTTACCCACGAAGTAGCTCTTGACGTCATCTTTTATCAAAGGTTTCCAGTTTCTTTGTGACCAATCCTCCACAGATTTGGGGGACGGCCAAAGACCCGTAAACTGGCCAATGAGGCCCCTTTCTGCCAGGTTTAGCACGGATTTACAAGTATCTTCCTCAGGCAAAGCAACAGGAGGGATCGAATCCATTTTTTTTATGAATTTCTGTTGAAAGGCGGTAGGGGGGCGTTTCGATCCGGCACCTATCAATGTTCGGAAAGTAGTGACTTCAGGCGGAACAGGAGGGGGGGCAGAGCCCCCAGGCGGCCCCATCGAGCAGCAGAGAGTGGGGTCAGGGCTGTGCGCAGCAGCGCAGCAGCCAGGGCGGCGCAGTGGGCTCCAAGAACCCTAGCTTCTCAGAGCACAGGGGTGAGCAGCGCGCGCAGGTTATTCTAGGAGGATGACGTTTTTTACGAGAGTGTGTCTTTTTAGGGGGGTGAGATAGAGAGGCAAAAAACAAGAGATGGAGGGGGATATAGATATGGTTGGAGGGTGGAGAGAGGGAAAAATATTTCTTGCACTAGATGGATTGATTTAAGTGAAGATGGTGATTTATGACCCTATTTGATTATTTGCACTAGATGCATCGATTTTAGTGTAGATATTTATTTCTAATGATATATGATTACTTGCACTAGATGCATTGATTTCAGTGTAGGTGGTGATGTCTAATACTATTTGATTGCTTGCACTGGATGTGTTGATTTCAATGTAGACGTCAATTTATAATTATATTTGATTTCTTGCACTAGAGGCATTGATCTCAATGTAGATTATTTCTAATCCTATTTTATTGTTTGCATTAAATGCATTGATTTCAGTGTAGATGGCGATTTCTAATCCTATTTGATTGCTTTGACTATTGATTTCAGTGTAGATGTTGGTTTCTAATATTATTTGATTGATTTCATTAGGTGCATTGATTTCAATGTCAAAGTTATTTTCTAATCTTATTTGATTGCTTGCATTAAATGCATTGATTTCAATGTATATGTTGATTTATGATTTCATGTAATTGGATATATGACGGTACATTAATTTTAAAGTGATTGGATTAACAATATGCATTGATTTTAGTGTAAGCACAAAAGGTTATTGACAATGTACATTGATTTTTGTGTTATAGTAATTTAACCTATTAATATTGGAGAGAAAGAGAGACAAGGTATCATGTTTACTACAATAGCTCGATCTAAAGATTTAAATGGTTTACGATTTAAATTTTCTTTTTCATATAATCGATATGAAAATATAACAAAACTAACGAGGGCGACAATAAGAATAGTAGAAGAAAATAGTTTGAGATTGATCACAATGAAGACTATTTGTATCATGAGTACATTCTTATTGTTCACATTTTTTATCTTTCAACACTATTATTGTCACTTTGCATTCAAAAAAATATTTCATCATTATAGTTATTAACAATATTTATCATCTCAAAAAACTAAGGTAACTAAGAAAATTTAAAATTAAAATGACCAAATTAATCTCAGAAATTTTTAGCATATGGGCGGAAATGTGAAGCTGGGTTACACTTTTGTGAGAATCGGGGGCGGAAATTTTTTTTCAGCAATAGTTCGGCCGAACTTGTGCTTCCGTTTAGATTGAAGGCACATTGACAGCATGGGCAGATAGAATTTTTGCTGGAAATGGGAAAACTGGCAACAAAATTTCAGCTGAACTTTGAGTTCGGCCGAATTTTTACTCTTAAAATAGTTCGTCCAAACTAGTTCTTATAAATATATCGCCCGCGAAGTTCATTTTTTTACCGCATCTTTGTTTTCTTTGATCTGTTTTTTTGCGCGTTTTTCTGTGTCTATGCTGCTGCTAGTCTAGGGTTGCTTCCGTCCGCGCTGTTGGTGACTATCTGCGGCGACTTCAAGTGAACGAACTACCAAGTATTTCTCCTCCTGCTCCTCCTCTGTTAAACATATGTTACACAAAATTCCAAACAAAGCATCTATGCTGTTAATCATGCTTTAAATTTCATTACTTTTTTTTTTCCAAGAAAAAAATCGTACTTTTTATTAACAGAAATAAAAAGTTACATAGTATATGTGTTACACATTCCTTTTATGGATGTATGATTCCTAGATCATAGAGCTCATAGGATGAAAATTACACTGTCATCTGTCAAATGCCTAAAGATAAACCACTGATCTGGTGTACGGGCCTTCTCTATAAGAGGAAAACAGCCCATAGATCAGTTCATATCCAGAAAAACAAGTATGTCCATATGTTCATAAAACAAAAACCATTTTTTGTGCTAACCCGGGCCTCCTCAGAGAGGAAAACAACCCAAACAGGATAAAAAACAAAATATAAGTTTGAAAATAAATGTAAGTAAGAGTAACTGTCTAGGGCATGTATATCAAACCAAAAAACAAAACACTTTCTGATATAAAAACAGGGAGATAGCCAAATAAAGTTATACATATGGTGGTTGATCCGACACATGGATCACGCCCTGGTCCTCATCCTCTATCCTCCAAAAACCCATATATTTTTGCAAACCCTCTTTAGAAAGCTGGTCTACTTCATCATTGGCGCACACCTTTAGGGAATAAAACAACCCCCTTAAGGGAAAGACCCCTGCCGCTTTCTTAGATGTATTTACTCCCGCGGGTGAAACTGTCCTTGCCCCTATTGACTCTGTTTTTTTCTATGCCTATGCCATCTAGGCCTATGTCCACGTGCGGGCTATACTCTTTGCTAGGAATAGTCCAAAAATTGGAAATTGATCTAGCCATGAGTAAGTTGAAGAGAGCTCCTTAAGGGCTTGGAGTCGGTAATTTGGGGCGGTGCCTGTATATATGGTTTAAAGAAAAAACATTAAAAGTATGTTTTAAATGTTTTGTCTCTTCTAACAAAGGAGATAAAATATAATTTTGACAACTACTCTCTCCATTGAACCATTTAACGACATTCATAGAGTGCTTTTCTATGTTAACTTTGGACTGTTACTACAAATGTGCCTTTTGGAATTCTTGGTTTTAATTTGAGTTGATTGGTGTCATGTAGAAGTCAAGGCACTCATTGCTATAGAAATTTTGTCTTTACAACCAATTGGGAACGAGAAACCCCAAAATTCCAAAAAAAGCATCTATGCTGTTAATTATGCTTTAAATTTCATTACCTTTTGTTGTAAGGTGTATGTCGAATTTCTAGTAGTATGATATGCATTCGGTTGCTGCAGTTGTTACTGTTCTTGTGGATCCATCAATTTCATCCGCTCTAGCTGATTCTCACCTTGTGCATGGAAGTTTACTATCACTGTTAAGCTTATGTCATTACTGAGCCTTCTCTCGATTCCTCAATGCTGGAATGATTGAACTAGAATGATCTACTACTGTAATGTGACTACATATTGTCTTTTATACTATTGTAATGTATTTCTGTAATTTATTTTTGTAACGTGACTACATATTGTCTTTTATATGTGACTAAATATTGTCTTTTATACTGCTGTAATGTATTTCTGTATGAGACAGAATCTGATCTTTTATACTTGATAACCTGTTATGGGTATATCAAGAGGATTTTTTATATGAACTGTTATCAGTATATGAAACAGGGTTTTTTCTCCTTTGAAAAAAGATTTGAAATCATTCTAAATTCACATGTAATTTATTTCTGTAATGTGACTACATATTGTCTTTTATATGTGACTACATATTTTATTTTTTATGTGACTACATATTGTCTTTTATACTGTTGTAATGTATTTCTGTATGAGACAGAATCTTATCTTTTATACTTGATAACCTATTATGGGTATATCAAGATGATTTTGTATATAAACTGTTATCAATATATGAAACATGGTTTTTTCTCCTTTGAAAAAAGAGTTGAAATCATTCTAAATTCACATATGTTCAGTGGTGTCATTGTTTCAATTCCGATATTATGTTGCTTACCTTGACGAACAGGTGGAACTCTGTTGGGAGGCCTCTCTATTTTTTGACTCTATGCTCATACTGTCAAAGGCTGTTATATGTTATATGGGCTAGACTGTATAGTTATTAGACTACATATCTTCATACTATTCTGCAAATAGTATGATGGAAACCAAACATAATAACGTATTAGGACATCACAACTTTCTAATTAGTTATTAGACTACGTATCTTCATATCGAACTTGCAAATAGCATGATGGAAATGTGAACTTGCAAATAGTATGATGGAAATGTGGATCTCAAAGAAAAGTCATGATTAATGCTTCTAGAAACCAAACATAATAATGTATTAGGACATGCTCCTTTAACTTGCAAATATTATGGTCGAAATGTGGATCTGATGACTCTTCATGATTAATGCTTCTAGAAACCAAACAATTTAATGTATTAAGACATGCTCCTTTAGGCTTGGTGGAATTACCTTTTCTTTTTATTTCTCTCTTACACACACACATATATATATATGAAGAGATGATCCCATTTTCTTTTTTATTCATAGATCAAATGCCATTTAAAAACAAGATTTATCATAATGTACAATGATTCATTCCATATTATTTATAAAATTTTTCATTAAAAAATGAACCCTTTAAATGATGAACCTAGTTAATGCTTCTTCTTCATGAAGAAGACTACTTGATCTTTCAATTTTAATTTGATGATGGTCCTTTGTTATCTTTCTTGACTACTTCAAATTATTGACACAATCATATGCTTCTTGTTACTCTTTTTATTCCTTCCTTATATTGTATTCTCCCCCTTAGATATTTTGTACTCTCCCACATAGATATTGCACTCAATTTTTATGGTCCTTTGTTATCTTTCTTGACTACTTCAAATTATCAAATTATTGACACAATCATATAGATATTGCACTCAATTTTGATGGTCCTTTGTTATCTTTCTTTACTTCAAATTATTGACACTTGATCATATAGATATCATATAGATATTGAACTCAATTTTGATGGCCCTTTGTTATCTTTCTTGACTACTTCAAATTATTGACACAATCACATGCTTTTACCTTAATATCTTGTAGAGCCCATTTCATCCAAAACACTCAAAAAGAAGTAACTACTATGTATTCCACTTCTACTCTAGATAGAGAAAGTAACGACTCTTTCTTGCTTAACCATTAAACCAAAGACTCTTCTAAGTAGAATTATACATTGTCCACTTGTACTTTCCACAAGCCTAGTTGAATCTCTATATGTTGTCAATGTAAATTTCTCACAAGTAAATTTGTCAATGTAAATTTCTTAACTTCTACAAGTTTTATAGGCAGAGTTTGTAAAGGGCTAGGTAGCCTCTGGATCTCATCTTTTATGGAATGTGACATATCTATTAAATTCCCCTACAGTCAATCTCTGGAATAGATCTAAATACAAGTTCTTCATTTTAATATCCATAAAACACAACCAATTTAAGGTAAACTGTGTACATGTGTCATTTATCCCACAAACTAAAGGCTTCCTCCCATTAATTTTAGATGTGAATTCTACCATAAAATTTTTAAGTCAAACTTTAAGATAAACCATGCACATGTCATTTGCAATAAATTTCAGTTTAATATCTAAATTCACATATTTTTAGTGGTGTCATTGTTTCACTTCCGATATTATGTTGCTTACCTTGATGAACAGGTGGAACTCTGCTGGGAGGCCTCTTTGTTTTTTTGACTCTTTGCTCATAATGTCCAAGGTCATTATATGTTATATGGGCTATACTGTATGTTATATGACCTATAATGTATAGTTATTAGACTACATATCTTCATATAGAACTTGAAAATAGTATGATGGAAACCAAACATAATAATGTATTAGGACATCACAACTTGCTAATTGGTTATTAGACTACATATCTTCATATAAAACTTGCAAATAGCATGATGGAAATGTGAACTTGCAAATAGTATGATGGAAATGTGGATCTCAAAGAAAATTCATGATTAATGCTTCTAGAAACCAAACATAATAATGTATTAGGACATGCTCCTTTAACTTGAAAATAGTTTGGTCGAAATGTGGATCTCATGAATCTTCATGATTAATGCTTCTAGAAAACAAACATAATTTAATGTATTAGGACATGCTTCTTTAGGCTTGGTGGAATTACCTTTGCTTTCATGATTAATGCTTCTAGAAACCAAACATAATTTAATGTATTAGGACATGCTACATTAGGCTTGGTGGAATTACCTTTGCTTTTTATTTCTCTCTTACACACACATATATATGAAGAGATGATCCCATTTTCTTTTTTATTCATATATCAAATGCCATTTAAATACAAGATTTATCATAATGTACAATGATTCATTCCATATTATTTATAAATTTTTTCATTAAAAAATGAACCCTTTAAATGATGAACCTAGTTAATGCTTATTCTTCATGAGGAAGACTACTTGATCTTTCAATTTGAATTTGATGATGGTCCTTTGTTATCTTTCTTGACTACTTCAAATTATTGACAAAATCGTATGCTTCTTGTTACTCTTTTTATTCCTTCCTTATATTGTATTCTCCCCCTTAGATATTGTGTACTCTCCCACATAGATATTGCACTCAATTTTGATGGTCCTTTGTTATCTTTCTTGACTACTTCAAATTATCAAATTATGGACACAATCATATAGATATTGCACTCAATTTTGATGGTCCTTTGTTATCTTTCTTTACTTCAAATTATTGACACTTGATCATATACATATTGCAATCAATTTTGATGGTCCTTTGTTATCTTTCTTGACTACTTAAAATTATTGACACTTGATCATATAGATATTGCACTCAATTTTGATGGTCATTTGTTATCTTTCTTGACTACTTAAAATTATTGACACTTGATCATATAGATATTGCACTCAATTTTGATGGTCCTTTGTTATCTTTCTTGACTACTTCAAATTATTGACACAATATTATGCTTTTTGTTACTCTTTCTATTCCTTCCTTATATCTATTCTCCCCCTTAGATATTGTGTACTCTCCCACGTAGATATTGCACTCAATTTCATAGGCTCTTCTTTTGAAGTCAAATATATTTTATTCTCCCCCTTAGATATTGTCTACTCTCCCACATAGATATTTCACTCAATTTCATAGGCTCTTCTTTTGAAGTCAAATAAGTGACAATAATTTACAAGAACTATCCCTAATTTGTTTCTCACATGTTCAAATGGTTCTCTAACAAGATAATTTACAAGAACTAGTACTAATTTTTTTCTCACATATTCAAATGCTTCTCTAACAAGAGGCTTTGTGGGTATGTATTCCATCTTCACTATTTTCTCAAAGACTTGTTGTGTGAGGAAGTGGTACTTTATGATGATATGTAAATAGTAATTGAAGGAAGTAGAATATTTTATTTTTGAAATTATTATTACACTTCTGTTGAAACACTTAATAGATATATAGATTTACCTTAATATCTTGTAGAGCCCATTTCATCCAAAACACTTAAAAATAAATTTACCTTACCTTAATATCTTGTAGAGCCCATTTTATCCAAAACACTCAAAAAGAAATTACCTTAATATCTTGTAGAGACCATTTCATCCAAAAAACTCGAAGAGAAGTAATTGTACTATGTACATTCCACTTCTACTCACTCAAAAAGAAATTTACCTTAATATCTTGTACAGCCCATTTCATCCAAAACACTCAAAAAGAAGTAACTACTATGTATTCAACTTCTACTCTAGATAGAGAAAGTAACGACTCTTTCTTGCTTAACCATTAAACCAAAGACTCTTCTAAGTAGAATTATACATTTTCCACTTGTACTTTTCACAAGCCTAGTTGAATCTCTATATGTTTTCAATGTAAATTTCTCACAAGTAAATTTGTCAGTGTAAATTTCTTAACTTCTACAAGTTTTATAGGAAGAGTCTGTAAAGGGCCAGGTAGACTCTGGATCTCATCTTTTATGAAAGGTGACATATCTAGTAAATGACCCTATAGTCAATCTCTGGAATAGATCTAAATAGAAGTTCTTCATTTTAATATCCATAGAACACAACCATTTTAAGGTAAAATGTGTCCATGTGTCATTTCTCCCACAAACTAAAGGCTTCCTCCCATTAATTTTAGATGTGAATTCTAGACCATAAACTTTTTAAATCAAATTTTAAGATAAACCGTGCACATGTCATTTACCTCATGATATTGTGTCATTTCTCCCATGTCATATATATATTTTTTATTGATTTTTTTTTTTCAGGGATAAGAAAACCATTAAATATGGTTGAAAAATGGAAATTATGCATAGAAGTTTCTTGCTATCCCAATCCAGGGAAAGTAGTGATTACATATGTGCTTTCCAATTTTGCGACTAGCAAATTCGTCCAAAGGAAAATGAAATACTCGGAAGAACAACAAACAACGAGGCATATTATATTGGATTGATAGAAGACTTGGGAACAACGATGGAGTATGGATCAAATGGAATTGTATTTTTCACCAATTCTGAACTTGTGTGCAACCAGATGAATGGCGTGTGCCAAGCTAAGAAGGAGAGGCTAAAATAACTACATGGAATAGCAAACAATATTGTTAGCCAATTTCAATTTTTTAGTATAAGACATTGTACAAATGTGAATAAGATGTTTGTTGATCTATTGCATGGGGCAATGCCAATTCATGATTCATCTATCAAAGATGAATTAGAATTATACAGAGAAATGCCAATCCAAGATTCATCTCTCAAAGATGAATTGGTTTTGAGATGCTCTTCTTCAAAAATTCAAGATTCATCTCTGAAAGATGAATTAGTGTTGAGACTCTCTCCTTCAAAATTTATTGATGGACATTGTAACATATCTTGGATATGTGTGTGTTGTGTACTTATAAATGCGTATTTTTTAATGACCATGTGATTTTTTCAATTATATACCAAGTGTTCTCCCACCACACCATGTAAAGCGCAACTTGGTGAACTTCACATTTGCAATAAGTGGTGAAATTCACATTTTTATAAAATTAAAATGCGGGGACTTCAACAAATTTTTGTTTAAATGGAGTTTGTTTAAATGCATTTTCACTTCTTTTTTAATGACCATGTGTTTTTTTCAATTTTATACTAAGTGTGCTCCCACCATGTAAAGCGCAATTTGGTGAACTTATCATTTTTATAATTTCTTTTTTGCTTAAATTGAGTTTCACACATCAATTAGTGTTTTGAAAGTTGTTTTCTACATAATTTGTGTACACTAAATTACAAATTGATTTTCTGAAATTTATTTTGTGTAAATGTCCACCAATAGATATATATATATCATGGAGGATGAACGACGAAGATCAACAGAATCCCACATGGGGGATCAGGATCGGGGGATGTTCATGGTATTTAATTATAATCTTAAATCTCCATACATGTGTGTACATATGGAATTGATTTTTTATTAACTTTGTGAGTTAAATTAGTTGTTAATAAGTTTCATTTTTTATTGTTTAGGAGCTAAGAAGAGAAGGGTCTCTACTCCATCCATGGAGTTTGCCCATGGTTCACCTAGTCGTGGTATGGTTCACACAATTTAATCAATGAATATGTACACATGAATGTATTTTTCAATTGATTATAAATTCGTATTTTTTTATGAAGCTTCTCTCTCATCTAGAGAGGTTGGTGTGGTTCAAATACCCTTAGAGGGCCATCAATGAGTGATAGTAGGTTGCGTTAAGGTGGTGATATTTATTCCCCCGAAGGCCAATCAACGACTGGTGGTGCTAGTTCTTAGCAGGGTCATTCTGGGTCTCAACAGTTTCAGGGTGGAGAAGATGCTAACCAACCACGTCAAGGTTGCCATCAATTTCAATATTTTTTCATTGAATTTTTATAAAAAAATTTACGTGTGTTTTTTCTAATATACAAAATTTTATATATATTGATGCAGAGGCTGAAAATGTTCCAAATATTGGTCAAAATAGATGCAGGGCAGAATGCTACATTCAAGAAGAAGGTTGTCTACCCACCACAACTTATCCAGTCGACATTTCTAATATACCATGGGAAACAAACATGGCGCAATGCACCTTACAAAGGTGTGAAAAAATTCATGCAAAATTGCAGAGAGATCTCGTGGCTTTGACTCTACCTGCTGAGAGTCGACAAGGCCTCAAAATAGTTACACATTCATTGGGAAATATTGTAAATGTGTACAAAAATCTTGGTCCAAAGACTGATACATTTGTAGAAGTGATGAGAAAGAGAAAGGAAACAGTACTGGGTCTTGATAAATGGGAGGATGTAAAACAAAATGTTACAAGAGATATGGCGAAGTCAATGTTTAATTTCAAGGGAGGGCCAAAAAGAAAAATGCTAAATGTGCAATATTTCAAGCACCCAAATATAGCTCGCTATTTGTATGATAGGCACCTTGCGGCCTATGGAAGGCTCCCATGGAACGACAAGGTTCCTGTTTATTTTGCACAATTGTTTTACGCAGAATTTTTTTTGGGTATGAAACCCAACTACAATGACCTTTCATCGGGATTTTTTGGTATGGGGAAAGGTCTACTGTGTGACCGTAAGGGCGCTAAGTGAGATGTGGAGTTGCCTCGCCCTGAGCCGCCATTGGTGAGTCGACCTTTTCGGGTCGAAACTTTGCGGTCAGAGATGGATGCAACTTCTCAAATAAGTCGAGAAGCAAGGGATTTCATGATCGAAAATGTTTACAGCGGATTGAGTGGAGTCGATGTTTGTCTAAATCGACAAAGAGCACGTGAAAATGCACGTGCCAATTTTGTATATTGTACAAATGTAGAGATTAACAACATGAATGTTGAAGATCTCCGAATATATGAAAAAAATTGTCGCAATGGTTTTCAAGACCTAATTCTTCATGAGGAAGAGGGCACGGGAACGGTATGTGTTAATGACCTTAGGGTTCAATTATTTTAACATGTATACATGTGTACAATTTGTAATAAATACATGTGTATGTACATGTATACATTTATTTGTATGTACATTAATCTAACAAAAATGTATCATTATATGTTAAAACACCATTTGCAGTTGTCACACATGATGAATGACGAAAATGTTAATATCACGTTCGGGACCTCTGGTTCAAACAATGCAGATGGGTCTCACCATCAAGATATGTTGGCAAATGTTAGTGTTTTTTAAGTGATATCTTTAAAATAAATAATTGTGCACACATGTACATGTATGTATATATAATGATAAAATGTTTTAACAGATTTTGATTCCGTTCGATGTTTTTGGGATGGCGGTACCTTCTTCTTCCTTGGGAGATGTACCTTCTACTTCCTTAGGAGATGAGCCACAAGTATGGACAATTTTTCACTTTTAAAATTTATGTTTAAGTTTTATATATATATATATATATATATATATATATATATATATATATTCCACCTCAAAAAGTTCCATTAAAAATTGAGATATATATATCTATATATCTTGAGTTATTTTAAATTTTTTGAATTTAGGTTCCTATAGAAGATTTCTTTAATCCACGGACTCTAGCAACGGAGATAGGAACATCCACACCATTTCAACCATTTGAACAAGTTGTCCAACTTTTTTTTTTATATTATTGAAAATAAGTTTATATATGTACATGTGCATTTTCATTTGAAATTTTTTAATATATATATATATATATATAAAACTGTACATGTATATTGTACAGTTTACTATTGCAGATGTTCCCATGGGGGGGACGGGGGGGCTTGTAGCAGGTGAACAAATGGAGAGGGAACCTCATGAGGTATTGCATGATTTTTTTTTATATTTTGTTTTTTACATGAAGTTCTATATATATTCTCACTCATTTTTAAAACATCAAATTTTAATGTTCAAGTACATGTGCATTGTGTACAGGTTTCCCATGCTTCGCATGATAGTGCGCGGATTGAGACCCTGATAGGAAAGACGCTACATCCATCTCTATTTGATGGACATGATTTGTAGATTTGATTTCAAGATTTAGATAGTCTTAAATTTACTTTTTTATATATTATCTAGATGCATTGTCATATATATATATATATAACTTGATACAGTTTGATACTTGTGAGATCTACAATTTTTGGACATATTTTATTACAGTGTTAATATAATTTGTTTTGTTCCAAAAAGTTAAGTTTTGGATGGTTTTAGTACTCTTGGCATGTGAATGTGAAGTAATGTTGTTATATAATTTGTTTGGTTTTTAAAACTTTTAAGTTTTGGATAATTGAACTACTAGTAATGTTGTCATCTATAAATTAATGTTTTGCTTCTATAAATTAATGTTTTGCTTTTGAACTACATTTGGCATGTTATGTAATGATGTGTTATAATTTGTTTTGTTTTTAAAATTTAAGTTTTGTTTTGCTTCTAAACTACATTTGGCATGTTATGTAATGATGTGTTATAATTTGTTTTGTTTTTAAAATTTAAGTTTTGGATGCTTGAAGTACATTCGGCATGTGAAGTAATGTTATGATCTATAATATTTTGTTATTTATTAAAAGTTAAGTTTTGGATGGTTTTATTACTTTTGGCATGTGAATGTTGTCCAACACTCCGAGGGAGTAGCTGATGATTTGGAGGACTATAGTTGTCCAATTGTGGAGGAGAATCCTCCTACACACATCGATAGCTAGCCTGATGTCAAGTCATCTTTAGATTTTTTGAAATTTTGTCATGTTTTGCAATCATTGTGCTTCTGAACACTCTATGTCTGCTGGTTTCCCGATATTGGGCAACATATTCTGGGTTGGTTTCCTAGTTATGGGCAGCCCCTTTTCTATTTTTTTGATTCAGACCCCCTTTGATTGTTTTTATTTAATCAAATAGAGTAAAGAAGTAGTTATATGTATTTATCCCTTTAATTTTGATTTAATGTTAAATGTTAAATGTTTTCATATAATGTTAAATTTTTTTATCTAAGTTTTCGATGGTTTCAATCTACATTTGGCCTATGGAAGACTCCCATGTGAAGTATTGTTTTGATTTAATAAAAAAGAGTAAATAAATAGTTATATGTAAATCTCTTTACTTTTGATTTAATGTTAAATGTTAAATGTTTTGATATAATGTTAAATGTTTTGATCTAAGTTTTGGATGGTTTCAATCTACATTTGGCCTATGGAAGACTCCCATGTGAAGTATTGTTTTGATTTAATCAAAAAGTTTTTAAAATTCAAGTTTTGGATGGTTGAAGTACTTTTGGCATCTTAAGATTGCTTTTGATCTCAACATACTCTTGTTTGAGTGAAAAAATTTCCAATAGGAGGAACATAGCTTTTCAATGCAACTAACCATATCAATTGAGCTCTAATTGAAAAAAAAGTAAAGTAGATATATGTATTTATCCCTTTAATTTTGATTGGAAATATAAGAAGTACATATATGTTTGTTGAATTCGGGTCAATGTCATTAATGCACTCAAATAGGTAGCCTTGTTGATTTATAAATTGGTAAATTGATGACATTCAGTTAATTGCATTCTAGAACATAGAACATATCCGACCATTGGACATGTTGGTATCCCGTGTTTTGATAGTTTGGCAAATCAAAAGACAGGGCAACATCAGAACCAATCTTTAGAGTTACAGGATCTAGTCCTCCTTTTCTCAGAGAGGAATCTCTCAAATTTATTAGTTTTGCAAAGGTTTGACTTGTGTGCTTTGGAAATTGGTTTTAGACTAGTTATTAAGTGCAAGTGTTTGTTTGTTTGTTTGGCTGAATTGATATAGCAGAACATAAAAGGTCTAGGAAAGATAGATAGAAAGGGGAAATTTCAGTTTCATTGGGCAAAGGAGTCAAGAAGAGGTCATAACAGACTTATCAATGGATATGGGATATCAAATGGAAAATCTAACTTGGCCACAGGATCCTTTGGTTTTCAATGAGATGGACATTAATGATTTGGAAAGAGAAATTGAATTCTCAACAAAGGGAACTTGAAAAAATAACTTAAACAATAAAGAAATATTTGATAGACAGGGCTAACCATAAATTCTACAAACATTCTTCAAGCAAATCATGACTTCAAGACAACTTTCAAAATGAAATCTAAGATTCGGGGAACACCCTATTTCCTCAAAGATTTTATTTCAAATGACTTAGAAAACATAAAATATTTACTGATAATTGCAGTAATAGAAGAGGGAACACGTAATAAATCTATGATCACAACTATAAAATACCTTTAAGACAATTGTTTAAGAAAGGACAAAGGGCATGATCAAAACAGACCTCCTTGGCTCACTATAAACAAAGATACTTCAAAGGGAAACTTCAATAACATCCTTTAAGTGGCAGAAGACAAGCAGGGAGAACCATAAATCATGCCGAAACCAACTGTTTGAAATATTAGAGAAATAAACAAGCATGAGCACTAAATAGAGAGATTAAAGACTCTAAAATACCTCAGCAGAATAAAACATAAAACAGTGAAGGATAAACAGGTCTAAGGTGCTTCCAGGAGTCATTTCTTAGCCTAAAACTTTCATCCTACTGTAGTAAGAAATTATGGAACAAAATGAAAATAGGATAAAACATTAAACAATTCAGAATACTTCACCAACAGCCAAGCTCATGGATCCAATGATAGAGCCTTCTCAAGAAAAAGCATGCAACAACATCATCAGGGCTTCCAAGACTTCAATTTCTTCTTCAACTTCAACATATTATGTATTATTTCAGAGAGTTTCATTATTACAACTACTGATCAACCAACCCTTTACAATGAGCTCCTCAAGAAGTTTTTATATGAAAATGAGGAGGTCGAAGAGAGAAAATATCTGCTAAGTTAAATTAATACAGTTAATGCTTCTCGGCCTTTGAGGGGCTCAATGGAGAAGATTATAGATATTTATCTGTATTAATTGGTTTACAATAAATATTTAAGCTTGCTGGGAAGATTTTGTTGACTTTAAGGCTCTGTGTCATCTTTGTAATAACTTTGCTGATAGTTTATATTAGTTTATTTGATTCGTAATAACTATTCAGCTGTATTGGGGTAGATGAGCACTATTCTAGTCATTACTCGGCCTCTTTTGAATGCTTTGAGGTTACATGTGGCTTCTGGTAGCTGGTGAGGAATCAATTAGCCTCTGATGTGGCGGTGGAGGCTTCTCAGATTGTTGAATTTCTTTGTCCTTCTTCAATCACTGTTTGATTTTCTTTAACTCTATTTGTTAGGCTTAATTAGGCCCAGATTCTATCTCTGTTCTTTAAACAATGTTTTAATTGAATGAATTAGGCGTTTAAAAGTTGGTTTAGGCCATAATCCATTAAAATCGTGAAACAAATCTTCAATCTTCAATTCTGTTGTGGTTAGGTTTTCAACACTGATACTCTTTTAAATTCTACTGTGTCTTGTTGATGTGCAGGTGTACAAAGGGTTCATATGGCATCAGTGCTCATGATGCACCGACGAAACGTGGCGTTGAACCCTTCGTAGTAATTCCCTTTGAAAAATGAAAGTCTTGAGGATCGTCATCCTCAGCTTTTATTTTCTTTTAAAATCATTTTGAAAAACTTTAAAACCTGCATAAACAACAAAAACATTAATAAAATCCTGCGTATTTTGCAAAAAATTCTTTGGAGGCTTCGGCTTGGAGCATAGCCGTTGGATGACAGCATCCAACGGTGGAGATTCACTTGCAGGGGTCAAAGGAGGCACTTGATTGAAACGGCGGGGAATTTTTAAGTCATATGCATTGATCTTGGATAGATCAACGACCGAGATTAGATGTGAACTAATAATGTGAAGGGGTCACATTATTTGAAATTTGGAAGAAAAACAAAGGAAATGAGCGAAAAATCCCTTGGCAGAGGAAAATGCATTGAAAGGGAATTTGGGGTTTTGCAGATGATCGTGAGCCATCGGATGAGATCGGCCCACGAGATCAACAGCGGAGATTACTCATTTGAAAGCCCTTTGGAAAAGGTGGAGGGTGATAGTTTTAATGGGAGGTCACTTCTGAGCCGTTGATCTACAGAGATCAACAACGGGGAGCGCACGCTATACAAAAATGAGGAAAGTGGTTTCGGAGGGCAAAACAACTGTTTTCGCGTGGTGATAAGGCGGGTAGGTGGTTTTTAATTTTTGAACTTGATATGCGTTCCCGCCCAACACGTGGCATTTCAAAAAATATTACATTGCGTAAATTTTTGGGGATTAATGTTCGTGCTGAAAGTTACACGAAACTACACGTTAGCCGTCAGATCTGGGCCCTCAGATCGAACGGTGGAGAGTGAGCGAAAAATCGGCAAGGTGCACAGGCAGAAGCAGGAAGGGTGGTTTTAATCTGAGCTGTTAGATTTAAGAATGGATGGCTGAGATCAAATCTGGAGGGAGGAAGGACCCACAGGGGTCAGGCCTGTCGGGGTTAATACAAACTGTTAGATGTACAAGATCAACGGTCAAGATTGAATTTGGGTTTAAACGGAAATTTAAACGAGGTGGAGGAAGGGGTTAATAAGGGTTGTTGATCCGCAGAGATCAATAGCTGAGATTGGCCAGAAAAATTTATGAAGCGGGGTGTATAAAATTTAACCAAAGTTGGGAGGATTGATCTGGACCATCAGATGTTGACACGTGCATGGACCAGATGCAATCGGGGCTTTGCGATCGGCAGGGAAACAAAACTGAATGGTGCCGATGCGATTAACTGTGGGTCGTTGACCTGCAGATCAGATCGACAGTGGAGGATGAATCGGAGGAGGAGTAATGAAATGTTATAATGCGCCCAATGAAATCTCTGATGCGAGATTGCGCTGATCATTGATCGGTTCAAGATCAACGATCAGGATTTCATTTAAACCATGGATCATTGGAACCCTTTATAACAGAGGAAAATAAATTTTTTTATGAAATACAAAGGATTTTTGTATCGAGGAGGGATTTATTTATAAGGTTTGGCTCCCGATTGCAGGGCCTTTGGATATATGAAAAAGCAAAGGGACCGGGGTTTATACGCAAAAGGGCCAATCGGCATCAAAATTTACATGTAACAAAAAGAGTTGCGCTCATCAAAGTTTCCGATGCGATAAGCGCTCGGGACTATTAGTGCTTGGTCTCAGCGCTAGAGTATATGGAAAGAAGCGGAGGAATTGGGGGTTACATAAAAGGGCTAATCGCATCAGGGGACTTAACATAACGAATAGACTTGCGCGCATGAATTGTTCCGATGTGATAAGCGCCGAATGGGTTTAGTGCTTGGTTTCAGTGCTAGGGCGTATGTGGGGAAGTGGTTTAGGGCTTAGCCCAAAGGGGCTTAAGCCTATAGTCAAAACACTTATTTTTTATGAAATTTTCCAAGGTTTTTGATGGATTTGGGGGTTTCAACAAAGTTTAAAAGTGAGTTTTAAACCTTTTAAAGAGGATTTTCATGAAGGGAGAAAGGGGAAAAAATGAAAAATAGAGGAAATTGATGGGAGAAAAATGAAGGTTAGTTTTGAGTGAAGGGAAGGGGAAAATGGAGTTTTGCAGCAGTCTTTTCTTTATGGAAAACAACAGAATTTCTGAGTTTGAAAGGGAAACAGCAGTGAAGATCAAACAGAGGGTATGATGTCTTCATGAGTCTTCAAGAGATAACAATTTTTTGCAATAAAACCTGTTTCTTGAAGACTCAAAAAATGATTTAGCCACCTTTTGATATAAAAAATTTTATAGGTGGCTAACAGTGGCTCCACTTGGGGATGGTGCCTTCTTGAAGGCATCAAGAACTTTAGACTTGCATTCTCTGGGAGGCTGATCAGTGCTTCATCCATTGGTCTGCAACTTTCTTTACTTGGATGATCTTCTTCTATCTTGAAAATGTTAGCAGCCATGAAAAAACAATGGAACTTCATCAACACAAGCTTTCTACCTACCCAATCCTACTGATCTAACATTTTTTCTTCTTTTGAGTGCACTTGGATTGGAAAATTCTCTCACAAACATTTTATTCTTTTGAAAGAAAAAAAAACTAATCTAAGTCTACTTCTTATTTCTTCACGAACTCGGATTAAACAATTGAGTTCATATGTTTCTCTACCTAATCTACTATCTGTTAGGATTAAACAGTCTAATAGATTTTTATTCACTAATTTCTAAAACAAAAATTTAAAAGCATACAAGTCAGGATTGAACAGTCTAACTTGCTGCTAATCTATGGCATAAAAACAAGCTGCACATAGATTATTATTTTGCAGAAAATTAAATCAAAATTGAAGGCTTAAGATCTGAAAGTTCTAAGCACATCCTTCTCTTTTCTTTAGCTCTGTTTTTAGGCATGTTTGAGTTGTTTTACTTTGTTTTACTGGCTCAAGTTATGAGCTATTTAGAACCAGTCCACTTGTGTCTTTGACTCATGATTTAAAATAGCTTAGAGTCATTCTTCTTTTGAAAACTGAGGTTCGGATTTTGAGCTTGTTTGAACCTTTAATTTCTATCCTAATCTTCCTAACTAATAAGCCAAGATTAAGCTGCTTGGAAAATCTGATTCACTAACCTATCAGCTGTCAATTTAAAACTAATTTGCCATGATTAGGCTGTATGGCTAACTAGGAGTGTATTTTTAGGAGTGGCATTTGAGCTTGCACACTTTCAGACTTTGTTTCTCTTTTTTGGCATGGGGCTATACCTTTATTACTTTTACAATCTGCCCTCTTTTCTCTTTTTTATTATTTTTTGGATTTTGACTTTTCTAACTTTGAATGCAATGTTCAGACTATGATATTTACAATGAAAAATAAAATGCTTTGAAACTTATGACTCTTGGCAGAAGTAATGCTTTAGCAACCTGCCATTGACAGGACCTCCATACAGATCTTCTCCATTCAATTCTTTCAATAAAAATGCATTATGACCCCTCTCAACATGAATAATATAGGGCCCTTTCCACAAGTTCTCAAACTTGCCATGTTTTCCCTTCTCTTCCCTCCTTGAATCCCATTTAAGAACAACATTTCCAACTTGGAAATTTTTTGCCTTAGTCCTTTTGTCAAAGAGTTTCTTGATGTTTTCTTGCACTAACTATGTTCTTTCATATACTTCTTCTCTAGTCTGCTGTAAATGAATTGTTTGGTTGATTCTTCTTTGCATATCATTCTCTTCAATCTGCACTTCTTGAAGGAGTTTCATGACTAGAACTCCTAATGAGGTGGGGAAAACTGCATCCATGCCATAGACCAACTGATAGGGGGACATATTTATTGACTTCTTTGTAGTTAATCTATCAGCCCATAAGGCATGAACCAATTTATTGTGCCATGATTTCTGATTATGCTCCAACAACTTTTTAATGATATTGATGAGGCTCTTATTGGAGGATTCAGCTAATCCATTTCCTTGGGGATAGTAGGCAGTAGAATGGCCCAAGGTAATGTGGTACTTGTAACAGAAATCAACCATTTTATTAGATTTAAAGGCAACAACATTATCTATTATGATTTTACTGGGACAACCAAATTTGGATAGGATATTTGTTTCAAGGAACTTGATAATGATAGAGTCATTAGCATTCCTAGTGGGTATAGCTTCTATCCACTTGGTAAATAATTCAGTGGTAGTGAGGATCTACTTATGTTGGGCTGAGGAATATGCGTGAATTTCCCCAATGAAGTCTAAACCCCATTGTTGAAAAGGTGCCTCAACTCTGATAGGATGTAATGGTAAGGGAAGGAGTTTTCTTTTGCCATCAAAAATTTGACACTTATGTAAAGACATGACCAACTTCTGAGTGTCTGGGAAAAGGGTAGGCCAATAGTGACCAGATCTAAGAATTTTGTTTGTTGTGGCCTTCCAGTAGAGGTGTCCTCCACATTCTCCTTCATGCAAATCATGCATGATTTTTCCTGCATCATCTTCAAGTAAACATTTAAGCAAAATTCCAACAACATTTTTCCAATATAATATCCCATCTAAGATGCAAAAACTCAAAGCTTTTTGTTTCAAAAATCTAGCTTTAGTTTTAGACAAAGAAGGAGGGGAATTAAAATATATAAAAGCACATAAATAATGTCAGCATACCAAGGAGAATTCAGAAAAGTGTCTTCAATGAAAGGAGCAGTAGATTCTTCTATTTCTTCCAACACATCTACCATATTCATGTCTAATGCTTGGAAGTTAGACTCAGCCATAAGTTTTTCCAATCCTTGCCCTCTAACTAATTTGGTGGGCCTGATTTCTAAGTCATATTCAAGAATAGTTGCAATCCATTTTCCCCTTTTACCATCAGGGTCCTGACTTAGAATGTCCTTGACAACAGTATGTGGAACAAAAGCAATTATGTGAGAGTGTGTGCAACATAGGACCCTAGAAGTCTTTTAATGCTTTCACTAATGCTAAGGTTTACTTCTCCATTATGTAGTACTTGAGGAGGAGCATCTCGAATACTTAAGGTCTCTACCAAATATAATAAGGATATTGGTTGTTCTTGCCCCAAGTCATTCTTTTGAAGTAAAACTGCAGCTATTGTATGTTCAGATGCAAAAGAAAAGATATAAAAGTCTTTGGTGAAATCTGGACTAATCAAGACTGGTGTTTGAGTAAGAGCTTGTTTGACCATTTTGAATGATTTTTTAGCTGATAAATTCCATTTCACACCTACATCTTTCTTGAGCATTTTTGTAATGTTTTTTAATAGCTCAGCAAGGTTGGGGATAAACCTCCTCAAAAAATTAATCTTTCCAATGAAAGATTATAATTCTTTGAGGCTTCTTGGATGGCTGATTTGAAATATGTCATCTATCCTTGTAGGGTCTATTTTGATTCCCTCTTCTAAAATTATATGGCCAAGAAGTTTACCTTCTTGGAGACCAAAGAGTGTCTTTTTGGGATTCAATGACAAGCCAAATTTCCTACGCTTCTCAAAAACTTTTCTTAAGTGGATTAAATGTTCTTCATCAGTTTTTGAGAAAACGGTTATGTCATCCAGGTAAATGATTATGAAGTAACCAATATCTTCAGAGAAGGCTATATCCATGGCCCTTTGGAAGGTGGCCCCTGCATTCATCAATCCGAAAGGAATTTTGACATACATAAAGGTGCCCCAAGGTGTGGTAAAAGCAGTTTTGATTTGATAACTTGGGAGCACTAACACCTGATTATAACCCGAGAACCCATCTAATAGTGATATCATTTTTGACCCAACTACCCTTTGAAGTATATGGTCCATCTTGGGCAAGGGATAGTTGTCTTTTAGAGAGGCTCTATTTAAATTTCTGAAGTCAATACAGAGCCTGATTTCCCCTGTCTTCTTTCTAACATAAACTAAGTTTGATACCCATTCTGAATATCTAATTGGTACTATAATCCCAGCATCATGCATCTTTTCGATTTCTTCCTTAACTAAAGGTAATAACATAGGGTTTATTCTCCTTATTTTTTGTTTAAAAGGCTTTTGATTTTCCTTTAAAGGAATCTTGTGATAAATGATACTAGTGTCATAGGATTTTAGATCTTTGTATCCCCAAGAAAAAACATCTTTAAAATCTTTGAACATATCTATATATTGTTATTTTATGTGAGTTGGGAGAGTGATGGACAGTTTAATCATCTTGGGTTCTGCTAGGCTGCCTATGTTATGTTCTTCTACATCTGTTTACACAGGCTCCATTCTTGGTTCTTTGGCTACATTGTTAAAGTCGAAAAGGTGTTCTAAAGGTGTGAGACCTCTTGGAATTGCATCGTTCTTGCATTGTAAAACTTCCAAGTCTACTTGGTTTGAGTTGTCAATTAAGTCTTCTTCAAAAGGATTCTCATAATAATTTATATCAACAGAATGCGTTATTTCAACTTCTGGGATTTGTTCAATATACAAGCAATTTTCTTTGTGGCTGGTTTCTGATATTGGTATGTCGAAATTGTTTTCTAATTTTAAGAAATCATCTATGTGTTTGTCAAAATCAAACACTTGCTAGTGCTCCTCATTATCAGGCACTGCAGGCCTGTGTTTTACCTTTACAGTAAGTTGTTCTCTTATCTCAAGTATCTGGAAGTTGCTGGCATTGAAAGCAAGTTCATTTGCTAGATGATTTAGTGCTCTTGGAATGAAAGTAAGTTCATACTTTTCAAAGGTCTTCAATAAATCAAGGGAAACATTACGATATTCCCTAAGCCTTGGATTTCTAGCTGAGTATTCTCCTTTGATTTGTCTTATGATAAGTTCAGAATCTCCCAAGATTGATATCTTTTGGGCTTCTAATTGTTTAAGCAATTGCAAGCCTAGGAGAAGTGCTTCATACTTAGCAATATTGTTGGTGCATGGGAAATCCAATTTATATGAAAAAATTTGATTTGTATTTTGAATCCACACACCTGCTCCTGCACTTGTTTTACTGTAAGATCCATCAAAGTTTATTGTCCAAAGTATATCCGCCTTATTTTCATTCTTTTATTGTTGTTGATTTTCAATGTTTTGAATCTGATTTGAGGGAAGTTCTGATTGTTCTGATAAACTGATGGGGTCTACGTTTTCCTTATCTTGTTGAGTGATTTTGTCTTCGTTGTATAAGATAAAGGAATCTAAACTTGATTGAATAGAATAGATTGGAGAGTTGTTTGGTTTATCTATGTTTCTCACCATGTACTTCATGTGAGACTCCCTATATAATCTTCTTTTTTGGTTAAAAACAGGGATGGTGGCATAATACATGTCCATTTGAAGGCTTCCCTGAAGTTTTTCTCCCCATGATCTTGATAAGAGCATGCCATACTTAGGGGGAATGTCAGCTACAACTATGTCCATTACTAGACTCTTAGCAGGGATCTGAGATAAGTTAACACATAAATATTTGATTAAACCCAAACATTTGACTCTGTTTGAGTCAAAGGAATACAAATCTTTGTATGGTTTATTAATTTATAAGCCTAATATTTCCATTACTACCTTGGGCATTAGATTTTGTGAGGCTCGATAATCTAACATGGCATTGTGTAAAATTTTCTCATGTATATTCAAACTAACATAGAATGGAGGAACAACTCCTTCTTGGAATTTTCCTTCAACTTCCGGACCAAACAACAACTCAAGCTTGTCATATGTCAAGTTTAAGGTGTCAGTATCACTTCCTAAGTTCAAAGCTTTTAACACTTGGTTTTTGTACACTTCTTGGGTTACTAGTTCAGCTAAAGGGATGGTAATTTTTATCTTTGCAATATCTCCCTCAAGGATGAAAGGAATAATTGAATTTTTCGTATTTACATCTACTTTTTCAATTGAATTCCTTTCAACAATTTTGATTTGCTGAACTTTTTTTGGACTGGTAATTGGGACAGTTTTGTTAGCACCACTAGCTGAAGTGCTAGGGGTACTCTGGTCAACATTTGGCTGGCTATTTTTCTCTTTGTTTAAATCTAGTTTTCTAGCCAAAATGTTGGTTTTCTCTGCTGTCTTCTTAGGCTGAGTTTCTGCATTTTTCTTGACAGCAGTACTAGTGTTCTTATCCTTGGAATTGTCTATGTTCCCTTTGCTCCTAAGATCATATTGTTTGTGCACCTACATTATTGCATTTTCAAACCCCAATCTATAATCATCAGAATCTTCATAGGTGTTTTTATTTTGATCAGAGGAGATGAAACCTTGTTCTTATTCAGTGAGGAAAACATCATCCCCATTTTCTGATCCAATAAATTTTACATGACCTTCTCCCAACCTTTCCATCTCCCTATCTTCCTCATATTGATCTAGATAATTTTGTTGGAAGGGAGGTCTAATCTGTTGGTCACTTTTTTTTTGTTTATCTTGATTGTTTTCTCTTCTATAATTCTGATTTCTGTTTCTATTTTGTTTGTTTTGAGGTTCTCTTGGTGGCACTCTATCATTAAAGTTGATCTTTTCAAGCATCCTCTCCATTACCTTCACTAGGTTATCAATTTTAGTGTCAGAAGTTGAGGTTGAGGGCGCAATGTCATCTTTATAAGTTACCCTCTTTTCTGATCTCAACCTATTTCTTTTCTCAGTTATGTTTGCTTCTACTCTCACAGCTCCCTTCTGCATGTCTTATAATGTTAAGTAATCTCTCTCCCTTAGCTGATAGGCCATTTTGGCATCAAAACCTTCAGGGTATCTTACTAAGGCCATGCCTTGGGGAGGTTTCATGTGAGGTGGAAGAGCATTGTAAACACTATTAAACCTAGTGGAGTAGTCATGAACACTCTCTCCTTGATTTCTCTTGAGACTGCTATACTCTACGAGTATTTGGAGAGGGTTATTTTTCATTTCCCATTTTTTGATGAATTTTTGATGTAAAGTAGGGAGATCATTGATGTTGTTAGGAGGTAAGTTTTTAAACCATTTCTTTACATCTCCTCCTAAAATTTGGGAAAAGATCCTCATATTAACGGTTTCTTCTTCTATCTCCATGTAATCAAAATCATCTTCCATCCTATCTACATGATGCTGAGCTACTATAGACTCTTTTGCAATGAAATGAGGAATTTTTGATTGATAGTCATTTGGTAAGGGAAGTAGAGGTTGTGGTAACACTAATGGGGCATACCATGTTGCCATGGCTGGAAAGAAGGGTGGATTTACAAGGGGTGGATTTATAAGAGTGAAAGTAGGCTGAACTGGAGTGTTTTGAACAATGGTAGTATGAATTGGAGTGGAAGAAACACATGGGCCAACAAAATGGTTTTGAGAAGATTTGTTATGGAAAAGGCTAAAGTGATGAAGAAGCTAGGAATCAGGAGGGGTGGAAGGTGAGGCTTCTCTACTAAAGCTCTATTGCAAATCTGCAAAGTCAAGATCAGTTTGGTTTAAATCACCTTGAGATCTAGTTCTAAATATGTTCTTTGTATGATGTAAATCAAAGTGTAAATCCTCTAAGTCAACAAGGTTTTCAGGGACAAAGTTTGTTATTAAGGGGCTCCTATTAGCAGCTGATTTTCCAAACATAGAAGTCTGCCACATAATTCTCTCTGGATTGTCAACTATTAAAGGATTTTTTGGGTCTGGATGGGATCTAGTGTTGATTCTATGTGAAGCCAAACTGCTTTTCAAAAAATGAGAGAGGTTAAAGTTTTAGGAACTGTTTTTGGGAGTTTTTCCTCTCACGGTGTTTTATCTAGTATGGGACTAGGCTTCTAAACTTCTTCAAGGCTGATTAACACAGTATTAAAGAGAGCTGGAGACCTAGATGAGTAATAGGCCTATTGGGGCTAATGGAGTCGCCAGGTGGAAACTATTTAGCTTCTATGAAGGTAAAATATTGGATGGTTCCACCACCATATTTATTATGAAGCCAAACTGAAATGTTTTTGGGGGTTTTCTGATTTTTTTCAGTCCTATGGGTTATCAAAGTGTCCTAAATCTGATTTAACACTTAGCTAAGCTGTTTAAACATACAGAGTTCACTCTTATGGCTTGGTAACTGATTCCTTCAAGGTTTTGACAAGGTTCTATGAGAATCCTAAGGGTTACTTAGTTTGCCACTGATTCAAATAAGTCCTATCATGATTACCATTTGTTAGGTAGTTCTTGAATAAGGTTACTTATGTTATACTGGACAGGGAGTGTTTTTTTTTAAATATTTTACTCCGCGTCCCACCGTGATCTCCATTATGTTGGTATCATGTGTTTTGATAGTTTGGAAAATAAAAAGACATGGAAACATCAGAACCAATCTTTAGAGTTACAGGATCTAGTCCTCCTATTCTCAGAGAGGGATCTCTCAAATTTATTAGTTTTGCAAAGGTTTAACTTGTGTACTTTGGAAATCGGTTTTAGACTAGTTATTAAGTGCAAGTGTTTGTTTGTTTGTTTGGTTGAATTGATACAACATAACATAAAAGGTCTAGGAAAGATAGATAGAAAGGGGAAATGTTAGTTTCATTGGGCAATGGAGTCAAGAAGAGGTCATAACAGACTTATCAATGGATATGGGATATCAAAGGGAAAATCTAACTTGGCCACAGGATCCTTTGGTTTTGAATGAGATGGATTTTAATGATTTGGAAAGAGAAATTGAATTCTCAACAAAGGGAACTTGAAAAAATAACTTAAACAAAAAAGAAATATTTGATAGACAGGGCTAACCATAAATTATAAAAACATTCTTCAAGCAAATCATGACTTCAAGACAACTTTCAAAATGAAATCTAAGATTCGGGGAACACCCTATTTCCTCAAATATTTTATTTTAAATGACTTAGAAAACATAAAAGATTTACTGATAATTGCAGTCATAGAAGAGGGAACACCTAATACATATATGATCACAACTATAAAATAACTTTGAGACAACTGTTTAAGAAAGGACAAAGGGCATGATCAAAACAGACCTCCTTGGCTCACTATAAACAAATATACTTCAAAGGGAGACTTCAATAACAACCTTTAAGTTGCAGTAGACAAGCAGGGAGAACCATAAATCATGCTGAAACCAACTGTTCGAACTATTAGAGAAAAAAACAAGCATGAGGACTGAAGAGAGAGATTAAAGACTCTAAAATACCTCAGCAGAAGAAAACATAAAACATTGAAGGATAAACAGGTGTAAGGTGCTTCCAGGAGTCATTTCTTAGCCTAAAAATTTCATCCTACTGTAGTAAGAAATTATGGAACAAAATGAAAACAGGAGAAAACATTAAACAGTTCAGAATACTTCACCAACAGCCAAGCTCATGGATCCAATGATAGAGAATTCTCAAGAAAAAGAATGAAACAACATCATCAGGGCTTCCAAGACTTCAATTTCTTCTTCAAATTCAACCGACTATGTATTATTTCATAAAGTTTCAGTATTACAACTAGTGATCAACCAACCCTTTACAATGAGCTCCTCAAGAAGTTTTTATAGGAAAATGAGGAGGTCGAAGAGAGAAAAGATCTGCTAAGTTCAATTAATACAGTTAATGCTTCTCGGCCTTTGAGGGGCTCAATGGAGAAGATTACAGATATTTATCTGTATTAATTGGTTTACAATAAATATTTAAGCTTGCTGGGAAGCTTTTGTTGAATTTAAGGCTCTGTGTCATCTTTGTAATAACTTTGCTGATATTTTATATTAGTTTCTTTGAGTCGTAATAACTATTCAGCTGTATTGGGGTAGATGAGCTCTTTTCTAGTCATTACTCAACCTCTTTTGAATGCTTTGAGGCTACAAGTGGCTTATGGTAGCTGGTGAGGAATCAATTAGCCTCTGATGTGGCGGTGGAGGCTTCTCGGATTGTTGAATTGCTTTGTCCTTCTTCAATCACTGTTTGATTTGCTTTAACTCTATGTGTTAGGCTTAATTAGGCCCAGATTCTATCTCTTTTCTTTAAACAATGTTTTAATTGAATAAATTAGGCATTTGAAAGTTGGTTTAGGCCATAATCCATTAAAATCGTGAAAACAATCTTCAATCTTCAGTTCTGCTGTGGTTAGGTTTTCAACACTGATACTCTTTTAAATTCTACTGTGTCTTGTTGATGTGCAAGTGTACAAAGGGTTCATATGGCATCAGTGCTCATGATGCACCGATGAAAAGTGGCGTTGAACCCTTCATAGTAATTCCCTTTGAAAAATGAAAGTCTTGAGGATCGTCATCCTCGGCTTTTATTTTCTTTTAAAATCATTTTGAAAAACTTTAAAACCTGCATAAACAAAAAAAACATTAAGAAAATCTTGCGTATTTTGCAAAAACTGCTTTGGAGGCTTCGGCTTGGAGCATAGCCGTTGGATGAAGGCATCCAATAGTGGTGATTCGCTTGTGGGGGTCAAAGGAGGCGGTTGATTGAAACGACAGGGAGTTTTTATGTCAGATACGTTGGTCTTGGACAGATCAATGGCCGAGATTAGCTGTGAACTAATAATGCGAAGGGGTCACATTATTTGAAATTTGGAAGAAAAACAAAGGAAATGAGCGAAAAATCCCTTGGCGAAAGAAAATGCATTGAAAGGGAATTTGGGGTTTTGCAGATGATCATGAGCCGCCGGATGAGATCGGCCCACGAGATCAACGACGGAGATTGCTTGTTTGAAAGCCCTTTGGAAAAGGCAGAGGGCGATAGTTTTAATGGTAGATCATATCTGAGCCGTTGATCTACAGAGATCAACGACGGGTAGCGCACACGATACAAAAATGAGGAAAGTGGTTTCAGAGGGAAAAATAGCTGTTTTCGTGTGGTGATAAGGCGGGTAGGCGGTTTTTAATTTTTGAAAGAGATATGCGTTCCCGCCCGACACGTGGCATTTCAAAATAGCTTACATCGCGTAAATTTTGGGGATTAACGTTTGTGCTGAAAGTTACGCGAAACTATGCATCAGCTATCAAATCTGGGCCCTCAGATCGAACGGTGGAGAGTGAGCGCGAAATCGGCAAGGTGCGCGGGCAGAAGCAGGAAGGGTGGTTTTAATCTGAGCCGTTAGATCTGAGAATAGATGGTTGAGATCAATCTGGAGGGAAGCAGGACCCACAGGGGTCGGGCCTGTCGGGGTTAATACAAACCATTAGATGTACAAGATCAACGGTCAGGATTGAATTTGGGTTTAAACAGAAATTTAAACGAGGCGGAGGAATGGGTTAATAAGGGCCGTTGATCCGCAGAGATCAACGACTGAGATTGGACAAAAACATTTATGAAGCGGGGTACATAAAATTTAACCAAAGTCGGGAGGATTGATCTGGACCATCGGATGTTGACACGTGGACGGCCCAGATGCAATCGGGGTTTTGCAATCGGCGGGGAAACAAAACCGAATGGTGCTGATGCAATTAACTGTGGGTCGTCAATCTGCAGATCATATCGACGGTGGATGATGAATCGGAGGAGTGGCCAATCATAGGAGGAGTAATTAAATGTTATAATGCGGCCAATGAAATCTCCGATGCGAGATTCCACCGATCATTGATCGGTTCAAGATCAACGGTCAGGATTTCGTTTAAACCATGGATCATCGGAACCCTTTATAACATAGGAAAATAATTTTTTTTATGAAATATAAAGGATTTTTGTATCAGGGAGGGATTAATTTATAAGGTTTGGCTCCCAATTGCAGGGCCTTTGGATATATGAAAAAGCAAAAGGACCGGGGTTTATACACAAAAGGGCCAATCAACATCGGAATTTACATGTAACAAAAAGAGTTGCGCTCATCAAAGTTTTCGATGCGATAAGTGCTCGGGACTATTAGCGCTTGGTCCCAACGCTAGAGTATATGGAAAGAAGCGGAGGGATCAGGGGTTACATAAAAGGGCCAATCGCATCGAGGGACTTAACATAATGAATAGACTTGCGCGCATGAATTGTTCCAATGTGATAAACGCCGAATGGTTTTAGCGCTTGGTTCCAGCACCGAGGCGTATGTGGGGAAGTGGTTTAGGGCTTAGCCCAAAGGGGCTTAAGCCTATAGTCAAAACACCTATTTTTTATGAAATTTTCCAAGGTTTTTGATGGATTTGGGGGTTTCGGCAAAGTTTAAAAATGAGTTTTAAACCTTGTAAAGGGGATTTTCATGAAGGGAGAAAGGGGAAAAAATGAAAAATAGAGGAAATTGATGGGAGAAAAATGAAGGTTAGTTTTGAGTGAAGGGAAGGGGAAATTGGAGTTTTGCAGTAGTCTTTTCTTTATGGAAAACAACAGAATTTCTGAGTTTGAAAGGGAAACAACAGTGAAGATCAAACAGAGGGTATGATGTCTTCATGAGTCTTCAAGAGATAACAATTTTTTGCAATAAAACCTGTTTCTTGAAGACTCAAAAAATGATTTAGCCACCTTTTGATATAAAAAATTTGATAGGTGGCTAACAGGACAGACAAATTTTGTACTAGATTCTCAATTAGGAATAGAGATGTGGGTCAAATCCCACCAAAAGTCGGAGAAGTGCTCCAAGTCTCTTGTCTAAAAGGAATCTTCGTACAAAACTATATTGTGGATGATTTATTTACATTGTGGATAAGTTTTATCAGAAAATCCCACAAGAAAAATTGGGCACATTCAGTTCGTGTATATATCCAATACGTGCAACATTTTTCATCAATGCACATAGAAAAACTACTTTCAGTTAATTGCATTCTAGAACATATTTATTGAGTACGTGAATCATTTTTCATTAATGCACATAGTAAAACTACTTGAACAATTAATTGAATTCTAGAACATGTATATATATATCCAATACATGTAACATTTTTCATCAATGCACATGTATAGAAAAGCTACTTTCAGTTGGTACTAGAGCACATGTGCATGTACCAAAACAATTTGTACATGTGCAAACACTTGCACAAATAACATAAGCAACTCAATTTTTAGTTGAGTACTGGAAGTTCTAAAACATATTTAATCCAAAGAGAATAAATTGTTGGGCAGTTCAATCAAAAAAATTCCAATGGAATGCCATCTTCAATAATCCATTCATGATCGGATTTTGACATTTTCCATCTCTTATTTTTCGTTTTTTTCTTTGATTGAACCTCTATCAACTTTATGCGTGCTACACACACCAAGTGACTATATTGCCAACTTATGAAATCAGGTTCATAGTATTCAAAGTAAATAAAATCCTCACTTTGATTAGTTTGTCTGAAAAAATAACCTTTCAGTATAATAGATCCTCTTTCATATTGAAATCCATGATCATTATAGTTTTCTAATAATTTCATTTTTCGTTCAGTGCAACGCATCAAATAATACTTCACATTGTCATCGTTGTCAATAGGTGCAATTACATCAAAAACATCTCCTACACAATAAAACAAACTTAACAAAATTATACATATTTAAATTTATTTCTAGATCTTTAAATCATTAGAAAGCAATTCAAATGTTACCTTCTCTAACAAGATCAGAAACTCGATCACCATTGGATGATATTGTAGTTTCATCTGATTGCATTTCTTCAAACATTGCAATAGACATTTTTCCCTTTGTATTTAGCTCCGTATGTTTCCAATCGTTTATATACATATTATTTTCACAAACGTCATTGGATTTTGTGTTGTCTATGCAAACATGACAAAAACAAGAATATTTTCTTTTATCCAATGCAAACACATTTCTGGACGACTTTGTTGTAATTGAATGCAATTTTCGAGTCTCTTTTATTGTTTCAACGTCATTTCCAATTAATCTATCTACATCTTCGATCCCAATATGCTAGAAAAACCTTTATATGGAAAATTCAAAGAAGAATGTAAATATGATATCAAAATACAATCAAAGATAATCATTGCACGATAAAATTAGATTTCCAATAAAAATTAGATTGAATGTACCTTCGCACTTCCCTTGATGGGTTAGTCTCATGGCTTAGAGCAGCGATGCACCATTGAACAACTTCTTTTGCATCCACAAGTCGGCTTGCAGAGGGGTTCATTTGATATCTTCAAAGTGCCCATTTTATGCATGCCCCTACACCGTCATGTTCTCCTTTTCCATGGCCAGTCTCAAAGAAATTCCAACAATGTTTAATGCATGTTTTCTTTTGAAGAAAACACAACCAAAATAATGATCGTGCATATTTGAATTGACCTGCGCATCCATCTGACCATATCCAATGTTCATTGAATGTTATTCCATGATTTTTCAAGGAATCATAGTTTTTTCCAAAACAATGTTGTAAAAAATATGTATCATGTGTACGATCGTCACTGATATACAAGTGATATTCTTTAATGATATGTCGATTTTCACTCGTGCTTTCTATATGATCGACGTTTTGTTCAGCATGTCTATATAGAATATGGATGAGCATGGAGACTTGGTCAGAATGATAGTATTCACTCTGAATTTATTTTTGTGGAACAAATGTGTAGTTTTATGCAAAATCAATCACTGACAAAATGGTCCCTAGTGGAAAAAATTTACGAGATTTTTTGAATTGCAAGTCTTGCCATCGAGCTCTATGGGAATGCTTGGTGTATTTGTAAATTTCTGCCTCAAACTTTCTCAAAAAGTCTATCACAAAAATTTTGTCTTCTCGTAATTCAATTCTTTTAACACTATTTTCATCTTGAATCGATGTATGGATATATTCATATCTCTTCCATTTCACTTTAATGTTGGATAATGATTGATCATTTATATCAGTATGATATTTGTTTTGAAATTTAGTCAAATTTCCACAATCATCGCATTTCTTACCACCAACACATTTCTTTTTGTAAAATATTTCATCGCTTTCTCTTTCACATAGAATTTGAGATATGAAATCACGGATAGTGGAAGGAGGAGGTGAATCCTTCCATAATGTTAAATACCAAAATCAAGGAATGTGTCATAATATAACTCAAATTCTACATGATAATGGCAACAACAAGTGTCGCGTACGGTGATAGGTTTTACATACCATGGTTTTTGTTGAACAAAAGCACTGATTGAAACATGAATTTCACGATTCTCTTCTTTTGAATAACTCTATCTGAGTGGTTTCCAAGAAATATTTTTCATGTTCTTCGTACTGATTTCATGTTATTCTTCTTTGCATCACATGCTTTGCAGTTTCTTCCAATATTCATATATTATTTTTTTAACATTTTCTCCAAGTCTATATTTGTATGGTTGCCTACAAATAGCTCTCCAACAAGCGAGTTCATCATTTACATCTATTTGCAGCCGAAATTTCCAATGTTTGTGCAAAGTTTTTCGTGAGGTTCCTAATGCTCGTGCCATAGATGTTACCAAATGATTCTCTTTAGTACTTGATGAAACCACTGCCATATGTATTCCTCTACATACAATTGAAACATTTTTCTGTCTAGATCTCCTCATTGAATTTATAGCACTACTTATATTTTGTATCACATTTTCTTTCATTTTTTTATCTTTGGTTGATTTTAGAATACCCAATAGTGTCGTAGCTTCTTTTAATTTCCTTAATGATAGGAGACCTTTCAACATTTGAGCTTGAACTGTCCCCTGCTCCTTTATGAAATACGTTTCAAAAATGCGGTTAACACGATATCATATATAATGGTCAGGTTTTTTATCTCCATATGTGTGAGTGTCAACATTTTCTAACATCTCATCATCGACACTGATTTCATCTGTACATATTCGAATAAATAATACATAATAAGTTTACATATTCAATAAATAACTAAATTAATAAATATATGTATAATTTCAATAATACGTGCATGTGTTCAATATATATATATATATATATATATAGATATACATACCTTGTGATTCAATTTCTTCACTTGAATTTCTTTCAATATTTTCATCATCTTCAATCATTGGTTCAATATCTCTTTCACTTTCTCTTTCAAAATTTTGTATTTCGTCATCAATGTTTTGAGGAATATTTCTCTCTGTTTACATTGCAAAATATTTTTCTTGAATTAGTTCATCAAATAAAAATTAAGCTTCACATTTTACACTAGGAAAATTTTAAATATATCAATAGATCATAATATTTACATTTACATACCTGGTTCAATTTCTAGTTGAGGTTGATTTCCCCCTTCAATATTTGAGAGTGCTTCTATCTTTCTTTTGCGAGATTGTCTCGTCTCTTCTCTACGTTCCTCATGGTCTCTTTTTCGATCCTATTTTCTCGCACAATTTCTTCGATTTCCCATGATAATAGAGTATGAAGTTCAAAAAATTTCCTTCAAAAATTTAGACAATAACTCAATTAAAAAAAGCATCACAAAAGATTTAATTTAAAAAACCTCATTTTAATTTTTTTTCAAAAAATACATACTCCAATCCAAAACACTTACTTTAAAAAATCCAAGAAAAAAATGTCTTATAAAAATGAAACGAAGCTCAAAAGATTTACTTCAACTCAAAACATGTACTCTAAAAATTCAAAATTTAGCCCAAATCTATACTTTCAAAAAAAAATGAAGAACAAAAAACATCCAAAAAAATGTATCACATACCTCCAAGGAATGTCCTTTGAATGTACGTCCAAGAAAATTTCTTAAACCCAAAACAATTCCTTGCAAAATCAGACCGCCTCCAACAAATGTCTTCCAAGAAAATTCCTTAAACCCAAAACAATTCTTTGCAAAATTAGACCACCTCCAAGAAATGTCCTTAAACCCAAATCTCCAAGAAAATTATTTAAACCCAAAACAATACCTTTGTAAAATTAGACCAAATGTGCAAAATGTGCGAAAATTATGAAAGATTTCGTGGCAATTTATATTGCCGCGAAATGTTTTTTTGGAGGGGCTCCGTGAAATTTTCCGGCCGACGGAAAAGTAGGTAGCAGTTCGATCGAACTTTGAAAATAAGTTCGGTCGAACTATTAAGGCGTGAGACTTAATGGCCCATTTGCGCAAAAACTAGTTCGGCCGAACTTTGTAGAAAAGTTCGGTCGAACTAACACGTCACCAGTTACACAGATCCAAGCTCTGAATACGTTTTTGCAACTTTGGACTGATTAAACTCCATGAAACATTATGAATTAACTGTTGGAACCAAGACAAAACATTTTTCTATAAAGTGAATCACTTACCCGGGGAAATATAACTTTTTATGGAATTTCATAAATATTTACTAATTTTAAAAAATTAATTTTGTAATAAAACGGGTGCAAACAATTTTTGAGGGTCATTGTGATTCAGTGAAATCAAAATTCTGTATCTCCCAAAATACATTGTAAAAAAAATTGAAAAAATTATGGGGCATTACATTGGTCTGTCGTCTCTAATGGGTAGCTTTTAGATTTGTAGTTTATAACTTATATGTTTATAAATTTCTTGCGTCGTGAAACATACTCAAAATATGCAGTTTTTTCATATTGGACCAGTTTAAAAAAAATTAGTAATTATGATATGCATCCGTTGGCTTTGTAAATATGACGAAACCGAAGTAGACTCTGTCTAGATTGTTGTAACACATTTTGTTTTCTCAAAAACACAAATTTTCAAAGAATACAACATTGCGTATTAACATGACTTCTTATGAATCCTTTGATTGTTAAAAAACACACACTCAAATAAACGCTAAGTTGACATATCAAATATGCATAAAAAAATTCCAAAAAATAAGTAATAGAAAGCTAACAAAATTTCTTACAACTTTTATTTTTATCGGAAAATGAAATTCTAAATAGAAAAATTGTTATAGTTTGTGGAAAGTTGAAGAATCGAAAAAAATGAAAGTTTTTTCTCAAAAAAGGGAAAAAAGTGTAACCCAACTTCACATTTTCACCCTAATTTGAAATCATACTTTTGGTATTTCATATTTTTCTTGGTTGTGATAAGATCCATCTTTACCAAAGAGTTCCTTAGGCCATCCTTGAAGTGAAGACTAGGGGCCATCATCTATGTCTTGAGATAATTTTCAGATTTGTTTTCTTTCTTCATAGGATTCATTGATTGATAAAATTAGCACCAGGGAGAGGGATATACTCAGCTCTCTGCTTGTTAGAGGAGATGATTGCTATTAGTATTTGGAAACACCAATGTTGTTTTTTAGAGCCTTATTTTTTTTTTACAGAGCATTGGTATTTATATTAAGCATTTCCCCCTTTATAATACTCTTTTAATGATGGTCATCTCTTACCCAAGAGTAATTTGAAGCAGGTGATCAAAGAAGATATTATTGATGGTAAATTCAAATTACTTGGATTGACTCCCTTGAGTCTCAGTAGCAAGATGTCTTTCCACCCTGAGAATTTCATGTAGTTGAGAAATGGTCTTATTGCTCAATGTGGGTATACTTAACAACTTTAGATGTATGGCCTTTGGAGTCATCTTGGCCAGCTTTGGATTTGTTCTCACCATATTTGAGTGGAATGTAATTGTCACGTCCTATGCAATGAGAGTATTCACGAGTTGTGTCATTTACAAGAGATTGAGTTAGAGGTGAATTTCATTACACATACCAAGAATCTTGAGGGATTCCTTGACATTTTTGTAGAGTACAACCTGTCATCATGCTCTGAGACTTACATTTTCTTGAGGACATCCTCTGCTAGTGTATAGGCCCCATCTCTTTGGTAGATGTAAACCTTGAAGTTTCCTCTGTTATCATGGAATATTCACCTTAGAGGAATCTCAAGGTTGCTTCTTTTTCATCTTTTGCCTCTTTGTCTACTTATAGTGTGAGTGGAATATGTCACTCTTACGTTGTATTGATGGATAGTCATTTAATTTTTCTTTTACTCTTTTATTTCATACCTTCTTTACTTACTTATTAGGTTTTTAGGAGTTTATTTTTCTCTCCCACTTCTTATCGCTACTTTTGTACTTTTTGTGCTCATTGACCTACTTGTTTAGTCATTTGTGGATAGTAATAGAATTATCTTTTGTGATAGTCCTCTATGTACCATTATTTGAACCTGTAAATTTTCTTGTATGCTACTTGCTAAAAGCCAAAGTATTCCTAGAGAAGACAATTTTCCTTACATTTAGCCTTTAGTGCCTTGCATAAATACATGGGACAAACTCTTAGCAGAATCATAAACCAATTAATTTCATTACAGTGAGACATTGATTATGGTGATATGACATTATATGAAACTTAACTCCTTTGAGGTGAATCATATTGCCACTTGATCCTTTCCTTTCATGGAATATAGTTGGGAAACCCCTCCAACATGTCCTCATACCGGAGACCTGCCTGCAACTTTGACACTGTCACCTACAATTGTGACCAACTCCCTCTCACGTTGTACTTCACTGCACACAACTTTAGAGAGGTTCGTCGCAAGAAATAACGAAGGCAATGGGACAAATCCATGGTAAGGAGGAAACAAAATATTGATGTTTTCAATAAATTTTGACACAGATTCCGACGAGTTCAACCAATTATGATATACTATTTTCCTTAATTTAGTATACCAGCAAGCATACTGCCTACCTCCTTAACCTCCTAGCACTGGTATTCTAGTTTCTCCACATGCACTAGGTTAGATTATCATCCCAACTAATAATGGCTGCCAAGATGTTTTTTATCCTCCTCAACACCAATCCCAAGGACGGATTTCCATATCTTTACCACTTCCGCCACCACCTCCACCTGGACATCTAGTTTATCATGCTATCTCTATGGTCTCACATGTCCATTTTATACTGCATGGAAAAGCTAAAACCCATGAACCTGAGACAAGAAAAGGAGAGAAATAAGTGGTGGCCACTAAGTCTATATCATCTCATAAATCCTCTCATTCTATCACCTCACATGCCCATCATCATGATCAACAACGTGCTAAGGCAAGCTCACACATCAGAAAAGAAGGATAGGTAGAAAATGGTAGAAAAGAAAGGTTGCATCACGCAACAGATATGAGTTTTAGCTATTTTTTTTATGTTTTATAGTTGTTGGTTTTGGACAAGAATGGTACTTACATAATGAGTTTTTGGACAACTTTCAGTTTAGTTTTAGATACATATGATGCATTGGAAACAAATTGATTATATATTTTGACAAACTTTTGAGCACTATTTCATAATATGGTTTTATCGTGATGGTTATTATGACAAAACTATTTTTTATGCATTTACAAAGTATGGCATGTTTCTTTTTGAATTTATGTGTTGATATATTATGGCTGAGTTGTTATATTAATATGTTGTATTCTATTTGCATTCAAGTGAAAATATTAATGGAGGATACAAGGGGATTTTCATGCACTATCATATGTGATAGATATTTTTTATGATGCATATACATTTTCTTTTGTCGCAAAACCACCATACATAGGCCCCTAGCTAGTCCCCAAGATGACACTATGCATGAGGCTTCTGGGTTCTGTAGTGCTCATATGTTGGGTCAAGGAAGTGTAGTGTTCCCTCAAGTGAAGTTTCGACTAGGTCGAAATCATAACATGGTCAAGGAGTCCATCCAGGAAGGGGATTTCAGCGTTGTGGTTGTCATTATCTATGGGATTTGTAAATCGCTCAACCCCTATATGAAAAAGTGTGTTATGTTCCCTGTGATCAACATTGATGGCACTCACTCTCTACTGGACTAGATGAGAGAGGTACACTGACCTAGGAAAAAAAGGGTATTATCCTTACCCTGTTTCTTTTCTTGCTATATTTTATATATATTGGAAAATATTGTGGGGTAGATTTCAGTGGTTGTGGTGTCTGAAATGATACAAAGTTTGGATCCATTCTATGTGTGGTTTGGTACCGTTATGTGGTCATTGTGGAAAAAAAATTCTTTGGGGTTACATTACATCAACACATGCCCCCATCCTTGTGCTTTTTATGTCAATTATGTCACTAGTATTTTGGAATTTGGTTTGCTTCCCTATGGAGCTACACATGTTTGTGCTTAATTTAAAATAGCTTGACCTAATGGGAGTACCTTTTTGTATGATTGAGAGAGACCTAAGAAATAGGCCCTAATTTTGGGATAATTTTGGATTTTATAGGGATTTCGATCCTCCTGTCAAGGATGTTGTTCCCTGCACTTTCTATATGAAACAAAGTGTACTCGGTCTCCTATTATAGGGACACCATACCATGATGCCATGATGTCACCAAATTAGTTTCTCAGTCCCAAACTAACATTTGATGGGGACATGATTCTAGCATCATTCTTCTTACACATAGTCCAAATAGGAAGAATGCATGCTGCCAAGTCAAAATATGATGTAAACCACCAAGATGGTGCTAAGAACTTACACGCTCTAAAATATTAAAATATGATTGTAACAATATGTTATTTATTCACATGAAATAATACTATAAAAACAAAACAAAATTCAATGTTTAAAAGCATGTTCAAACTTACAATCAAATAGAGGAAAAAACACATACAGAAAACCAAATAATAATCATGAAAAATCTTCATCTTGAAGTATGAACTCTAAAGGAACTTACCAAATGTGACACTATGAACCTAGTCAAGCATAGAAGCAAACATATCTTGGATATGACCTTGGTTGACAAGTTGTATTGCTCATGATGCAAGAGGATTTGTACCTGCGCTGCCAAGTCATTCAAAATCCATAATTATCTATACAATATATACAAGTAATATTTGTAGTATTTTTTACTCTAAGATGCATTCTTATGATAATGTTAGAACATATGTTGACAATGTCAAAACATACCTGAATAAGCTCCTCTTCGTTTCAAGAACAATTTATTGGAGTCGTCTGAACTTGGAACAAGCCTCCCACAATTTGAAAGAGTAGCAACTAATTCAACAATGACTTTTTTGCTACTACGTTGGATTGAGGGAGATTTTCTCCAAAATTAAATCCTTCCAATAAATTATTCTCTACTAAACAGGGCAACCAAGTGAAGGTGGAAGCTCTTATTGCACCTCCCCCCCCCCCCCCCTCACATCACTCTCAATTCCCAAATACCCAATCTATATTTCATTTTTTACTTTCATGAGCACAAAAATAATAATTCAATAACTAATTAAAAATAAATGCAACAAAAAGTACGCAATAAAACATTGAAATTGTTTTGCATAAAAATAGTATGATAAATGAGTTTTTATATAACGCAAAAAAGGTTCCAAGTATGGTAACATTTGTCTTATAATAATACAATATTTTACATTATCAAATTTTCTTTTTCTTATTCATATTTCTAATGCTCCTAACTACATCATCAACATCATTTTTCTCTACTTCTATTTTGTGCCTTTCCCACATAGATGACCTAGTTGGGTACTCACAATGTCTGGTCTCATATAGTGATGGGACATTGCCTACACAACAAATAATATTAAATTTTAATTGATAGTTTTTAAATAGCATTGAAGTAGTTTGGTAATATTAATAATAAAAAAATGCAATGACAGTATTTACCTAGTGCACCAGTTTCCACCATTGGAACCGTTGCCCTGTGTTCCTCTTTGGTGGAAGGATGCTCAATTACAACATTCTCTGTGATTTAAACAAAAAACGTTACAAGGACAAAACTCTCAATGTATAATTAGAAAAAATAACGAGAAGAAATTAATTACTATCGTGGGCCTCACTGATAACAACATTTCCAGCGTTGTCCCCACTGGAATGTTCAGGTTTCGCGTGAGGACCGTGTTCTGGCAATATTTCGCTCTCAGTAGACTGCTCTATAACTGGGTTATTTGGCTCGTTGAAAGTGTTGCTCCCCTGATTTAAACAAAGTTGTTAGACATTAATTTATAAATGAAAAAAACATATTTTTTATAGCATCATTTATCACTTCTATATAATTGATGACTTATTCATTGTCCTTGGGTAGCCCTTCCATTCAGACTTGGTCACATTTCTCAAAAAACAATATTTTAAAATCCATACGCGGCTTTGCCCAGTTTTTTTCGCATCTACATGTGGGTCCAGCCATAGCTAACTCACGTATGCTATTTAAAATACTTAAAAATGTAAAATTTACCTATTATTGAGGCGGGTTTTATGGTTTTTCCTGTAACTGAACTACCCCAACCCGTGGCCTAACTGTTCCCCAACTGAAAAAAATAATTTGAAGAAGTATAAATACCCCTCAAGGGAATGGCCTAAGGGGGAGGAGAGAGATAATTATAGATATTATAGCCTGTGATAGCCCTGATCAAGTCTGATATTTCCCCTGTGCCTCCTCCACTTCCCATATTTTCAGGAAACCCTTGTTTCCTTGCGATGATCACCCTCATTAGTGGCATCCTTTGTGCACCATTCATGGAAGAACCTTTGTGAGGCTAGGGTTGGACGAATCTGAATGACGGTTTTTCTCAAGGCCGTGGAAGATGTCAGGTGATTTCTCCACTATTATTTTCTATACATGTTATCAATAAAAGAAGTACCATCCTGTTCCTAATGTTCATGTGTCATATGTCTCTTATACATGCTTAATAATCTTGAATAATTTGTTTCTTGTTATCTTTATGAGATTATGTATTCTATTTTTCTAACATCTAGGACATATATCTTGTACAACTAGGTTTTTGTGCTTGTTCTTGTCTGATTTCTAGGTTCTGGAGCACGAGGAGTTGCAAGGGATTTGAACCCTACGAGATCTACTACAAACAAATGATATATGGGTAAGATCTCCAATCCTAACCTTCTAGTTTAATCATAGAAGTTGGTAATTTTAGTCCTTCTTGTGATGACGTTCCCCTATTATGCAAGGTTTATCAACCCAGGACCTTATGGTAACATTTCCCATAACAGAACTGGCGACTCCACTAGGGATTACATATGCGTAATTCCTAGTTTGGGTTTTTTTTATCTATCATGTATGTTCCCTGATAGGTTAATCACATTTATAGTCTAATAAGTCTTTTTCCCAACTAGACAGAAGCCCTGATCTCTTGATCAGGCCTGAATTTTTATTTTTTTCTTATTTCTGTTTATATATGCTACTTCGGTTGTACACAGTCATGTATTGCCTCTGTATTCTACAAAAGAGCCTGTGTATATGTGTGTTTCTTTGGTTACAACTACGTATACACGCGTGTTGCACACAGCAAACCCGTGTATACCTAGGAAAATTTGAAAATATGAGTTTTGAAGCCCTACCACTCTTTCTTGTCTGTGGTTTTCCACTCCTGTCGTGTCTTTTAAGTCTCTAAACTGTGTTTATTGTGGTTGTATGTCAGTTTCTCTCTTGTTCTAGTGAAGACCTAGTCATTTGGTGGTTTTTCCTATTTTGTGAAATTACAATTGCGATTGTAGCACCAAGATCTCTTCCTAGAGTTCTTGGCTATTATGACCATTTAGAATAGTGATCCTTTGCTTATTTTCTCATCTTGGCCTTATGCATTTCTTCACTTTTGGTTTTTGCCTCTTTTGACTTCTTTGGTTTTCTTGACTTCTGGGGACTAGCCTTTTAGCGAATCTTCAATTGATCTTTTCTTGGTTTTTGAGTTTTTGTTCACTGGAAGAGTGTGCTACTGTTCTGAATCATTTTTTTGGGTCTTTCGCTTCTTCTCACTTGTTTGAGTCCCACTACGAAAGTAGCATAGTTTCTTCTGCATTTTGAAGCCTCTTTGTGACTCATTTTCTTGATTCCGGTTCTTGAGTAGTTTTTTGCTTGTCTTTTTGAAATCTTTTTCTTTCCCTTATAAGTGAAAAGCCAAAAAATATTTCTTGTTTTCTGTTTCTTTTTCTTTGATTTCCTTTCTATTGTTTTCATACATTTTGAAGAAGTTTGATTAGTTTCTTGTTTTTGGTTCATTTTCTTGGTCTTGAAAGGAGACTTTTTCTAGATTTCTCTCTCTTTTATATCAAGTGCAATTTGGAATTTTCTATGCATGGGAGTTCTTGTTAGGGACTAGCCTTGATTTTCTATCAAAAGTGATTGAACCATTTCTCTCGAGAAACTCTTTTTTCTTCCTTAGTTAGCGATCCTAAAATTTGCATGTCATTGGTAGTTTTTTCATTAGTTCCACTGAAGCATTTTAGTCTTTTTTTGATAGTTTTCTGAGGTGTGGGAAGAGTGAGTAAATGAAAAGAAAATCAATTTTTTTACTTATTTAGTTTCGTAGAACCCATTTAGAAATCTCTTTTCATCGAAAGAAAAATATTTCATTTGCATGTAGTAGGTTTTAATTGATTTCTTTGTGTCGATAAACACCACCATTTTCACTTCCGTATACCTTTGATTTAAGTAACAACCAATCTAAAATCAAGCACTATAATTAAAATGAAATATAATTTTTTGTATTTTTCATTAATCATACACTAACTAGCTAGGTCATAGGGCCTTGGAATAGGTGAGTGGAGAGTTAACTCTCCAAGTACGCTCAAACTGTTAAACATAGAAAGTTTATTAATGAGAGAAATCCAATTCCGTTAAGTGGACCAGGAAAGCTCTACCTCCAGAGAGTTAAGTGCAAGGGAGAGTGAAGGCAGAGAAGAGAGATGCCCCCTCTCCTATTTTTTGAATCTTGACCTAAGACCATTATGCCTGGCTACCGATATGGATTGGTGCCCTTGGTTTCCTCTCCTAGGGACCACACAGGTGACTACGGGGGGGAATACCCGTGGTACCTGAGGCAGACGTTGCATCGCTTTCATCAGTACTTCTGGAGGGTGCCCTTGCAAAGCTTAGGGACTTCCACTGGAAAATTATGTTGTCAGGAGGTCAGCGTAATTTTTTCTGTTACCTTCGTTTGTAGGCCTAGGGCGCAATTACGCCGGAATATTTTCGGAAGGTCCTCTTATTTCGCTTTCTTGTATTTTGGTGTCCGATCCTAATCACCTGGAGCAGAAATACCTGAAGGATGCTTGATTGACTGTATCTGAGGGACTTTTTATAGTGTTCTATTTTCTCCTAGATTGCTTAACTTCTTATATTTTTTGAGTCTAATTAATCTCATAAAGTGGTTGGCCAATTGACTCGTTGATCGATGAAGCTTCATGGGCTTCCTCCTACGAGTGTAGAGCCTTCTTCAAGAAGGCGTAGGAGTAATTCAGTCGGTGATTTTTATTTGGTGGTTTCGAACGCAACAGAGAGTGATCCTCTGTCTGGGCTTGTTGCTTCTGTGGGTGGTCCTAGTACTAGTGCTATTGTAGAGAGGAGTACTCCACTCATCTCTAGAGGTCTTGTTTCGGTGAAAGAAGTTGAAGTAGAAGAGGGTTCCTCAACCTCCTGTTACTCCTTCATCCCCTCTTCTGTCGATTTTCTAGATGTTCTTTTGTACATTGGCCCTAAGTCTTAGAGCCCGGCTAGCCCCTATCCTTCATATCCCTTTCTTTCAATGGCCCACATTTTGAGGAACACAACTTCGGCTATGAGCATTGCAAGTGTGCATACTCTTCTTTCAGTCTAAGGAGGAGGTACCATTTCCATTTCGACCATCACTTCTAGTCTTTGCTATGTTTGGCTCTACTTCTATTCCATCTACGAGTGGAAGCACCCAAGCATATGTTCTTCATTACGGCTCCTTTTCTTTTGGAATGCATTCTAGTGTGATTCATTATGTCTCCTTTACCACTACTTCAACTATCTACATGCCTATGCCTTCTATAGCTAGTGGATCAACTTCATTTCGGGGGTTTCCCCTTCGAAAGTGGGCATATTCCTCATTCAAACCCTTCCTTAGAATCCTTGCCTTTCACCTCTCGAAATCAAGGATTCAATCCTTTCATTGGAGGTCAAAGCTCTAATGCTTTTAGGATGGAACCTGCTTTTATAGGGTTAAGAGCTAGGAGTCATTTTTCAGCATTCCATGAGGGAATGTTCCTTTCCCTTCGCTAGGTACTTCTTAGGGTTTTTCTCCATTTGCACGATGCTTGGATCCCTTACGAGGGTTTCTTCCTCTTTTAACACTTTGATTAGAGGGAATATCCATGTTTATAGTAACCATACGATGGGAGGGGTCCTTCTAGAATTTTTGGAGTCCATGAGCTTCTCTTATGGCTCATCATTTTCTACAAACGATATATGGCAACCTGGTGCCTCAACGAATCTAGGCTATCCTTTTCGAATGTTGGGAATCATTCCAATTGGGGGGGGGATGGAATTCCTATGCTCCTTCGCACTTACCTTTCACAGCAACTTTCAACTTGCTAGATCTATCGAAATTGACAAATGATCCTATTCGGTATAGTTCGAGTTGGCCTCCAATCCCTACTAAACTACCCTCGAAACATTCCAAGGTTTGAAGGGAAAGGCGAGTAAGGATACGACGGACCATGTCACCACTTTCCGGTTATGGGTGTTTGTCTTAACTCCCTTATCGACGATTTGATTAGGTTGAGGTTATTTCAACGAACCCTAGCGGGAACGCGGCGAAATGGTAGATTAAGCTAGCATGAAGTTTTTGCTAGTTTTTGTGGATTCGGATACTATGTTTCTAAACCATTTTCAATTGCATGTCGTTATGATGTTGGGACTGATCTCTTGGCCAATTTCTAGCGAGGACAAAGCAACTCACATTTACGATCATATTTAGGAATGGAGGGGAGAAGGAAGAGCTCATCGAAGCCCAAATTTTGAATGATTTCCTTCTTGAATGGTTTACGAAATCCTACTGCGACCAAAATGTCGGAGGATGTATCCCTTTCAAGGGTATTTTCGAGGAACGGACTATTTTTAGGGCTCAACAACTAGAATTGATTTGTTCTTAGTCTAGGGTCCTTAATAAAAAAATTCTAGATTCTCCTCACTCCAAGTTAGATTTAGCCTAAACGAAGCCTAGTCCTCATGGTGACGGACTTATGGTACAATCAATAGTGAAGATGCGGCTAACTTTCTTCAAATCAATTGCGATGTTTTTCTATACAATGCGCTCCTTACGGTCGAGCTATGCCTTCGATGTCAACTCCTTCTCAACCCTTGAATATTAATATCGTTGACTTCTATTAATTCCAAATGAAATCAACAATCGATAGGAAGAATAAAGGATGGAATAATAAGAAGAAAGACAAGGATGGGAAAGGAAATGTGAAACAGTCCAACGATCATGTTGGAGGGTAAGAGTGATAATAAGAAGAAGGTTAAGTTTCCATGCAATTTATGCAACGGAGATCATCTTACTCACCTGCGAAAATTCGGGATGCTCGGGACTTGTTAGCTCGGCGGGGGTTCTTCTAGCTCCCGAGGTTGCAATAACGACAAACCCTTTTCCCCCGAGGGAAACGAGCGCTGGCAGCACGAATGCAAATGTTTGGAGCTCCCTGCGGGGGCAATCGGGGAAGGGGAAAATTCATTAAACATATACACATGATGAATGCTCACACGGATATCGCTACAAGATCTCGTGATTATGGCGAATTTGAGTTTTCGAAGGTTAAGGTGCTCCTAATAATGTTTAGCAGCTCCATATCGAGAGCCTTGCAATTGAGCCTCCTTGGATGTTGAAAGGGTCTACAAAGTGTGCAACGATCAATCCTAATTCCAAGGTTGCAGAGAACTACTCAATTGTAGAATATCGGCTCAAATTCCTTGTGCCATGTACGCATTAGAGGTACTCGGTCATGTCCTACACAAAGGAGTGCATTGCTCACTTACCATTGGGGTTGTTGATCCAAAAATCTCTTATGGTCACATTTGAGAAGTCGACTTTCAAAAAGAGACTTCCTCATCATATAACTGTGATTAATTCTACATATTGGAAGATCAATATCTTTCAAACAATAGTCAATGAGGTGCTTCCATGTGTGTGTTGTTTATCTCATGTTGGAAGAGCTATTGGATCTCTTTCAGCTATCCCTTACGCTACTCTTAAGTGGCTTGACGGTCATTCTCACGAGGCCACATGGCATTGTTCCAACTTTACCATACGTATTTGGGGGTAAAGCTTGTCAATATCGAGGTCAAGCTAGTTGACGCAAATCTATACTATAACCTTCTGTTGGGTGGCGGATTTATGAGATGGATGTTATTGCTTCCTCATTATTTCGCACTTTTTGTTCCCCTAACGAAGAGGAGAATTCTCACCATTGATCGGATGGATTGTTCTCCTGTAGATCTAATGCAACTCCTTCCTTTCGATTGTACCCTTGGTGAATGATGCCCGAGTAACATTTGAGAATTTTGGGGTTGGAATGTATACATCGTTGATGGGTAATTTTGATCTTTCACCTCCTTCGGTACATATTCATGCTATCTCATCCTCCGAGGTTCCTACTCGAAAGAGAGTTCTTTCGAACTCATTATTTTTCGGACCCTTGGACCTTGCCTTCTCCTACCTCCACATTAGAGGAAGGTCAAGTGGGTGGAATGGAATTTGCGTGTCGCTTAGCTAAGATTACTTATCGATCTATTGTTGACTCTGTACATTCCATTCCGGTTTCTCTTTCACTTTGAGGAATTGGATGGAGATGTGGCTCTCTAGCTTGGACTCTTAGTTCATCTTACGCTCGGGATTGCCTTGATTCCACTTTTCCATCTGAAGAGGCCATCCTTGAAGCAATGACTAGTGTAGAGAGACCATGGGATGATTTTCATCGTAAGTCTATTTTCTCTAGGACTTGTGGGAATTTGAGACGAGTTTGTCTGAGCTTGATCTTGCAGTGTTGTTCACCGGTCTTGAACCCCTTAGCACCAACACGGGTTTTGTTTGAAGGGAACATGGTTGTCATTTACGCTACTACCCGGTGAGCATCTCTAGAGATCCCAACATTATTGATAATGTCTTCATTGGAGTTGAATGTTCCCACGAAGGGTCGGAGACTTACCGTCTCTTTCGAAATTTTGGGATGTATTTGCTTGGTCTTATGAGGAAATGCATGGTATAGATCCATCTATTGTCTAATATGAGATCAAGAAATATGAAAATGCTAAGCCTAATCGGAAAAAGCTTAGGTTTGGTCAACCCTAGGAAGAACATAAACTATCAAAGTCGAGTTGAAAAGTTGCTAAAGGCGGGTTTCATATACCCCATTCCATTAGCGGTGGGTTTCGAATCCGATTCATGTGGACGAGAAACAAGGAACGATATAAGTTTGCATCGATTTTAGGGATTTGAATAAGGCATTTCCTAAAGGCAATCACCCACACCATTTATAGATCGTATTATCAATGAGTGTGCGAAGATGAAATTTTCTCCTTCGTGGACGGTTGTTAAAAACACTATCAGGTACGAGAGATCGGCCTGGTGCTTTTATTTTCCCACAGGGTACCTTTGATTACAAAATATGCTTTTTTGCCTTAAAAATCTTTGGAGCTACCTTTAAATGAGCTATTAATCTATACCTTCCATGACATCAAGCATATTATCGAAGCATATTTGAATGATTTCGGCACTCGTTCTCGTAAGAGAATTGATCATCCTCAGGACCTTCGTCAAGTTTTTGAACGGTGTCATTATTATTATAAAAAATTTGGATTTTGAACCTAATAAGTGTGTTTTCGTTGTCATGTCAAGTCGGTTGTTGGGATTCATCGTGTATGGAGAGGGATTCGGGTAGATCTCTTCAAAGGTTGAGAACAATACTTTAGTTGCCTCCCCGGAAGTCTTCAATCGTCGACTTCAAAGTTTACAAGGCAAAGCCAATTTCTTATGGAGATTTATCGTGAATTATGCGAGATTATAAAGGGATCTGAGGTTATTAAAGAAAGGAGTTCCATTTTTAAGGATGACTTTCCTCAACGCTCGGTCGGTACTTTGAAAAAGCATTGACCTCTGTATTCTTTGAGTCCACTTTGATTATAACGGAGATTTCCTCTTGTATCTCGTTGCAACAAGATCTACCATGGTATGGTTTGGTTCGGAAGATGATGCTCTTTGCGAGCATGGTGTATACTACCTTAGTCAAGGCTTGGTGGGTCCTAAACTGGAAGTATTATCCAATTGAGAAACTATCTTTGGCTAGTGGCCATCTTTGTCGAGCGGCCCAAGCATTATATCCTTCTTCATGAAAACTTATGTTTTGGCAATAGTTAATCCATTTCAATTTTGTTCTCATTAAGTGAGTGATTAGGAAAATATAGCGATGGATTGTCATTTTGCGAGTTTGATCTCGGGTCACCATGCACCCATATCAAAAAGTATTTAGTATTTGTGAGTTAATTTCTAATTTTCCTGTGGAAGAAGAAATTTTTTATGAAGATTAGTTCCTTGATGAACATATTTTCCTCATTTCTTCATAGGATCCTTGGTATGGAGATCTCATTGTTTATCTCCAGTTGTGGGATTTCCCTTAGCTTTTCGAAATATGAGTGTTGAAAGTTGCGTCACTTAGCTAAAAATTATTTGATTATCGGTGACACTCTATATCATCGTGGGGTTAATTTGATCCTTAAGACGCTACTTGACTCTCGAAGAAGCTAAGGTTGTCTTGAATGATTGCCATAGTGGAGCTTGTGGTGGTCATTTATCACAGGTTGCTACAAGCAAAACATCTTGTGTTTGGGATACTTTTGGCCCTTTATTTTCCAAAGATTGTGTTGAGCGGTAAAAAAGTGTCATCCTTATCAAGTCTATCTCGAGAAGATGCACGCTCATCTAGCTGCGCTCTTCTTTGTCGTAATTTTCGATCGTTCATAAAGTTGGGTATTAATTATAATACTTGTAACCCGCCTTCGAATAAGGGTCATAAGTACATTGTGTAGTAGTAGACTACTTTACAAGTGGGCTAAGGCTATGCCTACTTTTGCGAATGATGGTGAGACAATAGCCCTATTTCTTTTCAACTAGGTCATTTCTCACTTTGGTGTCCCCAAAAGGGTGTCATTGACCATGACGAGTCATTTTCGAATAGCATGATGGCTAAATTGGCTCTCAAATTGGGTTTTTGGCATGAGCATTCATCTCCTTATTATCCTCGGGCCAATGGGAAGGGTTGAAGCCATTGACAAGTACTTTAAGAATATTATTCAACGAACAATTGATAAAGCGAGGATCAATTGGCATGTCATGTTGCACCACACTTTGGGCATCTTGGATGTACGTAAATACGCCAACTTAGGTTTCACTCTGTTTCAGCGCTAGTTTATGGTTGGAATACATATTTCACAATAAGAATGTGGAAATTCCTTCCCTTGTCCATCAAGAACGTCTCGATGAAAGCGTATGAGATGTAGCTATGATGAATAAGGCTCATAAAGAAACGAGTGAAGGTTCGGTACGATAAAATGAGTCAAAGAAAGCTAGGGTTTTCTGAAGGTGACCTTGTCTTGGTTTATGCCCAAAGAAGAAGGATACCTTGGGGGCAGAAGTTAAAATCCATGTGGTATGTCCCTTTATTGTCAAGAAGGTTGAAAAGGGAGCTTATACCTTGGTTGATTTTGATGGAAACGGGCGGTGGAGCCCTTAAATGGAGCTCTATCTGAATAAGTATTATTCCCTGAGCTTCGACCTAGCATTTTCTTTGTTGTATATATTGTATTTTTGTACATGTATGTTTATCAATTTTTGGTGTGACTTTGATGATTTTGATGCCTTTTGGCCCGGTATTATTGGATGAGATGAGTCATTTTTGGCACTGCTTGGAATGGTGCTAGTAGACATACTAGGAACCTTGCTTAAGCGGCTTGGGTAATTCACTATACATCCCAGGTCGATTGTTAGTCTCAGTAGGTGTATGCATTGGTCTTGTTTCAAACAATGTGGCAAAATACTGCTTGCGATGGTCAACCTCCTCTTAGAGGCAATATCTCTTGGTGTTGATTCGTTAGTAGTTTACTTGGATTCTGATATTTGGTGGTTTTGCAATTAAACAACACCTATCGTGTCAAAGACCCATTTTAGCAACAATTATTTTTAGAGTGCGTTTGTTACAACGTTCATTTGATTTATTACCTTCATTCACATTCCTCGTCTGATAATTAGTTAGCGGACTCATTAGCTAATCAAGCACTTTGTTGGCACATTAATGATTCAATACTTTAAAAATATCAAAAACATCATTCATCATTGTAAATTTGGGACAATCACATCATATAAAATAGATATATATATATATATATATCAAAGTGTTCAAAATATACAAAAATTGGACCATCATGTCACACAAAATTAGGGCTTATGCCGATCATATATGTCATCAAAAAATAATATAGTCATCAAGCCCTAAGCAAATATATCCTTGAGGACCCTTCCCACGGCCTTATGTGTTCCCGAAGAACACGATAGCGATGGCTACACGGTGGAATATAGCACCCGGTCTTGTGGTACTCCAACCACTCTCCTGCGGATAGCCTCGGGAAGATCCTCTATAGCTTCCATGGGTACTTGGCGAGTTAGACTCTCCAAGTTTCTTTGGATGGAATGGAGGGTTCTTCCCGGGTCTTCGGCATCATCGCCTCTCCTACGCGGCTCTTATGCCTCGGGTAACCCTAGGCCTAATTGGTCCCATATCTTCATCGTGATCATTAAAATTTTGTAAGTCATATTTTCCTAAAAAACATTTGTCATTTTCATATAATTTGAAAAAAAAAAAAATCACATAATCAACAAAAATAAATAAATCATTGTGCAACCTTACCATTGCCTTTTATGTTGCTCAGTGGAAGAACCAAATCGGGATCTGCTTTCACAAAATCCATCCCGACATAGGGATATTCCTCTACTCGAAATGCCATTTTCTCCACCACTAAGAAGAACTCATCATCATGTAATTTGAGAACCTCACTTCCCACAGTCTCTTCATCAAGTTTTCCCATCGCTGTCAGGCTGGATCATGTGGGGCTCTTGATGGTTGAGATGATCTTGGGACGAAGCACGGGACTCTCTCAAAGAAGAATGTCATCAAAATGGTACCATATCAAAATGTTTTGTTTTGGTTTGCGAGATAGAATTCAATTGTTTCTTCAAATTTTTCCAATAGATTTGTGCACCAATCATATAGGTTGGCCAAGCAATCCTTTCTTGAAAACTCATGTGAGTTCGGGAGGCACGATGAAGGGATGCGGCCATTTTTGCCACTGCGCGATAGTGAAAGGATTTTCATGTACAAGTCTCGTACATCTTTGATCGGGATACGTGTCCCCGCCTTCTTTGCACCATCCACATAGTACACATGGACATAGTCATCTACATTAAGCCCTCTTATGGGCTTACCATGCAAATCAAGCGGGTTCTCCCCTCCGAGAAAGTCCGGTCATGAAATAGATGTCTTAAAGTTCAATACTCAATAGCATTTGGTCTATCATGAAGCGGTCTTCATCGGTTGCAATAATTAACCAACATCTCGAGCAATTGAGTGTTAGTTTTCATATTTGGCATTTTGAAAATTTTCAACAATACGCAATCTCGAAGGATATCCAACGATTCTTTGGTCCTACATGACTTTATTGTCTATTGTAGTGTGCTCTCTTTCCCTCCATCGATAGTCATCCTGAACCATTTCATCAATTGGCCAATTAGAAATCAATTTTTGAATTTCGCTCTGTGCATACACGACTTCATTCGGACACGAGTCACGTTTATACGTGACTTCCTCATGACGAACCGACGTATCGTAGAAGTTTCAAGAAAAATATATTTTCCTCGTCAAACCTATCAATTTTTCTTGAAATGATAATAAAATTGACAAACAAGTTGAGTATGAGGCTTGCGACTGATTTGGATCGATTCGGTGGTCGGTTGCTTTCCGTTGCGAAGGGGTTTTTGCTCCAAAGCTCTTTCTCCACTTATGCCTTGCACAAATGACCAAATGTGAGTCAAAAATGCTTATTTATGCCCATAATTTGAATTTTTTTTCGCAAATTTCGTTTGTGTCTATTTTTCGAATTAGATTAACCGCTATTTAACCTTTTTGGCTTGTAAGTGTTGATAAAAGTTATTTTCATGTACATTCTAGTGATTTTTGAATGTTCTAATTTTTCTTCGGATCCATGACCATTGACATGTCATAGCGAGTATTTGATTTTGAGCGGCATATAGGTTAGGGAATTCACTTTTGTTGCACTTTTTTATAGTAGCCTCCATTATGATCACTTGCCATATGGTCGGCCCATCATATTACTTATTTGTTTTGTAATTTCACTCGCCAATTTTAAAATCATGATATGATGAGTAGAGCCATTATTTACATGGGCTTCCTAGTTGGTTCCTCGCTAGCATTTTTCACCCATGCTACGATACGTGTAGGCTCGGGAGTCGTCTTTAGTCCTGTCATGACTTATGCGTTGAAGCTTCATTCTTCTTCTTCATCGTTATCTTTATTACGGTCATATACCTTAGAGGCTCCCATTTTGTTGTCGAGTTGTATTCTTTGGCCACTTATTGACCACTTGTTTATCTGGCCTTTATTCGGCTTCATTTGGACTCATGTTTAAGCCCTCTTATGACCATGTCTTTTTGCACAAGTTAACCATGCAATCACTTATTCGCAACTTGACACCTTTACCCATGGATGGAACATTCCTTTGAGTGTCACTCACGATCTTTGCCACCTTGCATTGAGCATAGGGTTGTTCTTATCCCGGGAACTAGTGCATCTATTTTCGACACTTGTTCTATCCATTGTCTTATAGGAATTGTTTTATTATTTTTCATGCTTTGAAATATGAAAAATACAATTTTTTTTTTTGAAAAAGAGCGGGAGTGAGACAATGCTTCCATACTTGACGGCTATAGTGTCAACTATGTCACCCTTGAATAAAGCACCAAAAATCTAAGTATTTTCTTCGTTTGGGATGGTTTCGTTTTTTACTTAAGGAGAAGCCATAACCTTGTTATTGAGTCAGTACTCCCTCTTGTTGGTTATCTCTTCCAATCACATGGCGGGTTTGTTTTTATGCCTCACTTTTAATATTTTCTCTAAAGTTATCATTTGCTTCCATAGTAAAAATGAGTCGTGCTTTTGTTCAAGGAAATTAACTTGAGTCGGCCTTTTTCGGTGTCTCTTGACTCATTTTTCGGTCGGCCATCCCGATCTGTCTAGGTATCTTGTTCTATCACATAAGCTATTTGGTCCTGCGATCGTGTTGGTTTGAGAGGTCTCCATTGACTTTTTTAAGCGATTTTGTCTCTTATCGACTTCGACATATTGCTGCGATAGTAAACCTAGAGCTGCACCTTGTCCCTATTTACATCATTGATAGGTGACCTTGTGCTCAGCTTGTTGATCAACATCATGGGTATTTGATGGTGGTTTCCCTTGTGTTCGACTTGACTTAAATTTATCACACTGGGATTCTGTAGTACCTTGATTTCCATTTGACCTATCGGTGGATATATCGCCTCTTTGTCAACTTTCATTATGGGTTGGTTGAGAGGGTTTATGTCGTGCGCTAGCTACATTTTGCATGCGAAAACGTACTTGAGGTTAGTTACTTCACTTTGCTTCATACGATTCCTTCAAAATCTTGGCTTTGTGGATTACACTCGTCTTTGGAGTGATGTGGGATGCCTTAATTCCTTCCTTCCAACGAGATTTTTTTTCCCATCAACTTTGACTCATTTCTGCGGGAATAAGGTCTAGAGTCATTTGTCGGTACCTTAGGGTTTGCGGTCATCGGTGGTAGACTCCTTCGCTATCGATAGTGAGAATACATCAATGTCTCCTAATTGGTAGATTCTCTCAAGTTTTTCGACTTCCGCTCATTTATTCGTGTTTGTTAGATTGTACTCGGGCACCTTGACACTCATTATCATTATCGGTGGGTTGTCTCACGTTTTTTAACGTTATACATCAATGTTAGGTAATCAAACGATTTCTCACATAGGCGGAAAGCCTCAACCCATTTATTCCCATTGTTTATAATGGTGCCATGGTGATCGGTGAAAGCCTCGGGTTTACATCGGTATGATTTGGTTCACTTTGATAGCTCCTTCATTTTTACGCAAGTGACACCATCCACCCTTATATGTTGTAGTTTCATCACAACAACATCTTATATGTTGGCACTTGAGTTGTGTGTTGTACTATTTGTTCCACCACTTATGATTTGGTACTTGGAGATTCGGTTGTGACTTCGATCGTCGATATCTATGAAGCATCATTGATCAATCTTCTATATGTGATACTTGGACATGATTTTGACTTATACTTCGAGAAGTGATCAGATGATTCACTATGTACTTTACGGTTCGATTATACTTGTATATATATTGGATTCACTCCATACTTGATATGAAAACATCCTTTTCGTTCATTGAGCATGGGTATGCCCACCTCGGACATGAGCTATCTTTACGATTTCTATCATTGGTTTTTGACATCTTTGAGGAAATGCGGTGAAGTCCTCTCTAGTCCTGTAGAGTTCTTTCTATGCACATATTACATTTTCGACCATCATGTACCCCTTCGACCTCATATATTAGGGGGCATCTGTTATAGCATCATTTATCACCTTTATATACTTGATGACTTATGCATTGGCCTTGGGCAACCCTTCCGTGAGACTTGGTCATTTCTCAAAAAACAATATTTTAAAATCCATACGCGACTACTTTAGATTTTTCTACGTGCACACGGGAATCACATCCATAAGCGACAAGCGTATGCTAATCAAAATATTAAAAAATATATAATTTCCCTATTATTGAGGGCGAGGTTTACAATTTTTCCTATAACTTAACTACCCCGGCCAGTGGCTTCTGCTTGTTCCCCCCGACTAAAAAAAAAAAAAAACTAATTTGAGGAAGTATAAATACACCTCAAGGGAATGGCCTAAAAGGAGGAGAGAGAGAATACTATTGATATTATAGCATGTTATAGCCCTGATCAAGTTTGATATTTCCCCTGCCTCTGCACTTCCCCTAGGGTTTCGAAACCCTTGTTTCCTTGTGATGATCACCCTCATTCTATGTGACATCCTTTGTGCACCATTTATGGAAGAAACTTTGTGAGGCTAGGGATAGACGAATTCGAAGGGATGGTTTTTCTCAAGGCGTGATAGACCTCACGTGATTTCTCCACTATTTTCTGTACATGTTATCAATAGAAGAAGTACCATCATTTCACCGTGTTCATTTGTCATGTGTCTCTTATACATGCTTAATAATCTTGAATAGTTTATTTCATGTTATCTTTATGAGATTATGTATGCTAATATGCCTAACATACGAGACATATATGTTGTACAACTATTTTTGTGCTTGTTCTTAACTTATTTGCGAGGTTACGGAGCACAAGGAGTAGCCGGAGGGTTCGCACCCTACGGGATCGACCTCAAACGAAGGATAAACGGGTAAGGTCCACAATCCTCATTTTCTAGCTTAAAGCATAAAAATTGGTAATTGAAGTCCTTCTTGTGATGACGTGCCATCGAAAACATAGGTCCCTCAGCAAGGCCTTAGGGTAGATTTTCTCCATAACAAGCCTTGAGAGGGATCGAATCTCTTTTCATTCTAAAGGAGTTTCCACCTCAAGATATTTGATCCCTCTCGGGGTTTGGTAAATCCACATTTAAAATGGATTTGAGGTATTTAGAGAATATAGTACTAATCAAAAGCCAAAAAGAGGGGAATGTTATACTTCTAATTACACTGCATCCATTCTCCATGGATGCATTGTCTTACATATCTTATTCCTCCATATATACTTCATTTAAGATTATGTAAATTTTTGTTTTCATTTTTATCAATTCTTCTTTGTTTGGTTACAAGAGGAAATATTTTTAATTTTTGGAGAGAAATTTCCATAGTTATTAGTGTTTATTGTTACCTCCATTATTTTTTATGCAAGATTAGGAAGAAAAAGGGAAACATGCTAATGAGTACATATTAAAATATTATTCTAGTCTCTTACATGAGGCTAGATTCTTATTATTAATATTTTCTTTTAGTTAAGAAAAAAATATATTTTGAGTATGGAACCTTGTACCTAAGATGTAGTGAAGAAGTCTCATACCTAGTGAGTAGGCTAAACAATGATTTACATGTACTAGTAAGGAGCACTAACATAGGGTTTTTATTTGTTGATGATGGAAAGCTTGATGGGGGATAGGCCAATATGGATGAGTGGAGTTTGTTTCTTGAACTCATATTAATTTGTGGTGGTGAATGTTCTTAGGTACTCCATTACTTAATTATTTATCTTGTTTGGATCTTGTTACATGATCATTAGGGGCTTTCAAAGAGTAAGGTTGTAGAGGAAACACCCTTGTCATGTCATAACCCAACTCAAGGGTTGTGTCCATGTTAGAAGGCTACAATAAGTGGTGAATGCTCTCTTGGAAACCATTCCACATGTTCAAATTTATGTACATATACGTATCTCAATATTACTTATATGTTGGATTTCACATAAAGAATTCAATGGTAATTTTGATTGTTATTTCATATAAATAAAAGATAAATAATGTTTTGTGTTAGAGTGCTTCTTTTGGATAGATCAACTATGATTATGTGGAGGTTTTTGAGTTTAGTGACTAGAGGTTATATTTGAATTGGAGGAGGACAAGCACACAACATATTGTCATATCACTTGTTGAGGATATCACCCCATATTGTTATGGCCTTAGGATGAATGCTTATCCTTGAAGGTGATGTTGTAATCCTTATCGACTTGTTGGTCCTACATAGGAGCAAGAGCATGTCTTCATCAATTTTCCACTCTCTTTTTTTTTAAACATGAACGAATAATTTTTTTATTTATGGTGATAGGTTGGGCGAGCCTAAACAAGCATTGTTACATATTTCTTTCGAGCTTACGGTGGATCGATGTTGTGATGTTACTAGTGAGGCAATCTTATGGAATAGGCACCGAACGGGGAGCTTCGTCATTTTTAGTGAGATTTCCTTGGGATAAGAGGCAACTATATTTGCTGCGGTTGCCTCCTTGTTTAGATTTCGCATGATGTGAAAGAAGAGTTGGAGGTGAAGTTTGCGAAAGCACTTTTCGGAGTCTTTGCGGGGTCTTGTTGAGTGACGGATTGTTGAAGTGTTCTTCAAGGTCTCCAGACTTGAATGTCTTTTCTCCATACCCATGAAGCGATTTGGAAAGCTTTGAGGAGACCTAAGATTTATGCTTGATTGTTTGCGCTTTGTCCCGATCCCCAAGCTGAAATTGACTTTCTTGTGCCTTTCAAGGGTGGAGTTACTCCCCCTCCTCCGGATATCCATGGGTTTCCTTTGGAATCTGTCAAAGAAGATCGTGGCTTTGTCTTATTTCTTCCATCATTTTTGAAATTCTAGATCGGGGATCCAAGCCTCCACTCGGAAGTTGTAAGCAAAGTAGAGGGGGGGTATTTTTGCTTTTGTTGGCACTCTTGAATAATTTCCCGAGGCCAACTTATCTCTTCGGGGAGGGCTCATTGTCTACCTTATGGGGTCGATTCTCCATGGTATCGATAAACGAAGCTTTGGCCTTCGCCGGCCTGGCGGCGGGGAGGGGAAACTCTTGCGGTTGTTGTTGAAGGTGGCATCATTCCTTGTATACACTTTGTGAGATGTATTTTGTGATAACATTCACATTTTCCCACGCATAGTTGTTGTTCAAGGCATGGGGGAACGCTCTTTCCACGAGGTGAAAAAATTTACTACGAGTGATACGCGATGGGGTTTTGAGCGTTAAGCACGAGCATAGCGTGCCTCCGAACTTCTTGAGAAAATGGACGGCTTATAAATAAATGATCAATCGATTCTTGGGCCGAACAATAGAGAGGGCATGCGCGTGAGGGTACACGATTGTGCCTCTTCGGCCAAATTGTCCCCCGGTCGAGTTAGTCGATGCATGAAAATCCGGTGAAGAAGTTGATCTTGGGAGGTCGAATTGATCCCCGGACGTGATGCACGAGCGCGAGGAGGTGCGGCGGATGCTGAGGCCCGGAGGTTGGCTTGCACCCCTACGACGGCGGCCAAACCCCGAAATGTCCCCAACCCCTCTTATCCTTTACGTGCGGATGCCTTTGGAGCCGAGCCGGTGAGCGCGACAAGCGAGAGTTTTGGTCGGGGGAGCAGCGAGTTAGGCGAGCATAGGTTGACCAATCCAACCAAATTCTAGCGACTTCCCAAGAAGAGATATCTGCAGTTGTTGATACCTTGATTTTTAAGCCGGTCACACGGCTCAACGATTTTTTTTTCTTACCGAATTTAGGGTTGGTGACCATGATTTTATTAGTCCCATAGGCGGTTATTTTCCCATTTCTGGGATTTTTTACGAAGCTCTTTGAAGAATTTCGAGCCTCTGCCAACGGAAACTTCCAAAGGATGGTGCCTTTGCAAGAAGCTCCTACCTCCATATTGGATAGTGAGAACTGTGCATATTTTTTTTAATTAGCACTTGACTAACGAGGGTGTCGATGATTTGAGAATATTTCCATAAAATCTTCCCTCCCAAAGCAGTTAGCCCATTTTGAGGTCTCTAACTGAACCACCATCGACTAGTGGTTTCACAATATCTGACTTACCAAGTGGAATTTATTTTGATTCCCCTTCCTCCTTGCCACAAGAAATTTATTAAAAGCTTGGAGAGCCACTCAACGGTTGATTTTGGTGCCGATAAAAATGTTGCCTAATAAATCGGAAGGGAGGATAGAACATATTTAACTAGGATAAACTTCCCAAGCTATTTATGAACCCCTTTTGTCCTCCCCATGCATTCATTTTTGCCTTAATTTTGTTAAGGATCTCCACCTATGGAGGGCATTTTTCAATCCCAAAGTTAATGGCGGAGACCAAGGTACTTGATTTTTTTCCCGGAGGCAAATCCCATGAAGTGAAGGGCATGAGAAATTCGATTAATGGATTAATGATCTATCCCCCGGCTATACACCACAATTTTCCTTTTATTAGTAGAGCTCTAGATACTCTCTGAAGCTTTGGATTATTTTGTTGAAGTCCCTTGCAATTTTGAGGAGGCACCACCAAGGAGCGAGAGAGTCATATGTGAACATGGCATGATTGGTTGGCTTGGTACCTCTTACAACCTAATCTGAAGAGTCCCGGATATCATTTCTCTTTTGTCATCTTTCGACTTAGGGGGCTCTTGCCATCAAAATGTACAAGAGAGGGGACAACGGGCGACCTTGCCCAATGCCCCTCGAAGCTTTGAAGTAATTTGGCCCAGGCTGCCATTTACTAAAGGGGCAATCCACGGATCTCAATACATGCTTTTATCAATCTTATGGCTTGATTAAGCCAAAAGCGGAAAGAACTTGGAGGAGAAAAGAGTGCCTTACTGTCAAGGTGTTTTCCATGTCCAACTTGATAAGCATCCCTTTCTCATGAAGTTGGTGGTTGGAGTGATTAGTTTCTTGCACAAGGGCTACATTGTCTAGGATATGTACGCCTTTGACAAACCTTCCTTGGAAGTTTGGGGGAGATGAGTTTTTATAGCGAGGGCTTGATTACTGTTCTCCGAAGGGAGTTTGGAGAGGATTTTGTGGACGCGTTGCGGAGAGAAATGGGCACAGAAGCGGTCGAATGTCACCGGGTTCGCTTCTTTAGGGATGAGAGCTAGGAAGGTGGAGTTTATACTTCCTCTCACTTTGGATTTTGGAGGAAGTCCTTTACCATTGAACATGTCAACCTTGATGATATCCCAAAAATTTACGTAAAAGTGTATGAAGAATCCATCGGGTCTTTGGAGCTTTGTCTAGATCCATCGTCCATATGACATTGCTTATTTCTTCTTCGTGAATGGCTTCGGGGAGGCTTGAGTTATCCTTATCCTTAATCAATCTTGAAATCATGAGTGAAAGTCGAAATTCCTCATCATTGTCCATTCCATTTTCTTTGAACGTGTTGAAAGTGAGGGGTTTCGACCTCTTTGATCTCGGTTTTTCCTTTGTATATAGTCCCACCGGACGAGGTAATTTATGCTATGTGATTTTTGAAGAGGCGAGATTGAATTTTCTTGTAGAAGTAGGCATAATTTTTATCTCAGGACAAGAGCCGGAGAGATTACGAGATTTGACCCTCAAGGACTCTTTCTCAATTCGAAAGTGCGAAGAGAATTGAGTTTGGCTTCTTGCTCAATGTTTGTATTTCGAGTGGGTAATTTCTTCTTGCTCCAAGTCCATTTGCAAAATCCGGTAGCTAGTTCATTGGCACTTGCTTTCTAAGACTAGAGGGGGAATTTGAGGGATTTTTATCTATTATTTTAGGGAAGATTTGGTGGCCTTAAGTTTTTGTTCCCACACATAACTAGGCGAACTAATGACAAGGGTGGACCAAGCCATCGAGATTGTCTTCACATAAACCCATCCTTTCTAACCATGGGGGCTAAGCAGAAAGGGGATGAGCCCCAAATTTTCCTCTTCTTCTAACAATAGAAGGATGGTTTTGTGGTCGGATATTGACTTTGGCATAATTTTAGTGGGAATAATCTTCTTTTCGAGAGAGGAAGGTGCTGCGGAAGTAAAAATATATCGAGGCGGGGTACACGAAATATGTTCGGTCCCCTGTATGTTATTTGACCAAGTGTAGAGCCCTTTTGGCTTGAAGTCCGTAGTCCCATTGCGGAGCAAGTCTTCCACTAATGGAAGGATATGATATTTATTGCAGTCCCCATGTTTTTCCTTTGGCTCAAAAACTAGATTGAAGTCTCCAACAAGAATTAAGTTTTTGGGGAGTAAGCATCAAAGAGAAAATAAGATAAGGTTTGCCAACTCGTCCTTCTTTTCGGCAAAGAGAAATTTGGAACGTAGATATTAAAGAGAGGCGAAGGTGATCTTACTTGAATGATGTTGAATTTTGGTGTAGATCCGGTACTATGTTTCGAAGGAGATTTCTAGGTGGAATTTGTCATCCTCCCAAAAAGTGGAAAGCCCACCACAAGTACCCCTTGCACTTACTAACTTTCGACTTTTGTTCTCCATTTCTCTTTGTTGAGATCTAGAAGGGAAGCCCCTTCAATTTTAGTCTCTTGGAGAAGGAGGATCTTTGGGGATTACGATTTGAGGAGGTTATTAACGGCTTCGGCTTTAAGGGGTTCCCCAAGCCTTTGCGATTCCAAGAGACTATACACATTGTTACTTGCGAAGGGTGGCCGGACCCACCTTTGGATGGCACGAGTTCTGTGTTTACACTTATAGACATCTAGATCGTGGGGTACAGTTTGCCTTAAATTTTTGTTTCTTAGCTTCTTCTTCTCTTACCTCTCTGTGAGACTTCCTCCCAGAGCCATTTTCGAGGGCCTCTAGAATGTCTCTCCCTTTGAGGAACCGAGAGGACTCGGAAGACTTATTCCTTGTCATATCTACATAAGATGGGCGGTTGGAGGCTCCTAGTGGTGTTTCGGTTTGTAGAAGGGTTGTTTCTTCTTGTCTTTTGTCTTCCTCCATAGATGTGGGTTGATGTTTGGCCTCTTCGATATCTGTTGCGGCTAGGAGTTCTTCGGGGTGATAATAATTTCAAAGGGATTGTTGGATGCCTCTTGCTCTTGGGGGGCAGAACACTCCTCCCCATGAATCTCTCCAGGAAGGAGATCCACTCCTTGTTGGCTTTATTTTCCCTTTATTTCTAATAGTCTATTTAGCTAAATCAGATTTACGGACCTATGTCCATTACACCTCCTTACGGCTCTCGGAGCTCCTCCACTTTTTTCTTTTTGCAATACCCAGAGTATCTGTCGCAAACGATCTGAGCATTTAAACGAGGAAATTTTGCTGCGTAATCTAGCTTTTGAATGTGCCACGATCAACCACCATGGCGCTTAATAGCTTATGGGAGGCCTTCCTCAAGTTGATTTCCACATAGATTCTATCACAAGAGTATTGGTCCTCCTTTTGCCTTTCTGTCTATGTATTTTCCTAGTTTTGTTGCCAATAGTTTCTAGAGATTTTGGGTTCCAACGGTGTAGAGGTAAGTGTGGCAAGCGAACCCAAAGGCGACCGTCGATGGAACATCTTGTGTTGGATCAAAGTCGAGGTGCATTGGTTTAGGTAAAGACCTTGGGGACCCGCAAATACGAGACCATTTAGAAATATAAGATTTCTATCCTCCGCGATCCAAAGACAAAAACGAAGAAGCCCTTAGACCAAGAAGCTCCCATGATTCCTTCTTTGACCGGAGGTCATAGGTTCCTTTGAACCCGAGCATCTACGACTTTGGGTGAGGACTAGGCACAATTGGTAAAACCAATGAGCCCCCGTTCGCAAGGTTAAAAAATGATCTACGGTTCATCTGTCGGCGGTATTTGTGGGATGGACTCCATCCTTTTCGACGGGCCCCAGCTGGAGGTCACTTGTTGGTCATTTGTTGTAGCGAACAACCATCTTCCTAAACACAACTAGCTCGGGCGAGGACGAGGGAGCGACCTCGAGGCCCCTCACGGGGCCATGTCGGTTCAACATCTCGCGGATGCACGCATCTCACGGGAACCCGGCCAAGGCAGCGCGTGAAAAAACTTCACGGTGCGATCATATCTAGTCTTTGTTGAGATCAATTTTCCACTTTAAATATGAGTTTAAAATGGAGTTAAAGTGTAAGATAAGGCTCTGATGGTGGGAAGCATATTATGGAGTTTGCAACATTTATAGATGATAACATCTAATCTACCTTCTTTATTTATATTTACTTATGACAAACATTATAATGACTTTAATTTTGTAAAATTTCTTTTTATATATTAAAAAACATATTCTACAATCTAAATTTGGAATCCTTCCATACTTATTTATACCTAACATTTAAAACACCATATTATTTACTTATATTATTTAAATAATTTTTTGTGCTATATCTTAAATTTAAATGCAAATTTAACTCTTATCAAATTTGTTTTTTTGTTTTTTAATCCTAATTATATTATCTATAAATGTTTAGAACCCTTGGTGTTCTGCAATATGACTCATATTACTTAGGTGGGTGCACCATTGAGTTACACCGATAAGATTTAGAGAAAGGATTTTGATATATAATTTTTAATTCTTTTGAGTGAATAATTATTATTTATTAAAAAAATTATAATCACAACAAATGATCATTGTATTTTAGATTATTTTAAAATTTACATAAATATAATTATAACCTAAAATTAATATTATTTATTATTAATAATATATGTAACAACATTAGATGTTACTATACCTTTATTTAAAAAAACTAAGCTTGATCCCATTTTGAATCATAAGAATTTGAGTTATCTCGGATCAAAGGAATTTGAGTTATCTCTCCTTTTCCCATTGTGAAGGGACTATTGAAGGAAGATAGTTGCTTTCTAAGATATATCAATTACAATGATGTCATCATTATTACAGGAACATTCATGTATCAAATTGTTAATAATAAATATTATTATATCAAAATATGTATTTAATAAGTTTTTAGTAAATGAATGTTTACATAATATTAAAATAATATCATGTTTTTTTATTAAATAATATATTTGAATAATAATTAATTTAAATTTATTTGTGTTGAGATACATTTTATACTTAATAAAGAAATGTTTTTTTTTCTTGAAAAAAAAAATCGAACTTTCTATTAGTAATAGATAGTCTCGAGACATATGCGAGCATTTCGGTACGGTTCATTCTCCTTTTTTCCAAAGAGGAATGGAGAAATCAACTACTTTGCAAAACAAGGGGTAATGCCAAGCGACCCCGATATAAAACCAACAATATCTCTCTGGCTTAAGCATCTCCTTTTATTCATCATCCCCCGGATTTAAAACCGAAGCAAGAGATGAGAACAAAAAGGCGTTAGATGCCAAGATGAAGCTTCAAGGTTTCCTTTTATCAAAAAGAGGAATTGCGGCAATAGAAACTATCCCGGTCTCCTATCAACGGAGTTTTAGCAAAAATGGGACCCGAAACCTCCTTACATAAGAAAAACGGTTTTTGAGCCCCACAGTAGAAGTTTAGAGTTTCAACGGCAAAAATGTACATAAAATAAATAAAAACAACGATTAATCGAACGAAACTAGGTTGTTCCCGACATGAACGACCCCATTCACAAACTCGATTTACTATCTAGGACTAGTCTTGCGAGAACCTTCTTTAGATAGCGATACGCACAAGTTCCTTTCCCTGTAAATGTGACAAACGATGATCTCGGTGAAAAACCATTTGAGTCGAGCGAATCTTTAAGTAAAGGTAACAAAAGATAATTTTACGCAGCTGTTTGAGTCCCATTAAACCAATTCACAACATTCCTACAGAATCACCGTCATTTCTTGCCTCAAATGTTTCGAAATCAACCGGCCAAAGGAGAAAATGGAGGCTTTAGGATTGACAAAATTGTTTGACCCTTACCCGGTACCAGAAATTTCCGGAAGAGAGTTTGCGAGGAGAAGGTGAATAACTAAACCAACACCACAAGAGCCATTTGAATGGAGAGGCCCCATCAAAAAAAGCCCGGGTGTTTCATTGATCACTTCAAGTTGAATGTTTCGTGGGATGCGAGTCACGGAGGAGAAGGGATACTATCATAGATAGCGACTCCTTGGCCACAACAATCTAACTATAGGAAAAAGCCCTAACTCATTAAAAGTAGCCATTACGAGCAATCCGGAGTTCCCATGACGTAAGAAGGAATTTATCGACTTTATCATTTGGAACCTCCACATACCAACGGTTCAAGCTTGAAAGGAAATCATCCAAATTGCCAACTAAAAGGAATATTGATCAGCCTTAATGTTTTGCCCTGGGAAATTTGGAGTTAAAAGAGAACCTTTGGAGAAAGAGATGGAAAGCCGGTTTCTTCGGCAAACTTACGAGAGGGGACACCAACTCGGACACGATTTTTCCCCTCTTTTGAAGGAAGTCCCACGTTGGCACCTTTTTCGAAGAATGCACCGAAAAGAATAATCTGGTCTTGGCTAGGCATTTCAGCTTCCGGATTGGTTTATACCACCGGCTCGATGCCTCCCTCCCCACTTGGGACATCGGCCATTTATAGCTTTGATTTTTAGAGTAAGGCACATGCACGCATGCACCGAGCGCAACTCATCTCTTAGATACGAGATACGGGACGAGAAGAAAAATGTAAAGGTGAGACATATCGGCTCCATTCTTCCCAACCACCTAACATCCATTTGCCAATTCCAATCTTCGGAGAGCACGACCTTGTTTCACAAGGGAGGTTGATCTAGGATCAACTACCTGGTTCAAGGTATAAAATCCTCTTTCATTAAGAAAATCTGCAAAGCTAGGAGAAGAGAAGCTGTCGAACGACCAACCCATGGATCGCAACCTAAATGGACTTGTGTACCATCTCCTACATTCCATGCCAAGCCTTGCTCAATTGTTTGAGCAGATGCAACTGTGACTTTCCAAACGAGAGAAGCTTTGAGGACTTAGCGGGGCGAATCCAATCCGGAGGCAGAAGCTTGGTTCATGTATTTCCTTTTGATGACGGATACCCAAAGAGAATCTTTGGAGATCAAACGCCAAGCAAGCTTGGGTTGCGAAGAATTTGAAAAGGAAGACATATTTTTATCCCCCAACCTCCCCATTCCTTGGGTCTGGTGATTTTGTCCCCAGCGACCCATGGGGTGACATGTTCGATTTTGACCCTTGAAAGGAATTTATTGCATAGTTTATCGATGGAGGCCAAAATGCCTTTCGGGACCCGGGGAGAAATTTCGGCCCAATAGCGGAATAGCCATCGACGCGACTTAATTAGGACCGAGTCTACCGACCCTTCGAGCCACACCGAAACTCCCGATGATTTAGCCTTTTTTCTATTTTTTTGCAAGCGGCCACTTCGATCCACGAATTTGATAGTTGTCGGGCTTGAGATAAAATCCCAAATACTTAAATTTAATGCGAATAGATTTGACTTCAAAATTCAAGAGACTTTTCACTCTTCCAATTTCTTCGTGAGAAAGACCGGAGGGTGAGAGTCGATTTTTGTGCATTGATTTGGAGACTTGTAGCTTTTAAAAAGAGGTCCAAAAGAGTTTTAAAGGCACAACGGTCTCCAAACCCCCATTTACAAACAACAAAATGTCATCCACGAAGAGGAGGCGGTGGGTAATCCGGAGATTTTGCGCCACTTCAATGCCTTTAAGATTGCCTTTTGCCTTTTAGCTTTATGAATCATTAAGCTTAACCCTTCCATTTCCCGGGAGGAGCAGAAGAGGTGAGAGAAGAGCTTGCTGAGGCGGCGTTCGAGGTTGAAAAATGAGGTTGCGGCACCATTTATCAATAAGGAAATAGCGATGCACAGGGTTACACGACTCATAATCCATGCGAAAAATCAAATCTAAAACCAAGGTGAGTGAGCAAAAGGCACGAGATACAACCAACTAAATATATCATAAGCTTTAGACAAATCAATTTTAATAATAGCCCCTTTTACGCACTTATTTTCGGTGTGGAGGGGTTTTGGCAGGCTACTTTTGTAAATAGGTAGTTTGTCTACCATCCAAGAAACTAAATTGTTCGGAGGAGATATAATTGGAAATAAAAGGCTTTATCCTGGAGGCTATGACTTTTGCAATTGCTTTATAGACACAAGTGCGAAAGAGAAATGGGGTGAAAATCGGCAGGTGGGGCCGGTGAGTTTTAGGGATCAAGGCGAGGAAGGTGGAGTTGAAAGGCGAGAAAATGGTCCCGAGACTACGGATTCTTCCACTATAGCTACCATCTCATCTCCTAGAACATCAAAGAAATGTTGGAAGAATTCAACGGTCATCCATGGACTGGACTTTTGTCCTTTAGCATTCCTTTGAAATTCCTCCACTTTGTGTTTCGAAACGGGGAGCCATGATAGCCTCGTTGCCTTCTTCATCAATGAAACTAGGGAAGAAGCTGAAATTTCACTGCGATAAACTATAGCATGGAAATTTCTGTAGGAGCTTTGAAGAGGGCTTTGAAGTGACGAATACCCAGGAAGCCAAGTCCTCAAAATAAGATGCATGTTGACATTTTCCTTGGGTATTTCCCAAATTGTGTTTGCAAGCTTCCAACCTTTGCAAAGTTTTGAAGAAGAATTTGGTGTTCTCGTCTCCCACTTGAAGCCAAATCGCTCTACTTTTCAAGCGTTAGCTTTTCTTCTGATGCGAAGAATGCTTCTCCTGGTGGCCTCCAACTCCTTAATTTTTGCCTTGATTCGACGAAGCACATATCACTCCCCCCTTCGGGGATCTTCCATCAAAGTAAGCTGCGAGTTGACCTTCTTAAGCTCCTCATCTTCTTTCGCCTTTTTTTGGGCGACCCCATGATTTGGAAGAAATTTGCTTTCATTTTGCCTATTCGGGTTGTTCATGAAAAAGGCACTCCTTGAGGTTTCGAGCTAAAACTATCTTTCTCCCATGTAGCGAGAAAAGAGTTCATTGTACGAGTCATCCTTGAGCTAGGATGAGTTAAATCTAAAAGGGATTCCACGGCTTTTTTTGCCATCACATTTAATTTCCGGGAGAATATGAAAATGGTCGAGACTGCCCCTTCACCCACCCGATGTCGATAGATCATGAGTTTTCCAACCATTCCTTGCATAACAAAAAATGGTCAATCTTCTTACCCACCAGTCTGCCCAATTCTTGTTTCTCCATGTAGGGCGCAACTTGAGAGGGGAATATCCACCAAATGGGACGGGGGCCGGATGGTTCTGAGGAGTCGAGATAGCGGGTCGGCTCTAAGTAGGGTGCCCCGAGGACTCACTTCCCCTAAAGAAAAATTCAAGTCTCCACCAATAATTAAGTTGGGATGAGAGAGCCGAGGAGGATGCAACGAGAGGTCCATAAGCATACATCCACATAAGGCCGAAGTATATATTTAAGGAGAGAAAGGTGAGATTGAGCTCGGGAGAATAACTCCAAGGCCGGACAATTTTAGAGCTCCCTAGGAAGAAACATATCTCAACTTCTTAGGATTGAAGCACGGTAACCACCCCCTGATCTCCCCACACACCGACATCGAGAGCATAAAAAAACCGGTTAGCGGTAATTTGGAAATGGAACAAATTACATCATCCCCTTTCCCAAAGGTTTTACCGAAGCAAAACAATATGGGATTTTGAGATCGCACAGTTCTCTAAAAGCTAGCTTTTTTGGTTGGCTAGCTAAGCCTCTATAGTTAAAAAGAAAAGGAAAATCATGGCACACCTTCGGGGGGTGGTCGCTACTGCTCTAAGCACCCCGGTAAGAGACATTTGTTTACCATACGCTATATCCACAACAACTTTCGATTGAGCTTTGGAAAGATTTGATTTCCTGCCTCTAATTTTTTGGCCCCAACCACTACGAGTTTAGAGCGGGGACCTTGTGACCAAACCCGGTCCCAGCCTTTGTTTACTCGAGGGTACGAAGTTATGCAGGAGAGGGTCGAGAAGAAGAGGCCGAGAGGTAGGCGGGGAAACACCAACGGTAGGGAGGAGGAAAGATCGGGAGGGTCGGGGAACGAGGGAAAGGATTACACTATCGAAGTACGATAGAGAAATATTCAAAGCGAGAGGTCATTATATTACTTGGAGGGACCGGAGCTCGGCAAAATCGGATAATGAAAAACAAGAAGTGGATTGAAAAGAGTGAGGATCGAGAGGAGGACATGTCACAGGCACGAGATACTAACTAGTTCGACGCTTGAAGGGAACCGGGGAGTACGCCGAGGGTCCTCGGGGGAGGAGAGAGGGGTACATGCCTCCACAGTCTGTGCGTGTTCACCTCGAGAAGGAGGGGAGCCCCTCCTGCACAATGGGACTAGGCAACGCCCCAGCTACGAGGGGTCTCATCTAGATGCGAAAGAATGACTTTCTCCTTCTGCTAGCACCTGCACACTGCGGCGGCGTCGACGGTGGCCAAGCGGACACTCCTTGGCAGGATGGCCATACTTGTGGCATCACATTTACTTAGAAAGGGAAGATGCTCGTAGTGAGAGATTGCCAAGAACTATAAATCCCGATAGAGAGTCATCACATCACTTGAACCTTCCCTAGGATTCGGACTCACCGAGGATACGGGCCACACTTTCCGTCCCTGGTTTGAATATATGACTTATCAACTTCCAAAAAGTTCCCGAGTGTTGCCTATGGAAACAAAAACGAGTCGATCCTAGAGCTGCCCGAGAGGGAAGACTAGGGAGCTTGACCCAAGCCGGAGAGATTCGCCATTTTTTCCTTTTGAGCATCGAACGGAGGAGTCCATCTTCGGAACGATTATGGGTCGCTTTCCAGCAGTTCCTTTCGAGAACCCGATCTACTTGTTCTTTTGTCAAAAGTGATACGAACCGACCCCTTACGAGGATTGAAATTTCTACGGGCATACACCAGGAACTTCTTTCCACAGCGATTGAGCCCAGTCGGTGATGTAATTTTCCGAATATTCACTTCCCTTACTCTTCCAACAATCATAGTCTTAGAAGCTTCCATTGCTTTCTCAATGCTAATGTCCACTTCGACGACCATTTAGGTCTAACTTCTTTCTTCTTTATAGGTTTAGACTTTTACGCTTCTCTCCCATGACTTTCTTGAAACCCTCCCCCTTCTTCCACGAGAATGGAAGCGGGAACATACGCCTGTAGACTCATGCCAAGAGGCACGGGTTCTTGAGGATACGGGAGCGCGGCTTCCGACTTCGGTCGGTTGGGCACGGGCCCCGAGATACAGCCGATTCGAGGGGGCACGATCACGATTTTACGAGGCCGGTCTCGGAGGTTGTTCCTTAGCCTCATTCGAGGAAACCCTTGACGTCCAAGGCACGAGACCCCACCCCTCACGGGAATGGACAACCCACCTCCATTTTGCAAGACCCTCGGTGACATGTAAGGAACAACCTTCGAAAGGACTTGACCTACCTCGGGGAAAACGAGACCCTGCGATACCTCATGAGGGAGAGTCTACCCGAGGAGAAAAGCCCACGGGGTTCGACCTCTTGTAGATGAAGGCACGACCAAAAGGTAAACCACTACGACCACAATATCTTCTAGGCCTCACAGCCAGGAACAAAAAGGAGCATAGTTACCTTGAGGGGCCAGCAAAGAGAAGGAGGGCATTTGGGTGATCGCGCTGCGAAACCTTCTTCGAAGCGGAGGGCGTCCGTGATCCGTCATTGGCCCAAAGAAAAATGATGCCCACTCCGAGCAGAGCTAGGGGTTTCACCCTGTAAACCCGGCCCCATGCGAAAAACCCTCGAGGCGCCTCGGTACACCCAAGGTGCGAGAGATAACGAGGTTGGGAGAAAAAGAGCTCGAGGTTTTTCTCACGAGAAATTTCAAGCCCCCGACGGTAAGAAGGTCTTCGGGGAGAAGGTTCTCGCACCATAGAAACTCTTGTCGAAACCCATTGCTTAGCGAGCAAACCCTCTTATGGCGACACCAAGAAAGCGCGAAAGTCGACGCTTCCACATAAACCCTACCTCCTAAACTTCGTTGAGAGTAATAGAAAACGCATGAAAGGTAGAATTCCATGCGATAGTACAGGAGAGTTTAAACATCATACGCTGGCCGTGGGGCTTGAGAACCCCTAGGGTGAGAGACAAGGAGGAGTGTTGAGATTAACGAAACGACGAGGGGAAACTCTGTCACACTTAATAAAGAAATGTTATATTCAATTCAATTTGTTATATTATTATTTTATATTTATCGATAAAATTACAAACAAATATTTTTATAAATGTTAAAATCATATAAAATATAAATAATAATTATAAATTAAAACTTATTTTACTATACAAATTAAAATAATGATTTACATTCATAATTATTATCTTCTAAAACTTCATATTTAAATTTAATTAATAAATATACAAAACTTAATGTTTATAATAAAATTTCACACATAGATCTATCTTAGCGAAAGATACGGTAAACACGAAGGATCTAATCTTTCAATATAAAATTTTCTTTTCTCAACACAAAATTTGAGGAAATGTTTACACTTCAAAGGATTTGATTGCTTTTAGCTATTGGATCTGTACTAGTTTTACTCAATATATTAATAAACTATTTTAAATATATATATTTTTTAATTTTCACTTGTGTTATTTAGAATATAGATTTTTTTTGTTATTAACTTTTTCTTTTAAAGTAATTTTTATCTTTTTATATAGATTTTTTTTCTGTTATTAATACTTTTAAGATGTTACATGTCAACTTCATATTAAACATTAAAGAATTATAAATTGCCATCAAATTTTTGATTAAAAAGAAATTATTAATATAATAAGAAAACACTCTCTTTATATATATTAAAATTTTTTATTCAACATTCATATTGAAATATTTAATTTCTACTTTATTTTTTCATTATTATATTTTAATAACAATAAAATTATATGTATTATATTTAATTATATATATATATATATATATATATATATATATTATTTTTTTTTTTTTTTTTTTTTTTTTTTGGTGGTGCTTAATCATCCATATAAATATTTTATTTTTTTGGGTGGTGTAATATTTTTCAATGTGAAAACTATAAATCTTTTCGCTAATTATATTTAAAAGCATTTAACCTTTTTTTTTCTTATAATAACTTCATTAATATTTTTCCATACATTTATGTGAAAACTAGATATTAACATTAACCTTGCACACTCACCCGTATCAAATTTATATAGGTATTAACTCTTAATTAATTTTATGGATGAAAACGATTGGGCATCAAAAAAAAAAGTGCATAAGATATGATTAAGCTGTGGGCAGAGAAATACACATTTCACTTCACCTTTTCATTCCGGTATTATCCAACTGGATGAGTAACAATGAGATGGGCACTTCTGATATCAGCTGACTTCATTGATTTTTAACTGGAGAGGATGAATACAAAGATATAATTACGTGGAGATAAAGAAATCAACAGTAACAGTTAAATAAACTTGAGTGCAGAGGATGAATTCCAGGACACAAGAAAGCATAAAGCTCCATATGACCTCAAAATTGTAGCAGAGGGTAACCAGGAAGCCAACGTATGGGAAAAGAGTTCGTGGGCAATACAATAATAAATGGCTGTCTCGAAGTCAGGTTGCCATTTGAATTTATTTACAATAGAATGAAATCGACTCATTCAATAAACAGGTGCGCCTTCTAGAACATATAGACATTTGTGCAGTCGACTGGTCACTTGTGTGTTCAGAATTCGGGCATCATTCCACAAGGGCGAGGAATCTGGATCTTCACACGTGTTAAGTTTCCCGTTTCCTCTGATCCAACCTTGTTTGGCTTTTTTGGTTTTCTCTGTTCTCATGGGTGTATGGTATTTCTCTGTTTAAATATTGGCCTGCAAATCCATATGTTTTGGCCAGGGCTGCAATTTTTGTCCTCCATCTTTATCTTGTTAGATTAGACATAAAACTATTTCATTGGAATAGTGCTCACAATAAAAACAGAAGAGAAATCTCCTCCTTCCTCTGGATCAAGGGCAGAATTCAGAGGCAAATGTGAGTAGTAATTCTGCAATAGAGAACCTTAGCAGGAAGGTGCAGAGATATTGCTTGCTTTGAATACAAGACACAGGTTTTGGGAAACCCAGCCGGTAGGTCAATTTAAGGACAAGGAGAATCCCAATTTGGGGGAGGGCCCAATAGAGCTACCCTCTCCTTTGTCCGAAGTCAGGCAGAGGCCACCACAATCTGCCTAGTCAGTATGAGTGGTGTACTTGTGATATCGAGTCCGAGGAGAGCTTGAATGATGTATATAATTTGCTTACAAGCAACTACGTGGAAGATGATGAGAACATGTTTAGATTTGATTCACTCAAAAGAATTTCCTGAGATGGGCACTCAAGCCTCCAGGGTATTACAAGAGCTGGCATATCGGTGTCCGGACTAAGGGCACTGGGAAGCTGGTGGAGCCCCATCACCGGTGTCACTGCTAGGATTAGAGTTCGTGACAGGGTAGTGACGATGGCGAGATCAACTTCTTATGTGTGCAGAAACTTAGGTCTAAGAGGCTTGCCCCTGTGCTGATCAAGGAGGTCACGGAAAATTTGTTGGAAGATATATGGCAAGCTTCATACACTGCTGGTGTGGTACTACCGACACCGATAACAACTTGTCAATACTGGCACAGGTCTTTGAAACCTAAGAAGCTGATAGATGTTGGGTTTTCGAGGTTGGGGGCACGAATGACAATGAGTAGGACAATAAAATTTTATCGGTTGCCAGAAACCACCGTAACGCCAGGCTTTCGGCCAATGGAGAGCATGATGTCCCGGCGGTAACTAGGCTTCTAAGGAATTATTTGGTTCAGTTTGCAGTGGCCCTGATTTATTAGAAGACGATGTCGAGCACTGGCTACATCCTGCTGAGAATGTTGTCAACAGTTATGTGGTTGTGAATCCTGAGACCAGGGAAATCACCGACTTCTGCAGCTTCTACACCCTTTCTTTTACAATTCTTGATAACTTAGAATCATTCATCATTGAAAGCAGCTTACTCGTATTACAATGTGTCTACTAAAGACCTCTGCTTCAGTTGATGAATGATGCTCCTTTATCATGGCAAAGAATAAAGATTATGATGTTTTTAATGCACTGGACCTGATGGAAAACTCTACTTTTTTTGAAGGAGTTGAAGTTCGGACCTGGTGATGGACATCTTCACTACTATCTTTACAACTATGGTAGAACCCCTGAAACCATCTGAATGGGGTTGGTACTGTTATAGTACTGTGTTCATGCAGAATGTATAATCTTCTAATGATTTGTTGCTATTGCAGACAGCTAAATAACTTTGTTGGTATTTACAGCTTATCTACTTTCATATGCACATGCAGTTGTCAGCTGGAATTTCACATTTATGGTAATCTGAATGTTTGATTTGAGAGGAGTTTTAATAATCAAGAATACCTTTAGAAGACTTTCAGTCATTTTGGATACAAGAAATAGCTGCAGCAGCTGCAGTATAAATTTTTCATTTGGATCATATGTTAAACTCCATGTTCTCTAAATTAGAGTGGAGCAGAAAATGCCCAATGACAATTCTCATTTATATATCTATTCGTTGAAGTTTGTACTCTATGGCGAGGGATTTTTTTATAGCAAGTGATAAATTGCAGTTCAAATGTCTATTGATGTACTAGCATCATCAGAAGGCAGGATTGATTTACTTATGTGAATCTAAAATGAGTTACATACGTATAGCTGACTGGTTCCTTACTTATTCATAATATTTTACATATAGCTGACAGGTGCCTTATTCTTAAATTTCACCTCCAAAATCTTTCTTTAATAATTCTAGAAAACTTGGGGTGATGAAGCTAATTTTGTCTACTGATGCCATTCTGCCATTCAGGGATTAATAATATGTTCTGTTTGTATTTTGTTTCCCTTCACATTTGACACCTTCTTTCTTCCTGAGGTCATTTTTGATTTTCTTTTCTTCCTGTTGGATGTCTGCGTTATTTTTTGCTCATCTGGTGGACATGCCCCTTCTGAAGTTGAAACCTACGTGGAGAAACAGAAGGGTGGGTCAGGAATGGGTGGGGAAGAAGCTGGATCAGTTTCTTCTAAGTGAGCCTCTTGTAGAACTTCTTTTGGATTACCGACACTAGATTGCCGAAGGTGGTATTTCGGATCACTTCCCCATCCTCCTTGAGGTTAAAGGCGCTGGAAGAAAACCTGGGTCGCCCTTCCGTTTTAAGCCTGCCTGGCTTAAAGATGACTCATACCAGGAACTTTTTGTTTCAACTTGGGAGGTTGACCCAGTCAGGCCTGATTCTTCTAGGAGTGCTTTCTTCTGGAAAAACTTGAAGAGAATGAAATTAGCTTCCAAGAAGTGGGCGGCTAACTTGAAGAAGAAGGAGGAGGAGGAACTTAAAAAGGTCAAATCTGAAATAGCTCTCTTAGAAGATCCAGAAGGAGGAGGATAAGTCTCCATAGATGCGAGGAACAGAATCAAGGAATTGGAGGCCTCAAGAAGAAAAATTCTCCAGCTAAGAGAGGAAAGCTGGAGGTTGAAAAGCAAGGCTCTATGGCTCCAAGCGGGGGATGAAAACACTAAGTTCTTCCAAAACTATGCCAAAGGTAGGAAGATGGCAAACACTACCTAGGAATTTCCTAAAGGGAATGGAGAAATGGCTTTCTCTTTTGAGGACCTGTCTTCATTGGGTATCACTTTCTTCAAAGATCTCTTTAAAGCTCCAACTGAAGTGTCCATTGCAGAACTGATCAGAGTGGCGCAACTGTTCCCTAGGTTCGTGGAGGAGGAAGAAAATGAGGCAACAATGGCACATGTTTCCAAACAAGAGGTTGAGGATATCCTTAAAGGTATGCAAAAGGACAAAAGTCCAGGGCCGGACGGCTGGACTGTTGAATTCTTTCTGCATTTTTTTGAAACGCTTGGCGATGATCTCGTTGTTGTTGTTGAAGAATCCAGAGCTACGGGTCAAGTCTTTGCCCCTTTCAACTCCACTTTTCTTGCTTTGATTCCCAAGTCTGACCACCCTTCCTCTTTTGCTGATTTCCGCCCAATCTCCCTCTACACTTGTGTCTATAAAGTCATAGCGAAAGTTATTGCTTCCAAGCTTAAACCTTTTCTCTCCTCTCATCTTTCTCCGAAACAGTTTGGTTTTCTTTGTGGTCGTCAAATCCATGAAGCTGTAGGTGTTGCTCAAGAATCCCTGCATAGCCTAAAAAAGAGTGGCAGGAAAGGGCTTATAGTCAAATTGGATTTATCTAAAGCTTATGATAGATTCAGTTGGTTGTATTTGAGGCTTCTACTTACTCATCTTGGTTTCACATTTGACTTTGTCAGATGGATCATGAGCTGTGTTTCTTCTACAGATATTTCTCTCCTGATTAATGGTGCTGCCACTTCCTTTTTTACTCCTGAACAAGGCCTCAGGAAGGGCTGCCCTCTCTCGCCACTGCTGTTCTTGCTGGCAGCCGAAGGATTAAGCCTCCTGATTCATAAGGATAAAATACTGGGCAAAATAAAAGGGATCGAAGTGGCCACCAACTTCTGGATCACGCATTTACTTTTTGTAGATGATATTCTGTTATTTATGAATGGGTCTATTGATGACTGTCGTGCCTTAAAGCTTCTATTGGAGATTTTTCTTAAAGCAACTGGGCTTCAAATAAACACTCTCAAATCAAATATCACTCCTTCAGGTCTTTCTGGTGATGAGGTTAGTAGAATTCGAAGACTACTGAACTTTGAAGTCCGTTCCTTGCAGGACAATTTCAAATATTTGGGGTTCTTGCTAAAACCAGACTCTTACAGAATCCGGGACTGGAAATGGCTTCTTGCCAAGATTGAAAAAAGGCTAATACATTGGAGCTTCAGGTGGCTATCAAGGGCAGGTCGCCTGGTATTAATTAAGTTCGTTCTGATGGCTATCCCAGTTTATTGGGCCAGTCTGGGTTGGGTTCCAAAAGGCATTATGGCCTCCATTGATAAATTATGCAGAACTTTTCTTTGGTCTGGGTCTAAACAGGACACGGTCAGCCCTTGGGTGGCTTGGGATAAAATTTCAAAACCAAAGGAGTGGGGAGGCTGGGGAATAAAAAACTTGTTTTCCTTTGCAAAATCCTTGGCGGCCAAATTAGCGCGGCGTTTGATTTCTACTGACTCCCTCTGGGTTTCGGTCATCAAACGAAAATATATTAGTCAAGGCTCTGTCCTGGACTGGGTTCGGTCCCCAGTCAAATCCTCCAAAAATGCCTCTATTGTTTGGAAAGCAATTATGGCTTCTGTTCAACTAATTGAGAGAGGCTTGGCATGGCAGGTCGGCGATGAAAATCAAGTTCGGGTGGGATGTGATCCTTGGGTTGGCTGTTTGCCTAACTTCTCTCTGTCCCAGGAGTTGGTTAATCATCTAAATTCATAAGGTTTCTTTTCTTTGAATTAGGTGGCGGATCCCAGGACTACCTCCCTCGTTAAGCAAGGCTGGCTGTTTGGCACGGACCTGCATCTTGAAAATAGGTGGATGGATGAATGGAATCGTTATGTCGCTGATCTTTCACATTCTTCTATCAGAATTTCGGATTCTGCTGATAAACTGTGATGGGTGCATGCACAGACAGGAATATACTCCCCAAAGTTCGGATATAAATGGCTTATGACGCAAGAAGGTTGGGGGAATCCTTGCTGGTGGTCCAATCTCTCTGGAAACTAAAAAGCCCAGCCAAGACTAGACTTTTTTTCTGGTGCATTCTTCATAACAAGGTACCAACATGGGACTTTCTGCAAAAGAGAGGTAAACAGGGGCCGAGTTGGTGTTCTCTCTGCAAGTCTGATGAAGAAACTCTTCAACACCTTTTCCTCTATTGCCCCTTTAACTCAAGCCTTTGGGTAGAATCTTTGCGTTTGACTAATATTCCCTTGAGATGGCATGGAGAAGACCTTTCACAGGCTTGGAATTCATGGTGGCAGGAGGCTTCAGATGATAAAATCAGGGCCTTTCCTCTTCTAATAGCTTGGGGAACCTGGATCGCTCGCAACAAGATAATTTTCAATGAGTCCTCCTTTCCCTTAGCTAGGCTGGCAGCAGAGGGAGCTGCAATCTTTGATAGTATTCCTTCGCCTGCTGTTGCAAGTTCCTCTCGCAATATACAGCCTGAGACTATTAATGAGTCAGTTCCATGGGATTACTTTGATGTGGCTTCTGGTGGCAATGATATTTGTGGTGCTGGTTTGGTCATACATCTCTCTGCTAAAAACTCTCTTCAAGCCTCAGTCGGCCTTGGGCAAGGGTCTAATAATTATGCTGAACTTAAAGCTCTTCATTTGCTTCTCTGCTGGCTTATTTCTAAACAAATGAGTAGATTCAGATTTTTGGTGATTCTCGAAATGTAGTAAACTGGTTCAATGGGACTCAGCAGTGCAGGAATTTTATTTTACTACCTTTGCTTAAGGAGATTCGTCGTCTTAAATCTTTTTTCTCTGAGATTTCTGTTTTTCACATTTACAGGGAAAGGAACCAGCAAGCAGACCTCTTATCTAAAGAAGGTGCTCAACTCGCTCTGGGGTCTTGGGCAGTACCTGAAGTGGTGGATGGGACTGTTCATGCCCATGAACAGCCTCCTTTTGTGTAATTATTCAGTTTTATTTCTGTATTGTATAGTTGACTTTAAAATTTTTGAAAACTGCTACTATATTGAGTCCAGAACTGTTTTCCTTATGTAAGGAGGTTCTAGGCTCCCTTTTTGTTCTCGTTTTGTTATACTTTATGGGGCTGGGATAGTTTCTACTGCCAGCTCCTTTTTGGTGATAGTGGAGCTATGGTTTTGTGCTTCCTCTCTTTCTGCTCTCATCTCTTTCACTGGCTGATGATGAGTTAAAAGAGATGCACTGATGATTACTATGGATATCTTTTGGTTTTTTAGGGCTGCTAACATCTTGCACAGGTGTTTAAGTAGCTATGCTTCCACTCCCTCTTGCAAAAGGGAATGGCTCTGTTTTTTCAGAAACGCTTGGCATATGTTCAAAGACTATCTATATATAATAGAAAGTTTGTTTTTTTCTGTGGAAAAAAAAAACATTTAATTTATTCGATAAAAACAAATAAATAATTATTATTATAAAAATAAATATATATAAATAGTAAACATTTATTTTAATCTTCAAAAATATATTAAATTAACAATTATTCTTTTTATTAAAAATAAATATGAATATATAAAATTCAAATTATAAACATTAATCATTTGATTTATTCTTTATAAAATAAATAAACTATTATTATTTTGATTTGAGTCAAACTAGCCGTTATTTTACAAACGGCTAGTTGGAGCTTTACTATCTATTTAAACGGGTTACTTGATCAGATTTTCCATCTTGTCCTGATGATGAACCACACTAGCTGGTTCGAAACACGTCGACCAAATCTATTTTGATGTGATTTTCACCGAAAGTATTTTAATCACAATTTTTCAAGATTTTAAAGATCCATCCATATCTGATTGGTTTGTGCATTTTGCCTTCTCCTTGGAGCATTTCCTTGTTGATGTAAAGCCAAACTTGATCTCCCACCTGAAAGTTATGGTCAACACGATGCTTATCATGTCTTTCCTTGTACTTGGCTTGACTCTTTTCCAATTGTTCATGTAGCATTTGATGCACCAACTGAAAATGTTCAATGAAGTGCTTGGCCTCATCTATGTCATTGTGTCCATCTATCGCAAGATATTTCCCAAAGATAAAATCTAAGGGATATTTTGGTAAGTATCCCAAACATGCTACAAATGGAGATGTTTGAGTCGAAGAATGCTTAGCTTTGTTGTAGGCATGTTGGATGTAATGTAAGTGTTCATCCCAAAGCTTAGGATGTTTGTTGCAGTAACCATGAAGGAGATGTATTATTGTTATGTTCACCACTTCTATTTTTCCATTGGTTTGTGGATGAAATGTCATGCTCTTCTTCAACTTGGTGTCCATGAGTTCCCATAAACTTGACCAAAATTTCCCGACAAATTGAGAATTTCGATCAGAAATAGTTGAAGTGGGTAACCCAAAATGCACCCATACATTTTGGAAGAACATATGTGTGGTTTTTTCAGCTGTAACCTGCTTCTTACAAGGCATCAAATCACACATTTTTCTTAAACGATCCACAACAACATAAATATAATCATGGCTTTTTCTAGACATAGGTAGTCCTCCTACAAAATTCATAGAAACACATTACCAAGGAAGAGAAGGAACGGTGAGTGCAAAAATCCAAAATTCTATTGCTAGGATTACTAGTAGCACACATAAAACATCCCCTTACATATCTTGACAGACTTTCATTCATACGAGGCCAATAGCAATACGTTTGTAATTGTGCCATTGTTTTTCCTACACCAAAGTGGCCAGCAATAAGAGAAGTATGATATTCTCTTATGATGTTGATTCTTTCACCCCGTGGAACACATAAATTTCCAAGATGATACAACAATTTATCATGAACATGATAATCAAATTCTTCAACATGATTTACTTGACACAAAGTTGCATAAACATATTTGAAATATTCATCTTTACCATAATTTTCAACATAGCTCTCATGAATGATAAAATTATGCTTAAGAATGAAAAATGCACTAACAATAGGTCTTGATAACATATCAACAAATTTTTTTTATATATCTTTCTTATGCCTGATTACCAAATGGAATAGTTGTAGAAATCCCATCCACCTAAAATGTATTGCTTATTGTAGCTTGGTTTGCGATTGTAAATATTTCAAAGGTTGATGGTTAGTATGAATAATTGTTTCCATACCCATCAAATAATGCTTCCATTTCTTCACGCTTTGTACCAAAGCATCGGTTTGAATCTCAAATGGCTTATTAAGATATGGAAGTGCAGAACTAGAGTTGTACTGATTTTCTCTTTCAATGTATTGAAGGCTTTCTACTACTTGCCTCCCCACTGGAAGACCTATTTCGCACTTGTCAAAGCATGTAGTGGAGCTGCAATAGATGAGAAGTTAGCAATAAAATTTCTCCAATATTGGGTTGCTCCCAAAATAATCCTAACCTCTATTACATTATTCAGTTTAGGCCAATTCAAAATGACTTAAAACTTTGAGGGATCAATCTTCTACTCACCCCTTCCAACAATATGACCAAAATAAACTAAATAGGTTTTCCCAAATTCACACTTAGACATATTTAAATACAATTTCTCTTTCTTTAGGACATCTAAAACTTTCTTAACATGTTTGACATGCTCTTCACGAATCTTACTGAAAGTCAGATTATCATCTAAGTAGACTATGGCAAAATCATCAAGGAATGGTCTCAACACATCATTCATAACTTGAATGAATGTTGCAGATGCGTTACAAAGCCCAGATGGAATAAATAACCATTTAGACAAACCTTGTTTTGTCTTTAAACAAGTCTTCCAAATATCACCTTCAATAATATTGATATGATGATAACCACTTCTCAAGTCTAACTTAGTGAAATAAACAACATCCTTCAATTGATCTAGAAAATCATCAATATGAGGAAGAGGATAACGATTCTTTACCATGATTTTTTTCAAAGCTCTAAATTCTACACACATGTGCCATGTATCATCCTTATTTGGAACCAATACAATAGGATACCCACAAGGATATTTACTTGGTCTAATGCCCCCTTTATCAAGAAGCTCTTGTATTTTCTCCTTGATCTCTACATTCTCCAAAACTGACATTATGTACATGCCAATGTTTGAAAGAGGCGCATCCTGCTACAATTGAATCTAATGTTGGATTCCTCTTTTAGGAGGAAACCCTCAGGTTCTTGAAACATATTATCATAGGTGTTAACAACTTCAATCAAAACATGCTTGATTTTTATGTCACATCCTTGGAAGGCTTCAGATTCATCAATATATTTGGGTTTGATAATCAATAATACAATATTCTTACTAGCATTTACAAGCCTTTTCATTTGACCAACACTTACAAGAGACAAATTCATTTTCTTGTGATGTTCTCTAACAATATACCCAATTCTATATTTAAACAAATGATATTTTTTCTCATGACAATATAGTATGGATTTCCATTCATACAAGTATGGACTTCCTAAAACAAACATGCATATGTCAAGTGGTACAACTTCAAGCTCTACCTCATCAATAAAGTTTGTAGTGATGGCGAATTTAAGTTTACACTTTATTTTCACTTTCAATTTGGCGTTGTCACATACCCAACCCAAAGGATGAGGTTTAGTATGAGGTATAGTTTCCAAGTTTAGTTTCTTGATAATAAATTCATAAATAAGGTTAGCTTGGGATCCACTATCAAACAAAGTATCAACTTTGGTATGTTTTGTAATGACCCTAATATGGAAAATCTCAATTATTTCTTTATCATTTTGAGGCCCAATAGGCTTACTATAAGAACTAGTACTTTCAATAGAAGCTTTACATTTCATTCCCATGGCTGTGACGTTGGTCTCGTCACCTGAATCACATCCTAGATCTTGTTGAGTTGTTGCAGTAGTATTTTGTTCCCCTTGTTGTTAAAATTCTTTGGTCTCAATTTTGGATGTAATTTCCAGCAATGGTCTCCATCATTGTGATGCCCTAAAATTTGAAATTTAACTCGAAAGCCCTAAAATTTGGATTTTAACGGGTATAATTAAAATTTATCTTCATAAATACATTTATGGAATTAACTCTTAAATACTAACCTAGTTTGGTGGTTGAAGATGACTCTTCTCTGCTATGTTGTAATTCTTTTCTTTGCTATAACTCTTACTCCTACTCCCATTCTCATTACCAAATGATAAAAAACCACCCAACCAACAGAATACTACTTTAGTACTTAGCTCCAAAGTACTCAGATTGAGTTACTTTGGCCCCTGTGCCCAAAATTTCAGAACAATTGAGCTCTGTATCTCCTAATCTCTCAACATAGCTTGTCCTTCAATACACAATCCGTCCCTCCATAGTTCAGAATTCTCTTACCCTCCAATTCCTCATGTACCCCTATTATCCTCTGTGTATTTGGTTAAATAAGCCCTCTCAGGCAGTTAACACCTCATCCACTGCTTACCTTATATTTTATTTACTTATTGGAGTTATTGGAGTGTATACGTGTAATCTCAAAATGAGATTACGTACCCTTATATAATTTCATAATTTAACTTAAATTTCTTTTATATTAAAATATAATGATTTTATTGAATATTTTAAACCAACTTATTTTTAATTATAATAATTAAATTAAAATGTATTTTCATTATTTGCATTAATAGGGTTGTTATTATAAATTTTATTGAAAATAGCTTAATAATTACAAAATAAGTACCATTCCTCCTCTTTAATATTTTGAGGTACTTGATCCATTTATCATTTAATAGACATCCTTCATAATTATTTAATAAGTATACTAGTGTAAGACATATGGCGTATGCATATGTAGCTATCATATGCATATATCGTATGCTTACTAATAGCTTTTGTTTACAATCCAAAATGGGTCATTGCAATCATGGACTTTAATTTTGAAAAATGTTTGCATGTGAGTTTTTCTCCCTGTTTCTTGACTATAGCATTCTTTTTTCCCTTGCCTTTAAAATTCCCCTTCCCTTTGTCTCCATATTTGAATGGCTTCTTACTAGTCTCTTGAGAAACATTTTTTCCTCTTGCTTCCAAATGAGTTTCCTGAATGCATACTTCATCGAGATTGGTGGGATTAAACATGAGAATTGTATGTCTCAAATAACTATGTAATCCACATATGTACTTAAGGAGAGTGTGTTGTGAAGACAAATCTACACCTGAGATTAAATCTCTTCTTCTAAATTGTTGTGTATAACTTTGAACACTCTAACCTTTAGCTTGTCTAAATTTTTTCCAATCCATAATTTCATTTTGCATGTAAGCTAATGGATGAAATTTCCTTCTTAATGCAGCTACAAAATCATTCCAAGAAGAGATAATTTTACCGCTTTTTCTCAAGTCTTCTTGAGTTCTGGCCTCCCACCAAATGAGAGCTGCACTTTTCAAACAAAGAGAAGCACCAACTTTTCAGCATTTACTTCTCCATTGTACATAGGAAATTCAAACTTGACATCAAACTTTAACAAAGGAGACTTAGCATGTCCTTTTGGAGACCTTGGAGGAGTATGTGAAGGAGATGAAGTATAAGAGGATGAAGGTGAAGATGGAGATGACAGAGGAGGTGGAGGTGGAGGCTTTCTCCCATCAGCACCATTACCTTTTGGTTGATTTGAACTCTCTCCATGCAACCTTGTGGTTCTATCTTCATATACAAATTTCACCATTTCAAACGTCATAAAAATACTTTCTGAAATCTATTTCATCCTTAGACATCATCTCATGTCCTTCTTCATGTTCCATGATTGGTGGATTTTGGTGATTTTTTGACCTCCTTGAATCAATTTAAGGAGTTGGTTCTTCAAGCACTCCTCCTCATTTCAAGTTAAACCTTGTAAGCATCAGAAAAAACTTGAAAACATGGTCAAACCTTCAAAACAATCCATGCCATGATACCAAACTAATCTGAAATTAAAAACTTGAAGGTCTATAAAAAAATTGCAAGTAATTTTATGTCTTATGGGCAATGGATAAAGTTGAAAAAGCACATAAAATGTAATGTTTTTAAAAATCAATTTGTAGTAATAAAATAAATAATGTGAATAATACACAACAACACAAAACAACAAATTGATAATGGAGTTCACCCCTCTTGGGCTACATCTCTGGGTCCAGCTTCCAATGTTGGCCCTCTTCTATTATGTGCTTAAATCTATAATTACATCAGTTTAAAGTGCTCAAAATGAAAAAATAGTAATTATAATGGATTCAAAATGATAAAAAATCCCTATCTAGGCTCTTCTTGAGCTCAAAAAGGTAAAAAAATGAGCAATTTATGCTTCCTTCATCAAATTCTGCTAATTTTTTTGCAAAACTGCAAATCATGCTAATCGTTCTACATTTTCAGTCTTTTCTCCAACCATTGAGAACAAATTTGCCTGGCGCTAGCAAGATTCCCTCTGAAAAAGGGGAAATTTTTTTCCTCCTTAATCACACCAATCTCCCTTAAGCACCATATATGGTCACATGGAGGCCATGTTGCTGGGGGTTGGGATAGCCACCTGCCCCCTTTGCTCCGCTCCCTCATTTTTTGGCAAGTGGTCACATATTTGCCCATAAGGTCAGGGGTCGAGGCTAACTTCCTTCCCCCAATGCCGGATCCCCCTCACATGTCCCTCGTTGGTCATAACGGTTTCCGGTGGGACTATTCCTAGTGCCAAGTGCCCCGCCCCTCCCGCCAATTCTTCTTTGTGGTCCTGTGGGTGCCCATGAATCTTGGGGGTTAAGACCAAGTGCCCCGCCCCTCTCATCAATTCTTCCGCCGTGGGCACATGGGTGATAAAATGAGGAGGGACCAAGGTTCACTAATCTAAAAATGGAGGAGGTGTTCTCTTTCCTCTTCCCCACAATCACATAAATAAACAAGGATCGTTCAGACGCTTTGCAAGGTAAAAAATGGGTCTTGACACAAACATGTTTTTCAATGTCTCTTCTATTCATGAATTAGTCCTCACATGTAAAATTGACAAAATAAAGATAAAAGCACATAACTCATGAAGGCATAATGAAGATCATAACAAAATATTCGTTGATGGAGTTCACCCCTCCCGGGCTACATCTTCGGGCCTGCCAACATACCTAAACCACTCATATATTCAGTATTAAAATGAAGTACATAAATGTGTGTTGATGGAAACATGTGGCTATTAACCCTACAAGGTAATGTTCTCCTGCAAATAACTCTCACATATAACAACAACACAAATCATCTCCTACAAAGATGTCATACTCCAATTAAAATGAGCTAAAATGAGCATGTGAGCACTTCAATTCCACATTTAATCACATAAAAAAAACTTTCCTCAACATAAAATAATGAGAAAAGTGAACCTAAGTTTAACCCTACAAGTTACAAATGTTGCAGTAGACTTTTGAAGGTGAGAATACCCCTACAAGGTCTTCTCCATGCCCAAACACCTTCTAAAATTGCTTACAAACCCTGATTGATCCATGCACCTTTTATCTCAAACATGAAAAAATACTCCTTAGATGTGCTCAAATCATAAATTAGAGGTCATCATTGGATTCAGAACATCCAAAAATCCCTAGGTGGACTCTTTCTAAGCTCAATTTGGTCAAAAAATAAAAAAGATATGCTCAAAAACCTAATTGATCCACACATCCTTGGTCTTCAACCTGAAAAAGGCTCCTTAGATGTTCTCAAATCAGAAATTAGAGGTCACCATTGGATCCAGAACATCCACAAACCCCTAAGTGGACTCTTTCTGAGCTCAATTTGGTCAAAAATAAAAAATATATGAGCTCCAAAGCTCTACCATGAATTTTACAGTTAATCATCCTACAAATCAAGTCATATGTCTAACGGTCCTACAATTCTACCCTGAAATTCGCTAACTGAATGACAATTTCGCTTCCTGACAGTGCATTATTTAGGTTCATTAATTTAGCCTCGGATCCCTTAACTTCGAAAAACGTGGTTATATAGCCACATGGGGCCGAGGGTTAGGCATTAAATCCCACCCCTGCCGGTTTATCCCCTAAATGTGGGGTCATGGTTGTTGAGTCTCAAAAGTGTTCTCCATATTCATACATATTTCCATTATGTCATAACCATTTAGCTCTTATTTCATAGCCATTTGACCTAAAACCCTACATCAAGTAACCATTTTCATAAATATATAGGTTAGGATCCTTGTTTTCCAAAGTTATTTATTTTATGTATTTTAAGTGAATTTATGATTAGAAACTAGAAAATTAACATAGTTTCATATATCTATATATGTGTTATGAGTTTTGTGGCATGTGTAGGTCAAAAGGAGACTTCTAGAAGACCCTTATGTGGCACTCTAAAACCAAATTCGAATTTGGTTGGAGAAGATTATGGGACTAAGAGGATATGTGTCTCATTCCTCAAGTTGAGTTGAAACTCTAGAAAGACATGTGTCTTATCATTTCCTATTTTGATTGTAACTCTAGAGATGGAGGGAGAGATTCATGGACTCCCATTAATGAGATGACTCTTCATATTTTGTATAAATAGGAGAAGCTTTCTCCTATCATAGGTAATGAGGAAGTAATAAAATTAAAAGAGAGAAGTCTTTGATAACAGTGTTCAAGATGGAACAGGATGGATTTGTAAGTTCTTTTTAATAGAGACAAATTTGGGCTTGATGTCATTTGATTTACAACTTTATGATAAAGGATTCTCACCAAATTAGAAAAGAGGGCCCCCGCTATTTGAGGAGGTTTTACATGTTTTCTAGATAAGTCATTTTCAATTCTCTTTTGTCATATTTCCTTACTTAGATTGCTTTCTAAAATCATAGTTTTTAGCATTATTTTAGCTTTTTAGATTACAAAGAGGTGGCCCTAGACAGACATAATTCTTATCTTGACTAATGACATAATCCATCTTGTCCTTCTGCCATAATTTAATTTTCTTATTTTTTGCTTAATCTAAAGACTATTTGTTTATTTCCATTTATTATTTTTAGTAGTTAGATTTATATTATTAAGCTACTCATGTCATTTTAGTTACCTCCGAAAGCCATAGCCGGACTAATATGTAGGATTGAAGTATGAGCGGTTTGATATTAGTTTACTTTCTCAGTTAGATATATTAAGTTTCTCATGTCATTTCTAGCATTCTAAAGCCATAGCTGCATTAATAAAGAGGGATTGGTGAGTGAGGTGGTTTGATACAGCCATTTTTCTGTTGTAAGGTGATATATTAATTGAAGTCATGTCATTTTCTGCCATTCAAAGCCATAGTCGACTAAATCACCATGATTGAAGTATGAGTGTGTAGTTTGATATTAGTTTACTTTTCTGCAAGTTAGATATATTAAATTTCTCATGTCATTTTCAGTTACCTCCGAAAGCCATAGCTGGACTAATGGTGAGGGATTGAAGTATGAGTATGTAGTTTGATATTAGTTTCTTTTTCTGCAAATTAGATATCAGATTGCTCAAGTTGTTTATGATTACCTACGAAAGCCATAGCTAGACTAATGGTGAGGGGTCAGAATATGAGTTGATGTAATTTGATTTTAGTTTTACTTTACTTGCAATCTTTTCTTTGAGTACAGTTTCTTTTGTGTTTAGAGAGCAGCAAGGATAATGAGTTTCATGATCAATAGTTCACTATTTTCTTGATTAGAATAGTGATGCAATTTTCATTTCCTTTTAGGAATTAATTTTGTCATTGTGTGTTTTAAAATTCTTTTGAAGTTTGGAAAACCATTAGAAGGACATCATTGTATTGAATATTTGTCTCCATACTTGTCTTTTAGAATTTCATAAAAATCCAAAAACGACAAAAAGTAAGAGATAGGTTATCTTGCACATATAGTGCACCACACTTCGTCGCCTTACGAACTCGGTTGATAATTTATGTTAGCAATGACACACTAAATGAACAAACATTTTGGCGCCGTTGCCGGGGAAGTGTAACTAGGTAGCCTTATTTCTTACATCTAAAAAAAATTAATAATTGTTGAGTATGCTCTCCTCCTGCACTTTGTGTGATCTGGAGGATCAGAAAAATGATTGTTATGTAAAAAAAAAAAATTTAATAATTCTTGAGTATGTTCTCCTCTTGCACTTTGTGTGCTCTGGAGGATCAGAAAAAGAATTGTTATGTTAAAAAGAAAAAAAAAAAAGGAGACAAAAGAAAACTTCATCATTTCAATTGATTCAACAAAAAAAAAAATTGTTTTCATGAAAAACTTTGATTTCAATAAATTGTTTTGTTTAATGAATATATATGTATATTTTTAATTTTTTTTTTTTTAAATATCACATACATAATTTTATTAAACAAATCAATTAAAAAAAAAAAATTAAAAAATAAAAATAAAAAATAAAAAAATTAAATTGTTTTGTTACTAAGATATATATGTATATTTTTATTTTTGAAAATATATATATAATTTTAATAACAAAATCATTTTAAAAAAAAAATTTCAATAAATTGTTTTGTTTAGTAAATTACATATGTATATTTTTAATTTCGTAAGTGCAATAAAAGAAAATAAACACGTAATTTTATTAACAAAACAAATAAAAAAAAAACAAAACAAAACAAAACAATAAACAAAATAAAATGGCCATGGCATTTTGAAAAAAATGAATTACTCTCAACAGAAAACATAAAAATTCAACCATTTACGATGCTTGCAGCTGTATTATGGCTCGGAAACATCAGATTTTTGCTTCTGATAATGAAAATCACGTAGAAGTTGAAAATAATGGAGTTAGAGATGCTGCAAAGCTGCTAGGTTGCATTGTTTCAGAGCTTATGACAGCATTATCGACCCGTAGGATTCGAGCTGGAAAAGACATCATCAAACTCCCCAAATCCTTGAAAGAATTTGTGAGGCATTCGTGCAATCTCTCGCCATTCAAACCTGTCAATGCCAATTCCTCTTATTAGACCAGGCCTGTCAGCCTTGCCAATGCCGCCTACCATCACCAAACGCTCCTTGAGATTCATAAGACGTGCTTTCTAATTATACAAATCTGATTTGGAAGGTTGATGGGAATCGTCCCAAAGAACAAGTGTTTGCAGAGATTGATGCAGCTATAACCGAATCTGAAAGAAAAACAAACAGAGGTCAAAGCAATTTGGATTGAAATATTTTTGCAAATTACCAAAATCACAGCAATTAACTCAGGCACGTGGAGCTCTAGCAGAATTGATTTTGTTACAGCACATTCAGAAAACGCAATTTTATTTGACACGTCAATTTGAAACGCATTTTTTGAACAATTTAAGATGAATTTTGAAAAACCGAGACATGGGTTTTTTCGCCAACGTGGTCAATTAGATAACCTCTAAATCGTTTTACAAAATTCGTGGCGGTCTAGGAGAATTTCTCGGTTCTTTGGAGCCCATTTTTGCCTGCCGCGTGAGGAAAAACGGTTTTTTTTTAGTGAAGAATTTGAAAACGGCACTCTGCATTGATAATCCGGTTTTCTAAATCCAAGAAAAAGAATTCTAATCAAAATCAAATTCTGTCGTGGCATTCAATCCACTCATACGTGGCAATCAGATAAATAAAATCAAGAGCCGTAACATGTAATTACTGACTAATTCCATGAGAAAAGCTTCTGATACGTTGTTCTATTATGGGTCTCAATCCTTAAAATAATTCTCTTGTTAATATTTGGATGGTCTTGCGCTACTTCAAGTATCTTCGCACAGAAACAGGTGACTCATCCTCTGTCAAGCGGGTTTGGTGCTTCAAAATTTCATTGAATTAACGTCAGATGGCACTTAGGAAACCCATACCGGTTTACAGGCTTCATTTGCAAGCAAAAGCAAAGAGGATTATGCTACCTTCGGATGGAAATAACTCGTTCAGGCCCCAACTAAGCCAAACTCGAATGACTGGATTTCGTAGAATGTTTTGGTATGTTTGGAACTCTGCTATTAATTATAGGAACAAGGGAAAAACCACATATTCCCTTCGATTTGACCCTTGAGAAATTTTCTGTCCTAAATGGCTTCATATATGCCTACTATTTGCAATATAGCAGAGCCACAACTACCATATTGAGTCTTGCTCGACTTTTTATGGATAACTCGACTTCAAATGAGTCGACGAATTCCAAGATTACAAGGCTCAAGACATTCGGTCTGCCTTAGTGGGCCTTCAAACAATTTTGCACTAACTCCGAAAGGGTTTTGTTTGCCTTGCACCCAAGAATCTCAATCTATTTAGGATATGACGTTGCCTCAGGAAGTGGCCTGCAAAGAAATAACATCGACTCTGTTGAGATCCTCAGACTAACCCAATTGCAGAAGATTCTTGCACCAAATCGACATCCATGCTCATTTGTAGAGCGAAAAAACTTGGACATCAAAAACTTGGAGACATTATGGAGAATGGCATTCATGTTTTTAGTTTTTTTTATTTTATTTTTCTTATTTAATAAATTGTTTTGTTTAAATTATATATGTATATATTTTTTTTTAAATGTAACATATATAATATTTTAAAAAAAAAAAAAAATTGTATTTTTCAATTTTGTTATTGTAAAAAAAAAAATAAAAAAAAAATTGCATTTCTCTTTTTCAATTTTGTTATTTAAAAAAATAAAATAAAAAAATTGCAATTCTCTTTTTCAATTTTGTTTTGATTATTTAAACAAAAAAAAAAAAATTCAATAATTTTGAATCAATGAAATGAATAAGTTATTTGCTCACTTTTTCTGAAGGTATTGATTAATTTTGGACTGATGATGAAGGATGAATGACTAACTTTTTATTCAAGATTTTTAGCTACAGAAACCGTCGACATTCTGCAGCTAAAAGTCCAATTCCGCAGTTGTTCTCCAATTCCGCAGCTGTTCTCCAATTCCGCAGCTGAAAAACATCATTGTTCAAATCAGCCTAACTTTCTCATACAAAATCAGATTTTGATGATTCAAGTATTGTTGGAAAGGTCTCAACAAGATCTATACAATGAGAAAACCATCATTAGAGTTTGAAATGGTAAATAATGTAATAAATTGCTGAAAAGAAGCTACATTCAACTTGAAGCACTAATTCCAAAAACAGGTATAAATTCTTTTGATTTTTCCTTTGAGAACTTGTTTCATTAATACAAATTCTTAGTTTCGTGTGTAAATATCATAACTAGAGAGATTGATCACCTCTCTCCCTTTGATAATCTTACATTCCATTGCATAAAAAGTATTAGTTTTTTTGTAGGTTCCAGGAGGAAGGACAAATGACTACAAGAGAATGGTGTCTCTCTAAGAGACCAATTTGTTTCATAAGAGGATAATCAGCAACAAAGAGGAAATATTCTGATGCAAAATCAGATCCAAACACTTGAAAAACTTTCAGATACTATTGTCTCCATCACATCCATACCTCATAATAAACCATTCACCTCATTTCACTTCATGTTTTCCATTTACATTCACATCCACTTTCCATTTCTTTTTGTCCATTCATAACCACAAATAAAAGCAAGAGGCTCATTCACATGCTTATTGCCCATTTCCATTTCTACTCTCCATTGCCATCTTCCATTTTCATTTTCCATTTCTTGTCATTTTCATTCCGCAAATAAGCCCTACTTCAATGCAAATTATTGAGTCCATAGTCCTTTGAGTCTAAGTTCTTTGTAAAAACACCTTGAGGCTTGCATGCCTTAATGGCAAGTTCTCATGCTGACAAACAATGGGAATACATTAATGTCCCTTGTTTGTCAGATATTCTAGGTGACTCAACATCAGCAAAATCATTCGTACCTAGCAAGATGTGTTTGGGCATCTTGACTCTCATTGTCATCAATGGTGAGAGTTCTCGTGTTGACTAGTGGCATCCATTAATGGCCACTAACTCAACAATTTCCTACTATGTTCGACATCAGAACATATTTTCACATAGTAGGAATTATGCCAATGAGTTTTGAAGACATGAAGACTATTATTTTCAGCATTTTGGAGCAGATTCATCAAGTTTTAGTAGAAGCAATAAAAAGTCATCTTATCTCTTTATCCATGACTCCTCTTGTTCAGCCACTTGAAGAAGAATATGATCAGAATTTTGCAGCCACCACACATGCACAACTCATCCACATTTAAGGTAAGTGAAGGTATGTTGTTTTCTAATTTCTAGTCATGTAATTCATTAGAATGCTAAAATTGTAACTTTGGAAAAATTCCTCACTCCCTTTTTCACATTGTCATATCTTTAGTTGGGGGGAAGGGACATCATTTCATATCCACATGTCATACACTATCACACATTTTCATTTCATTTCCATACACATATACTTCCCAACCAACTATTGTTGCAACATGATCCAAAAGATTATATGTCTTGCAAATGATCAATTCATTGATGAAGTAATTGATTCTAAATGTTTTCATGAACTTTGATGCAACAAAGAAAATAAAGCATTGTTACACAAGAACCAATGCTTAAAAAAAAAAAAAAAAAATGATTGTCACACAAGAACCAACCATTGAAAAAAAAAATAAAAAAAAAATGTTGCAATCAAATGTATTATACTTTGCCAAAAAGGAAAATATCAAGAAGCAAAGTTTGGAATGAATCTATATGAGTCAAAACTCATAAAAAATCAACTCATGGACAAATGAATCATTGCAATAGTTGCATGAGGACATGCAACAACTTCAGTTCGGGGGTATGTTGAGTCTCAAAAGTGTTCTCCATATTCATACATATTTCCATTATGTCATAACCATTTAGCTCTTATTTCATAGCCATTTGACCTAAAACCCTATATCAAGTAACCATTTTCATAAATATATGGGTTAGGATCCTTGTTTTCCAAAGTTATTTATTTTATGTATTTTAAGTGAATTTATGATTAGAAACTAGAAAATTAACATAGTTTCATATATCTATATATGTGTTATGAGTTTTGTGACATGTATAGGTCAAAAGGAGACTTCTAGAAGACCCTTATGTGGCACTCTAAAGCCAAATTCGAATTTGGTTGGAGAAGATTATGGGATCAAGAGGATATGTGTCTCACTTCCTTGTTGTATTAAAACTCTAAGAGGATATGTGTCTCATTCCTCAAGTTGTGTTGAAACTCTAGAAAGACATGTGTCTTATCATTTCCTATTTTGATTGTAACTCTAGAGATGGAGGGAGATATTCATGGACTCCCATTAATGAGATGACTCCTCATATTTTGTATAAATAGGAGAAGCTTTCTCCTATCATAGGTAATGAGGAAGTAATGAAACAGTAGTAGAGAAGTCTTTTGTAACAAAGTTCAAGATGGAATGGGATGTAGATTTGTAAGTTCTTTTTAATAGAGAAATTCAGTTCTTTGATGCTGTTTTGATTACAACTTTAAGGAGCTAAAGGACTTCACCAAATTGGTAGCAGAGGGCCCCTGCTATCCAAGGAGGCTTTTACATGTTTTCTAGATAAGTTGCTTTCAATTATGTTTTGTCATATTTCCTTACTTAGATTGCTTTATGAAATCATAGCTTTTAGCATAATTTTTAGCTTTTAGATTATAGTAGGCAGCCTAGGCATTTGCACATAGTTTTATAATGACTAATGACATGGAATCCATCTTGTCCTTCTGCTAATTTACTTTTCTTAGTTTTTGTTTAATTCCAGCACTATTTGTTTATTTCAGTCTTGCACATTTGTTTCAGTAGTTAGATTTAGATATATTAAGCTGCTCATGTCATTTTCAGTTACCTCCGAAAGCCACAGCTGGACTGATGGTGAGGGATTGAAGTATGAGTGTGTAGTTTGATATTAGTTTACTTTCTGCAAGTTAGATATATTAAATTGCTCATGTCATTTTCAGTTACTTCCGAAAGCCACAGCTGGACTGATGGTGAGGGATTGAAGTATGAGTGTGTAGTTTGATATTAGTTTACTTTCTGCAAGTTAGATATATTAAATTGCTCATGTCATTTTCAGTTACCTCCGAAAACCATAGCTGGACTAATGGTGAGGGATTGAAGTATGAGTGTGAAGTTTGATATTAGTTTACTTTCTGCAAGTTAGAAATATTAAATTGCTCATGTCATTTTCAGTTACCTCCGAAAGCCATAGCTGGACTAATGGTGAGGGATTGAAGTATGAGTGTGTAGTTTGATATTAGTTTCTTTTTCTGCAAATTAGATATCAGATTTCTCAAGTTGTTTATGATTACCTCCGAAAGCCATAGCTAGACTAATGGTGAGGGGTCAGAATATGAGTTGATGTAATTTGATTTTAGTTTTACTTTACTTGCAATCTTTTCTTTGAGTACAGTTTCTTTTGTGTTTAGACAGCAGCAAGGATAATGAGTTTCATGATCAATAGTTCACTGTTTGTTTGATTAGAATAGTGATGCAATTTTCATTTCCTTTTAGGAATTAATTTTGTCATTGTGTGTTTTAAAATTCTTTTGAAGTTTGGAAAACCATTAGAAGGACATCATTGTCTTGAATATTTGTCTCAATACTTGTCTTTTAGAATTTCATAAAAATCCAAAAACGACAAAAAGTAAGAGATAGGTTATCTTGCACATATAGTGCGCCACACTTCGTCAGCTTACGAATCCCTGGTTGATAATTTATGTTAGCAATTTAGGACACACTAAATTGACCAAACAATGTCATAGTGCAAGGGATCTGTGCAGGCTAGCTCCTGACTTTCCTCCTTTCCCCCAAATGGGCACTTTATTAAATATAAGTTTTAACATATAGTATTTAAGAACCATAACGTGACCCAACGGTGCCAACCAAGTGACAGATTCCACTTAGAATTCTATCATTGGCCCATACCCTACATAGTCACCCTGCTGACTCAGCAGTATGGTCAACCTAGTCAATTGCCCTGCTCAAATTTTAGTTGTTTGGCCAAACGATCTGCACAAGATAACTTGAGTATATGGTGTGAGTTGAGGTGAAAAAAATGTCATTGGATTCAGAATGACAAGAAATTCAATTTGGCACCAATTTCAAGACTTTCCTGGCACTTTTCATTTTTAAGCTAAAAATTGATCACCTAATCACTCACCGCTTGACCCCTCCTCCCCAAAAATCGAACAATATTAATTTAAATTTAATTTGGTGACCATATAGGTTAAGAAATAATGTTTGGTATAGCAGTAGAGCACAATATTGATGGTTAGCAAATCGAGGGATCAAAACCTACCAAGGCCTTTGAATTTCCTTTGAAATTTTTTGGCCAACCATGGGGTGCCACATGGCACCTTCTCATTGGGCCACGTGGTTACCTGTGATTGGTCCAATTCAAACCAACAAACCAATAAGAATATCTTGACTGCCTTTGTATAGTCCCTCCACGTTTCAAGCCCAGATTGGATCGTACAACTTGCTGGGCATGCCCAGTCAGTTGTTGATGTTAGTGCACTATCTACCTAGTTAACCTTGCTACACAATTTCTTTTTTTGTTTGGCCAAACCTTCTGAAAATCATAACTTGAGCATACAATTTCGGTTTGAAGTGATTTAAGGGGCGTTGGATTCAGAATGATGATCACTATGATCTAGCACTAGTTTTGGGTGATTTTGAGCACTTTTCTCATCCCCTGGATCAATTAATTAGGTTTGGAAGGCCCAAATTTAGTATTGCAGTCTTATATCACCTCCTTGTCGGGGGATGAACCATCTCTTGATGTAGTGTGATCAACCTCCTCCGTCTGGACATCTATGACAATATATTCATTGTCACTCTTGGAACCGGGAGCACCTACAAATAAATCACTTCCACTGGCATTTATTTTTCACATTAACAAATTTGACTCCAAACTTGAAAGATTCTTATTCATTTTTGTATGGAGCCATTCATATTTTTTCTCCAAAAAATTAAATCGTGTTTCCTTCTCAGCTTCCAACATCTCCAGCCTTCTAGTTGAGAGTTCGACCATGCCCATCAACACTTCAAAAAAATTATCCATTTATTTCTTCCATCTCTCCAACTTTTAATCAAGAGGTTGACCCTCCACAGAAGCCATGGTCACACTCTCTAGACTCAATTTTCAAATATTCTGGGAACACCTATAAGAAATAGGAAAATGAGAGAATAAAATAGAGAGCCCCTGTAGATATAACATTTTTGCAATACCCCTATTGAGATGAGTTCCTCAAGGAAGCATTAATCATTTATCTCCTTGGATCCAAAATCCTGCAACAAGTGAGGGATATTCCATACGCATAAAACAAAACCTATGGAATGGAACAAAGCGTTAAAGGATGATTCCATAAGGAATTTTGGTGGGATAAACAAATTGAATGATCCCCTATGATCCCAATTAAAACATATCTTCACACCATAACATTTTTCTGACCTGTAATGAATGAAGTGTCGAGGACGAGATGTGGAGTAAATTGAACCTCCACGAGAAAGAATCCACTTGCATTATGTGCCATTTGGATGATAGAATTTACTCCTTTTGGATATATCAATCAAACCTTCACCTTTAATAGTTCTCCCACAGATCAAGGAGCGACCATTACAATGATTCACCCTTTCCATATAATACATAGGGATTAAATTAAGGAATTGGGGAAAATACCCCATGTTAATTTTTAAGTTCTAATATTCCAGGCTCGAGCACTGCCCCACAATTGGGCAATTTGTTTATGCCTTAATTTAGGTGCCTTAGAATGTGGAAGAGAGAAAACTCTTCAAAATTTCCTATCTGCAATGTAATTTTGTTCACTGTGACTAAGAGAGGAGGACCCATTTCAGATTTCACCTTGAATATCATCCTTGACTATCATCGAATCCTTGAGAACCTTTAATCTCATTATTCCTTTACATAGATCTATATCCAAACCTTTCCATAATACCAAAAAATCAGCCTAATTATTTGTTGTTGCACCCATACCGCAAGAAAATATAATGTTTTTTTGTTCTTCAGGGAAAAATATCACCCCTCCCGCTCTTATCACCCCTAAGGAAAACTAAATTTACATTTCCAACAGAAGTACCAATAGAAGGAGAGCACTAATGGTCTTGAGCCATGACTTGCTAAATATCCTTTATTTGACAATAGAGGCTACCAATTTCATCTTCTTCATGATGGATTTGTGTCCTTTGTTCAATCAATATTTCCATTATCGAATTGAAGAATGTTATAGCTAGTTATACTGCAGTTGTAGTTGCAGAAATTTCATCCTACAAATTTTGAATATTTTGCTCCATTATGGAATGATTACCACTTCTAAACATTTCATAATTGACAGTGAAAGAACAAGACTTTCGACACAACAAATGACTCTAGGATTCCTTAAATACTTGAAGCAAACAACCCTGAAATGATTAAAAGGAGACAAAAGAGCTTACATCCAGGACACTATTTCCTTTTCTGATACTATGAATTTCCCAATCATAACAATTGACAAGAAATTTCTTACCAGAAGGAAACAACTTATTGTCAAAGCCCCAAAGGAAATTTATTATCTACATTTTATTTCCCATTGATATGATTAAAATAATCAACACATTCATAATCTCTTTGACATCCCCACTTGCACAGACATGGGAGAATCCAAATGGCGAGAGCCTAAATTGCATTTTCTTGTTTTTCCAGTTCCACATCCATAGGTTCCTCCCACTGCTGAACACTAGCTTGAATGTCCATATATAGTGGGATGTGATAGCAACAATTGTCGAAATTGGTTTCACACTCCTGTTCCCGTTAAATCCCCATGAAACTCCATGCTTTTCCATCATTCAATTAAATAGATGAGGGTGATTCTAGATGCCAAATATCCCCCACATAAGAGAAAATTGAGTCGAATTAACTCCTATGTCATAATCTACAGAAGTTGGTGGTAGATGGAATGTGTGTCGCCCATTGCCAAAATATCTCATGATGAACTTATACATCTTATACGCTTGATTCCCCATAATGACATCATACCAAATTTCCCGTAGCTTGATAGGATGCAATAGAGAGGCTATCTAAGGCCTCACTCCTGATATTTTGAACTAAAAATTTCCTGAACCTTCTTCTTACTTAGTCACAAATGTACTTGACATGCATTCTGATCACCTCCTCTTCCAATTACCTTGTTACGTAGTTATCAAGGAATATGGAAATAAACCACCCTCTCATTAACGAGAGGAGTTCCAAGTTCTAACATAGTGCCCTTATTTGCTAGGAGGTCTACTTTCTTATTGTTTTGCCACAAGACATGGGTCACTAAGTGATTTGTCAAGATTTTTAACATAGATTTAATCTTTTTGAAGATAACACTTAATTGTATATCAATGGTATAGGAACCAAATTAAAGATGATGGATTATGTTTCGAGAGTCTCCCACTATGATTAGTCTACTAGGATTTAGCAAGGAAGGTTGAAACAACCTCTGGAGAAGGGCATAATCCTCTCCGTGATTGTTGGTAGCATTCCCAAGGCTCCAAGAGAAGGATAATTCAACTTGTCCAGTGGGGTCAATGATCCCTTGCCCCAACCTTCTCTACTAAATATGGTACCCTTACTATGTTTCCTTACTATTCTAATTTTTGAACCAATGATATTATAGATTTATTGAATCTAAATCATATTCAAATTAAAAAAAAAAACTTTTTTTTTAAATAACTCACATATTTGAAAATTTTAAATACAAACACGAACATTTAGATTTACTTTTATTAATTATAAAATTATTAAAATAATGAGAAAATCATTCACACAAACAACAACAATTTTTTTCATCATTTCACATAAAATTAATAATAATAATCTAATTTCAAGATCACAACTAAGCTAAACACAAAACTGATATGTGAAGTTCCCATATTTGTAGGATAAAGTATTTGTTTATGTGTAGCTATTTGAATACTAAATTTTATAAAAGTATACATATACAACCCCTCTAAACATGTGACCTCTTATAAAGAGGAATAAATTTACATTAATATTACAATAACATCTCACAATAATAATATTAAAAAAAAAAAATTTAACTAAATTTATTAATTTATTGTTTATTGAAAATAATTTAATTTCAGAAAAAATTAAATAATTAATATATAATTTTTTTTGAAATTACTCTAAATAATTTATTAATTATCATATCAAATCCTTAAAAATAGTAATTAATATTGCATTCATAATCTTATCAGTGACTGCAAAGGCAAGGCATTACTTTAGTAATAGATTTTTTTGATGAACACATTTTCAAAGTTGAGCTCTAGTTCTCACTCAAAAATATAACATTTATTCTTATATTAATCTTATTATATATTTTAAACAAAAATATAAAACATTATATATAAAATATTTGTAATAAATTTATAATATCAAGTGATATATTTTAATATTTTATTAAACAACAAAGAGATTATATTGTTTGTGTTTCATGGCATTTTAGTTATTGTTGGAAAAAAATATTATTTATTTATAGAATATATAAAAGAAGATTTAAAACTTTTTAAAATCGAGAGTAGTTATCCATTGTAAATTAGGTATTGACATGATTGTAAACCTCTTAAGGGATTTGAGATGATTTTAAATATTGCCATTATAAGTTCTAGCTAAACTTATACGTTCCCATTCCATGCATGCATGGGGCATAAGGGACAACATAAGGGATTTGAACTTAGAACTTCCAATTTCACAAATTACAAATCACGACGATCACCAATAAAGATATTACATTAATATTATTAATATTTAATATTATAATAATATTTATTTATTTGTTTAAAAATTATTTTATAATAAGTATAGCAATAACTATACTATTATGGTTTACAGTTATAATTTAATAATACATAAAACTAAATAAATTGTTAATTTACTTTAATAATAATAATAAATTAAGATTACCCTTTAAAATTATTGTTTTTCTATAAATATTTCTTAAAAGTTTTAAATATAAATTAAGATTTGAATATAATAATAATAATAATAATATTAAATATGAATATTATAATAATATTAAATTAAGATTTATATCTGTTGTTATTTCTTTTACCTATATATACATATATGTTCTTTTAATTAAAATTATCTTTTTTTTTTATTTGTTTTGTCAAATTTTTTTAATGTTTTTTTCTAACATCCATTTTATTTATTGTTTAGGTCTCTTACTCTTTATTTACATTTATTGCTTCTTGCTCTTAATAATGGGTGAAGTGTTCAACCAAAATGTTTCATCTCTTGATCGACATTATTATCTAAAAATAGTTTCTACACTATGACTCTGAAAAAATAAATAAATAAATAAATAAAAAATTCTCCATGAGTTATAAACTAATTTGTTTGTGTGGAATTTAGTTCCCACTAGGTCATAGATTCAAATCTCATAGACTAGCAATTGCACCTAATGTTGCAAAGGAAACGCCGTAAGGAATATGGTAGAAAGAGATCAACTATAAT